>JBAIZL010000005.1:146094385-146621885 GCA_036971475.1 Prosapia bicincta
CTTCATACTCCTCCCAAAAGGTATCTAAGGTGTGTCTACCTCCCATTAGATGGAGTCTACTTGCGTATAATAGAATCACTTTGTGAAAAGTGGGTTCACATAGGTGGTTGGGAGAGGGATTCAATTTAGAGTGGTAAACCGAGAGAAAATTTCCACAACACTGCGATACGTAGCTGCTTACTTTCGGCTGGTAGGTGAAAAAGGCATCGCGGGAAGAGGCTAGTGTGCAGTATAAAATAAATGTTAACTAAGAGATTACAAAATTTTAAAAATTTCAATAAGATCAAAACAAAACTATAAATTAAAAATGTAATTAGATTCCAGTATACAACAGTAGGCTGTAGCCAATGTTTTCAGCACGTTCTTAACAATCCGCCAGATGAGAGCTATGGGAATAATTACTGAAGTCTTCAAGGAGGCTGTCGTCTGTGGGTGCATGTGCTAACGAACATTATACCTAGCGATGTTTCTCATAGCGATCCTAGTACACTCTCCCATAGATCAAGCATATTTGGTAATTGTACCTTAGGGAAAGTACAAAGAACCTCACATAAAATACAAAGTCCTTCATATATATATATATATATATATATATATATATATATATATATATATATATATATATATATATCGCAATATGTATTCTTGTGTATTAATAAAGAACTAAGTCAAAATACATATACAAGAATTATAATTGAATTTACAATTCAAAACTTTTCGTTGGCTAACAGTACCAACATCATCAGGAATATTAAACAATAAGTTTAATATTACTGATGATGTTGGTACTGTTAGCCAACGAAAAGCTTTGAATTGTAAATTCAATTATAATTCTTGTATTTGTATTTTGACTTAGTTCTTTATATATATATATATATATATATATATATATATATATATATATATATATATATATATATATAAGTTATATAAACATTTTATGTGAACATTTCATAATTAAATGCGTGCTAGGAAAATTCCTGCTTACGCAGCTTTAGTATTATATAGGTGTGAGAACAGAGCCCCGGCAGTGTGTAAGTCGCCTCTGTATCGCACAGACGTTTTCCACTCCGATTGAGTGCATATCAATTGTATTGTTTTATTAAGTAAAAATTTATGTAACAGTTTTCTAAATTAATTGTTTATTAAATACAAAGGTTTGTTAAAAATAAAAATCATTTTTAAAAACCTTTCTTGCTTAATATAAAACGTAACTGGCGCAGTCGGTAGGACACCTCAAGGAAGTTAGTGAATATAACGTCCATCGGTTTTAACCGTTAATTGAGGAAACCTTAAGTAGAGTGAATATCTACAACCACTTAATAGAGCGCATATCTATTAAGAACACGCGCGAATATCGTGTAAGTGAAAAGTGAAAGTTGTTCAAATGAGCAAAGTATTTTGGATCAACTTGTAAGTAGATCTTAAGATATAGAATTAAGAAAAAGTAGAGTAAATACTTTTTAATTTTATATAATTGATTTTTAATTTTTATTATTTTGAAAAATAATATTAAATAATGGCAACGCCAACATTAAAAAAGGAGTATCTTGACATGATACCCGAGTATAGTGGAGAGCCCACTATGCTCCACAGATTTATCTCGATATGTGATAAGATAGTGAATAAGTTTTATGTAAGCGAAAATCCAGAGGATTTTCAAAATGAGTATCTGTTCTCCTCTATTCTTTCTAAATTAAAAGGCCAAGCACTGGAAATGGTTGTAAACTCTAACTCTTACAATTGGCACGAAACTAGAAAAGTATTATTAATTAGTTATTCAGACAAAAGGGATTGTTTCACATTAAACTTAGAGATGTCAGAATTAAAACAAGAAAGTAACGAATCACCATTTCAATTCTATGAGAAAATTCAAAAGTTACTAAATTTACAAATTTCATTTTTTATGAATAAAGAGCCTCAAAGGCAGATGGCTAAAGACATTTTAATAGAATACGTTCAGAAACTAGCTTTAAGAGTTCTCCTTAGGGGTTTGCATGAACCCATCGGGTCACTAATGCGTACCAAGAACCCTAACACTCTTAGTGAAGCACTTAATATGCTCACAAACGACTTCCAATTTAAAAATAATAAAATGTTTACTCAGCCAAGCAAACAACCAGTCTTTCAGAAAAGCCAAACTCATAACGTAAGAAGACCAATACATACTGAATTTAAATACCACCAAATACCTAAACAACTTTATCAACACCCAAATCCTTCCTATAGACCACCAACTTTTGCTAATCAGGGTCAGCCTCAAAGGGGACAACCAAACAACAACACTACTAAACCTCAGTATCCTCAGCGAAATACGGGTTATCAACCTACCCCTATGAGTATTTCCACCAGACAGACAGATAGGCCTTCTAGACAAACGAATTTGTATCAAATGACCGGACAAGGAGCCGAAAAAGACGATTACACTATGTACCAGACTAATGGACAAGAATCATTCGCTTTTGAAGAAGATCTCGGGAAAGAAGAGTACTTCGAAGAATCCCAAAATTTAACCGACAACTACGAAGAAGAGACCGCTAAAATCGATCAGGACGATTTTTTAGGACATACAAGCCTCGGAATCGATTTTCAATAATGAATCTACAAAGCGAAAATAACGAGCTACCATTTATATACGACACAAACACCAAATCTAGAATATTAATTGACACAGGCAGTACTAGATCATTTATGCGAAAATCTTTAGGCTGGAAAAATTTTAAAACAAGCATTAAAAAAGAGCCGTTTGAAGTAATCACCGCACACGGCACTTCAAAAGAAAATTTTTGTTGCACCATACCTCTGTTGTCTAAAAAAGCAATTAAATTTTATTTATTTGACTTTCATCAGAATTTTGACCTATTACTAGGGCTAGACAATATAAAGGATTTAGGAATAAGCTTAGACTTTATAAATAATAAATTAATACTTTGTGATGAGGAAATCCCTATTCAATATTTTAACACTGAAAAAGGAAGTTGTAATAAAACAGACAGCACGTCAATAAAGCAGGAACAATTTAGTTATGTTATACAAGCCCGCACTAGCCAAACAGTTAAATTAAAAATACAAAATATTCATAATGGAGAAGGTATTTTACCACACAAACAAGTGAACGGATTAGAAATTCCGCAGTGTATAGTTTCAGTGCATAAGGGTGAAGCCTATTGCCCTATTATAAACAATACGGAAGAAAATGTAAAATTAACAATAAGTAAACCATTAGAAGTAAAATCTTTAGAGGAATATAATATTTTCAGACCTGATGCAATGCAAATGAACGCTAATTTCAATTTATTAGATTATAAACAAAAAAATTCGAGAAGAAAAAATTTAGATTTATCAAAATTTAGAATGGAACATATGAACTCGGAAGAAAAATCCGCTATAACAAGTTTAATAAAAGATTATGCAGATTTATTCCATATTGAGGGAAACGATTTAACTTTTACCAACCAAATAAAACATGTTATTAGGACTACTGATGAAATTCCCGTATACTCCAGAAATTATAGATATCCAGAGATTTACAAGAACGAAATTAATAAACAAACTGAGGACATGCTTGAACAAGGAATTATTAGACCTTCAAATTCTCCATGGAACTCTCCTGTCTGGATTGTACCCAAAAAACAAGACGCTTCTGGCAAAAGAAAATTTCGATTAGTAATAGATTTTAGAGGATTAAACAAGAAAACAATTGACGATAAATTTCCCTTGCCAAACATTACCGACATATTAGATAAATTAGGACGATCTCAGTATTTTACAACTTTAGATTTAGCCTCAGGATTTCACCAAGTAGAAATGGATAAAAATAGCATAGAAAAAACAGCGTTTTCAACAGAAACGGGACACTATGAATTTTTAAGAATGCCTTTTGGACTAAAGAATAGCCCCCCTACATTTCAAAGAATTATGAATAACATTCTGAGAGGAATCCAAAATGAAACATGTTTAGTTTATTTAGACGATATTATAATTTACTCCACTAGCCTCCAAGAACATATACAAAGACTTAAAGAAGTATTCGACAGATTACGCAAAGCCAACTTTAAAGTACAGCTGGATAAAACAGAATTTTTAAGAAAAGAAGTAGCGTATCTAGGGCATGTTGTTACACCGGAAGGCGTAAAACCTAACCCAGCAAAGATTTTGGCAATCAAAAACTATCCAATACCCAAAACCACCAAACAAATTAAAGGATTTTTAGGACTAATAGGCTATTATCGAAAATTTATTAAAAACTTCGCCAAGATAACAAAACCGTTTACTAACTGTTTAAAGAAAAATGCAAAAATAAATATAGAAAATCCAGACTTCATTGAATGTTTTGAAACATGTAAAAATATACTGACTAATGAGCCCCTTCTGCAATACCCAGATTTTGAAAAGGAGTTTACTCTAACAACAGACGCTAGTAATTTTGCACTAGGAGCAATTTTAAGCCAGGACAATAATGGGAAGGACCTTCCTATAGCGTATGCCAGCAGAACTTTAAATGACAGCGAAACTAATTACTCCGCGATTGAAAAGGAATTACTAGCAATCGTATGGGCCACTAAACACTTTAGGCCTTATTTATTTGGAAGAAAGTTTAAAATTTATACAGACCATAAACCTTTACAATGGTTATTTTCAGTTAAAGAACCAAATTCCAAGCTTTTAAGATGGAGATTAAAATTAGAGGAATATGATTATGACATAAGATACAAAAAGGGCAAATTAAACCAAAACGCCGATGCCTTGTCTAGAATACAATTGAACATTACTAATAAAAGGTCAACAAACACCCAACACACTGTAGAACCAGACCTTGATTTATCTCCAGCTGGATTAATCCAACGTTTCTTCCCGGAATTAAATGAAGATAACGAGTCTATGGTCGTACAACTCGACGCAACAGATAATGCCAACTTAGAGTACGATCAAGAAAGTGACAGTCAAACCGTGCATTCCAACTTCGAAGGGAACACCCAAATTGAAATACCAATTTCCGACGAACCTGTAAACTTTGGGAGAAATCAAATATTTTTGTCACTAGTAAAATACGAACCAAAGAAAGTAAAAATTATAAAACTATTCGGAACTTCAAAAATTCGTTTAATGGTCGAAATATCAGAAAATAACTTTAAAGAAGACATAGTTAACTTTGTAAAATCATATTTGGTACCCAAAATAAAATATAATCTATATTTTGAAGACGATTTTTACGAGAAATTTGCATCATGCGTAGCCAAAAATTTCAAACAAACTGAACTAAATTTGGTTAAGTGCAATAACAAACTCTTAGACCTAACTTCGGAAGAAGATACCTTAGAAACGATAAGTAATTATCATGTCAGCAAAACCAATCACCGAGGGATACAAGAAACATACGAACAAATTAAGCGAAGATATTATTGGCCTAATTTAAAATCACTAATCCAAAATTTCATAAATCAGTGTGACATATGTCAAAGAACCAAATATGACAGAATGCCCTTACAATTAGAGATGAACTTGACGCCTACAGCTTCAAGGCCTTTCCAGATAATTCACATCGACACTATCTCTTTAGAAAAGAATGCGTTTATCAGCATTGTCGACAGTTTCACAAAGTATGCTCAAGCTTATCGCTTGGGAAGCTCTCAAGCTACAGAGATTGCAGACAAGCTATTAGATTACTTTGCGCAGTTCTGCGTACCAACAGTTATTATCTCAGACAATGGAACGGAGTTTAATAACAGGATTGTGAAGGAGATATTAGACCTGCATAAAATCAAAATCCATTTTATCAGTACACAAAACCCCCAATCAAACGGATTATGTGAAAGATTTCATTCCACCTTAATAGAACACATAAGGCTGTTAAATAATCAAATCGAATTTAAAAAAGACAGTATAATTAAGAAAGTAAAATATGCTATAATTGCCTATAACAATAGCATTCATTCAGTCACAAAATTAACGCCGTGCGAAGTCTTATTTGGACACATAAATTCAAACTCTTTATTAGATATAGATTTAGAAAAACAAATTGTAAATGACTACGTTTTAAACCATAAGGAAAAAACAAAAATACTTTACGAAAACATCAGGGATAGCAATCAAAGAATTAAAGAAAAAGTTTTAGAAAAAAGGAATGTAAACAAAGAGCCACTTCCAGAAATACCATCTGAAGTTTATATAAAATCAGTTCAGAAGCAAAGCAAAACGAAAAACAGATATAGCAAGGAAGAAATAGCTTCGATAGATAAAGAAAGAAAAACTGGAAAAATAAAGCCTAGACATCATAACACAAAAGACAAAATACATTTGTCAAAAATTAAAAGGCCTAAGAAGATAAAAAATGTAATTAATGACCAAAATCCTTCTTGTTCATATTCCACACAATCAAATTAAAATCCCAACCATACCTTTGTCCACTAGTTCTATGCAAGAAACTTTATTAAACTTTTAAACAACATTGTTTTATTAATTGTATGTGTTACAAACTGTTGTAATTTATTAAATGATATGTAACTAATTATGGTAATAAATATTGTTAATTATTTGAAATATGTTAATCACAAAAAGAAATGTAATTGAAGAAAATTAGAAACTATACTCTTAAAGAGATAACAAAACAAAAAGAATTCTTATAAACTAACTAGAATCCTTATCAAATCTATAACAGGCAAGTTGAATGTAAATGATGGTAAAAATTATGAAAAATTATATAAAACTTTTATTGTAATCAATGTAAATTTTGTAGAACAAAAATTAGATTCTGATAACAATTGTATATATTATAAACATTTTGTATCTATCCTATGATAGAAAAAACTCATTATAAATTGTATTAATCAATTCCAAATACTTTTGCTCAGTTGAATTATAATGAACAGAAAATTAGACTGTAAAATGCCCATCATCAAAAACAATAACGCCTACAAACTACAAGGATACTGCGTTGGAAATCGCAGACAACCCATTTAACTGGATCTTGGAAATCAACCTTTGCCTGGTGACTTTCTCCAGTGAAGAGGACTTCAACCCATGCCGAAAATTGCCCTTTACGGAGGCCTATTCAGCAGCTTATATACTTCGCCCTCATCAAGAAGATGAAGAGGACCTCAACCGATGCCGAAACTTCGCCAACCCCCGAAGTTTTCTTTAGGGATGGAGGAGTTATATAAACATTTTATGTGAACATTTCATAATTAAATGCGTGCTAGGAAAATTCCTGCTTACGCAGCTTTAGTATTATATAGGTGTGAGAACAGAGCCCCGGCAGTGTGTAAGTCGCCTCTGTATCGCACAGACGTTTTCCACTCCGATTGAGTGCATATCAATTGTATTGTTTTATTAAGTAAAAATTTATGTAACAGTTTTCTAAATTAATTGTTTATTAAATACAAAGGTTTGTTAAAAATAAAAATCATTTTTAAAAACCTTTCTTGCTTAATATAAAACGTAACTTATATATATATATATATATATTCTCCATTACACAATTTTCTGGTGCATGAGTTCTTTTTAAATATCAAAGTAGTTGGAAAAACTAAAATAGAGGAATTTACAATTTGTAAAATATTGGAAAACCACTGAGGTCTTAAACTGCCGGGCGACCGACCTGATAATCCTGTGTCAACCCACAGAGTACTTATTACACAGAGCACTCAGTTGCAGTTTGTATTAAGTGTTCTGTGGCACTTGTCTTCGCACTGCTTGGTTCGCCAATTACTCGCATATTGTGTCCTCAAAAATGAAAACTTATTTTATTTATTTTTAAAAATATCATTAAAATTGTAGTTTTATTGGAAGAAGAATAAAGATAAAGACTAATTTAATCCTATACAGTTGATTTATTAATAAAATTGTTTCGTGTTTCGTACCACCTTTTTCTTTATTTTTTATTCTCCTTCATGTGAAACTACAATTTTAATAATATTTTTACATATAAATAACATAATATTCATTTTGAAGTACTCATTAGATGACTAATTGCCAGGCCAATTGGTGCAAAGATGGTTGACACGGGATTATTAGGGTCGGTCCCCGGCAGCTAGAGGGTACAGTCGTTTTCAGTAACTTTACAGACTATCAACATAACACGTCACAGATTTTGTAAAAAAATATATATCTGGTAGAAAGTCCTAAGAAACACATGAAAAATAATAAAACTTGATTCTTACTCCGGAAACATTAATAGTTTTGAAAAGCGACATAAATAACCTCACTTTACAATTGCCAAAAACAATATAAACATAATCACACATCAATACGTTTTACTATAATGTAATCTAGCTAGCTGTGAGGTTAGGATAGATTTCGTTTGAACAAAACAATATAAACATAATCACACATCACTACGTTTTACTATAATGTAATCTAGCTAGCTATGAGGTTAGGATAGATTTCGTTTGAACAAAACAATATAAACATAATCACACATCACTACGTTTTACTATAATGTAATCTAGCTAGCTGTGAGGTTAGGATAGATTTCGTTTGAACAAAACAATATAAACATAATCACACACCACTACGTTTTACTATAATGTAATCTAGCTAGCTGTGAGGTTAGGATAGATTTCGTTTGAACAAAACAATATAAACATAATCACACATCACTACGTTTTACTATAATGTAATCTAGCTAGCTGTGAGGTTAAGATAGATTTCGTTTGAACAAAACAATATAAACATAATCACACATCACTACGTTTTACTATAATGTAATCTAGCTAGCTGTGAGGTTAGGATAGATTTCGTTTGAACAAAACAATATAAACATAATCACACATCACTACGTTTTACTATAATGTAATCTAGCTAGCTGTGAGGTTAGGATAGATTTCGTTTGAACAAAACAATATAAACATAATCACACATCAATACGTTTTACTATAATGTAATCTAGCTAGCTGTGAGGTTAGGATAGATTTCGTTTGAACAAAACAATATAAACATAATCACACATCACTACGTTTTACTATAATGTAATCTAGCTAGCTGTGAGGTTAGGATAGATTTCGTTTGAACAAAACAATATAAACATAATCACACATCACTACGTTTTACTATAATGTAATCTAGCTGGCGGTGAGGTTAGGATAGATTTCGTTTGAACAAAACAAAATGATGTTTCACAACGTGAATCAAGCTACTGACAAGAAAATTAGACTTTATCGTGTATACGTTATTCCAATATAGCACACAAGATGGCGGTCATCTTCCACTTCACGCATCAACTCATTAGGATATTTGATGGTTTTATTAAAATGAAAACAAAACCTATCCTAATCGAATGGATTCTAATGCAGTATTTTACAATACACTTTTTATCGGTAACGTAGAAGAAAGAAAACGTGATTCTATATATTTTAATGTTTTTATTATTAGGTTATTATTACTGTATATATACCTTGAAATACAATTTATTAATTATAAGCACCCCGAAGCACTTTTAAACAATGACATTTATTAAAACGATACGTTGAGCATAAGACTTTGTGTCAGCTGTAACAGATGGCGAACTAAGCATCAAGAATTAACTTTCAAACAGAAAGTCATCTAGTAGTAGTTCGGCATGCAGATATGCCTAAGGCCAAAGGTTATTTTAAAACGCTGATATATTTGTAAACATGTCTATAAATTGGATTCTTTCGTTGAACATTCAAGTTACATAGATATTCCTTATTTGAACATCAAATTGTTTACAATTAACAAAATTATCCCTATAAAGCGTATTGATATCTTCAAGTTAGAACATATATTGGAATTCTATATTTATTTGTTACTATAAGTTCCATGAACGTGACGTTCAAATAATCATTAGGGTAATAATTATAAAAGACTGCTGCACCTCAGATTACTTTCTTTTTCACTGTAAAAAATACATTCTTAGCCAGAAACAAGTGTTTTTAAGTGTCGCAAACCATTAACAATGCTTAATATTTGAAAACGTTGAAACATAACCTTTACGTAACTATAGGTTTCTTTATGCAACGGAGCAGTATTTTACACTACAATAAATATAGTTATTAAATTCCTTCTATTTGCTCGCACTCTCCTAATATAGGCTATATCTTCTACAAATTTTCAATCGTTAATAAAATACGTTTTCAATCATCCAGTCCAGTTCAAATAAATTTTTTGTAAACCCATAGTGGATGACAATTGATGTTAATAAAGCTTTTTCAAATATTTTTTCAATATTTAAATTATAAAAATTTGTGGGGTCTATCCGGATTCGAACTGAGAATCTTCATGTTTGAAGTCTAGCACGCTTTGGCACTGTGCCAACTTTCCAATACATAGATATATATATTTCTTAAAGATTTATATGAATTCCCCCCCCCCCCTCTGGTTGTCGCGGGAACTTCCATTGTACAACCTTGAACGTTTGCCATGGTTACCACACAATATCATAAATAGTGCTAGGGTAACTAAAATAAAATTTGTCTCATTTAACCTCCATAGGAATTTATTTTTAATTTTTTTTTTATACTACTTGTTTAGTAACATACCTACAAATAGTTACTTGCATAACTACATACATAGATTTAGTAACATACAAGTGTAATAAAAGTTAAAGTGTTAGGTTATAAAAAGTTAGTGAGTTTACGATCGGTAACACTGAACACGGCAAACTATTACACTTGTCATACATATACGTTTTCGAGCAATAACAGGTGATTTCTTTTCAGTTATCTTACTTAACGATACGTTATTAAACAACAATTACTTAAAAGGTTACAAATCATATGTGTGGTTAAAATACAAACATAAACATCGATTAAACGCAGTCGAAACTTTAGTCACAAAGTCTTGGGAGTCGTAGTTATTCATGCAATAAATACGGCTATCGGTCACTTTACGAAGGAAACTTAATTATTCGGATTCTTTTTAGACACATTTTATTGTAACTACTTAGTTATGGCGCGGCAATTGAATAATTACTTGATAAAAGAGGGTGTTTTAACAATAGGGTTATGTTTCCATTAGAGCAAACAAGGTCGTCTTCCCCTACGCATTTTTTTTGCTTAGTTCGCTTTAGAAAAGTATTTTTTTTTTAAAATTAAAACTAAACTTATTCTAACCGAGTAGATTGTAGTAATATTGTAATATATTATAAAATAGTATTCTGTTACAAGGAAACCTTGATTTTGTACAATTCTGTGTGTTGTAATCTTAATGTTTATTTTTTTCAATTTTTTAATTTCCAAGTTTTCTTGCAGTATCGGTGCTGGTGGGGTCGATACAAGTATCAAAATAAAATTTGGAGTATTTAGAAGGAATAAAGCGTTAATTTTACGGATTTTATTTTTTTTTGTTTAATTCATCAATATTGTACATATATGTAACAGAAAGTTACTTTATTAATTAATAAAAATTAATTTAAATAATTTAATTTAATAATCCTGGTTTATCAAAACAGTTTAAAATTACCTTATTTTAGGGGAAGGAAAGAGTCGACGATTGTTGCCTCACAGCAATTCCTTATCTTATTTATTTGTAATTTTCCTTATCTTTGAATTTACAAATAAACATTATGGCTTGATGTGTTTATTTTGATGATGTAAATCTTAAGAGCGTTAACAAAAATTTAAAATGCTTATCGGCTGAAAAACGTGTTTTGTAAGAATTACAACTGATAATGCAAACATTTAAACAAATATATTTTTAAAATTTATACAAAGATTGTACAGATTTAGTAACATGATATAGTGTCTATTATGACACCAACACTAAATTGAGGTCTTAAATTTTTTTTTTAATATGAACTTTTATTCTGTAAACAAGTTAGACGTAATTTATATTCACTACTAAATTAAAGTGACATTCGAATAAATATAGCTTGGTAGGTTATTACAAATGTCATTGTTTCTTGCTAAATTATTTTTCTTTGGTGTTTTTTAAGAAGACTTCTTAGAAACAGATATAACCTATTGAGATACTAAACATTATGTGATAATAAGATAACAATAAAAACTTGATGCACTTCTTAAGACAGATTAATATTAATTTTAATCAATATGTTTACGTAAAAATGACTCCGTTTGTTATGGGTAACCATAAATTTTTTTGATGAACTCAAATTATGCACTGTCCCAAATTCGTTCCCATTCTTGATGGACAATTGGGTAAATTTTCTGTTTCTCATGACGATTGTCATTAAAACTATACGAAACAGTCAACCTACTGCACCCCACTGTCATGCTGGGTCTTCTTTTCACGCCCATCATCTAAAAAAGCACGCCCCACGATGGATTCGACAACTATATTGGTTTCTAAGGCGAAACCAGGTTGGATACACCTGGCGTTAAGAGCGTACGGTGTAAAACATTTAAGGCTATATTTTTGGATGAAATATTAGGTTAGTCTTAAAAGAAAAAAAACTGTCAATCGGATACTAATTGTCAGTGTATGGAAAAAACAAGGAATTGGTCAATACGTATTTATTTTTAAAGGGACTAGCCAATATGCCTATTATTGCCTATGAAGGATGAGAAATGATCGTGAATGTAGGTAGGAACACAAAACCCTTGGTGAATTATCATCGCATCAAGTGTGCAGTAACCTACTCTCTACAGAGGCCATAGAGATGTTCTACTCGTTACACCCAGTGTAAGAAGTATAAGAGAGGATAGATGAAAGAAAAATGCATTATTCCCTGGAAGTAGGATAGAGTATGCCATCGCGTGGACAGGACCACTTAGCTAAAGAGGACCAGCTCTCAACTGGAGTGAAGAGAAAATACCCGTCACGAGGAGGATAAGAGGGAGGAAAATTTTTTTAAAAAAGAGCGATTCAAACTGAACAAGGTACAGAAAAATAGCCCATTACTGAGTGCTCACTAAGATCTGTGCTTCTATAAGGAGTATAGGCAGTTTGAAGTCCAAGTTGTAATGTTTTCCACAATAGTTATCGCGCAAACTGACGTTGTGAGAAGAGATCGATTTTAATGAAAAATAGTTGGTCAAAGCTGATTTGCTCGATATCTATGGTTGCTCAGTTTATTACGGTTCTTCGTACAGAGGGTGTGGTTAATCCAAACTTGGATAGTTTAAATATAACAATATTCATGTCGAAGTTCGTACTACCCAGATAATACAGAATTTCGAATGTGTTTATTTGGGTAATTTGAATTATATGTAAAGGAAAGAAAATGAGATTTTAGTAGCCAGGCATCATAATACACCCAGTATAGTGTTGACACTGAAGTAAAAGAGAAACTGCAGATGATCAGTCTTACATGTAACCACTATCGGGACATAGACGAAGGCAGAGATTATTGAGGATGTGCTGAGAAATACTACAAGAGCTTCTGCTGAAGAAAATGGTGCTGAAGAAAATGAAGAAGTAACAGAAGATAATCAACCAGATGAATGAATCCACTTTGGAGACAGTTTTTATGATAGCGGGCATAGAACGATTTATTGGAGCACATCTTGACGAGCGATTTATTGGAGCACATTTAGACGAGCGATTTTTTTTGCATAGTGACTTTAATTTACTGTTCAAAATTGAAAGAAAACCTGGCAGCTCGGAAGGTTCTACTAGTCCCGAGTAGTTCTGGAAAAGCAGACGAAACCTGAGTGTCTGGTTGGAGTATAGTCCGTCCCTCCAAGCCTTCGGGTCGTGGCACTATACGAAACAGTCAACCTACTGCACCCCACTGTCATGCTGGGTCTTCTTTTCACGCCCAGCATCTAAAAAAGCACGCCCCACGATGGATTCGACAACTATATTGGTTTCTAAGGCGAAACCAGGTTGGATACACCTGGCGTTAAGAGCGTACGGTGTAAAACATTTAAGGCTATATTATTGGATGAAATAATAGGTTAGTCTTGAAAGAAAAAAACTGTCAATCGGATACTAATTGAGTGACGCTTGTCACTCGGTCGGGAATTACGAGCTTTAGATTGGCCTTGTGGGGGCGAGGATTTTACATGCTTAACTTATAATAACCCCTAGTATGTGTTCTCGAAGTGGTAAGATTCGTTATTCAGAGTTAAAACTTGTCTCTTTTGTCATCTTTTAATTATTCTTTTCCAGCACATCAGCTATGTTCAAAATTTAAACACAAAAACACTAAGTTTTTACCAATAAACACTGAACCACTGTACGTATTGTACTACAATTTTCAAAATGTTATATAAATAATCTAACTACTCTGACCACTACACTACAGTATATGAATGCGATTCTACTAAGGTAATCGTATACTGTAGTAGAATACAGATTCTTCTATAGTAAGAAATGCACTGTTTAAAGCTTATTATTAGAATGTTAGCGTATTAAACATTCCACTGAAATATATTGGACACATCGGAATTTTAAATATTCGATTTTTTTATCATTCACCTTGAAGTACATATTAAAACACCTTCACTGCACCAGTGTCAAGATGGAGTATTTCATTTGTTTTTTTGTCTGGGGTGGAAATTAAATAACATTTTATGCAATTACATTCACAACAAAATAGTTCTGTTATATTTACTAAGCGAAAAAAATGTTAGAGTAATAGCTCTATAAACACATAGCCTACATACTTTAGAGAAAACGACGTTATTATGGACAAAAGATATTTTACAGTGACTAGTAGTGGTCTTGAGTTACCATGGCAACGAGCCTGTACTGGCTTGATAGAATTTCCTTACCAGTCCGTCCTACCTCATCCCTCAGAAGAAACTACATTTTTGTATAGCCATACACGGCATCATAGCCTATGAACACAACAAACACTGATCACGTACGCTCCATTCTCAAGGAATATTGCATTATTTCTCAATTGCGGGTGCGTATAGTAGGCCTACAAGATATTGTGAAGCTAATGGTAATTACTCGACTCGACTCTCGCTGCCAACTCAATAAACTGGGCCGTTGCTGAATTTTAATAAACGTTATTGTCGAATATATAACCTGTTTTATCATCAATTTAAAAACATATATTTCCTAGTGTTGAACTTTCAATTTGCCGACTATTAACGACGGCCAGACTATTCTCGTATCCAACATGGATAACAGACTGAAATGTAAGTAAAAGGCGAAGTTGGATAAAATGTGTGGATCAGGTTAGAGAGGATAGATTGTATACACCGGGTATTACTATTAAACATTTACCAAAACAGTGATGTGTATGCCAATTTGAAAAATATTTCGTTTGAGCGATTGGCACCGTTAACATTTTCAAAATGCCTCTCACACACGTAAACGACAATAAGAAAACCTTTCACGTTTCACAAACTGCTTGGCACTCTCTGACTTTCCGCTTTCACTTTCAAAACCACGTTTGCACTCTATCAGCAAGTCCTTTATGCGGATCGAACTGTAGCTGGGCGTCATTAGCAGCTGTATTCTTAAACAGTCAAATAAAATAATATAATGTACGCTACAGAATAAACAAGTAATATAAAAAAATTGTTTTTAAGTAAATTCCTACTGAGGTCAACAAAGAAAAATTTTATCAATATTTGCTTATTTCAAGTTTGTTTCTTTATTTTATTCTTTTCATTCATAAACCTAGACTACTATTTATGATATTGTGTGATAACCATGGCAAGAGTTTAAGGTTATGGAGGTTTCGACGACAACCAGATAAGGGGATAAAATTCATATACATATTTGAGAAACTAAATTTCTAGGTATTGGAAAGTTGGCGCAGTGACAAAGCACGCTAGGTCTCTAACATGAATATTTTCAGTACAAATCCGAACAAACCCCGCAAAAATTTTTATAATTTAATTATTAAATAAATATTTTAATAAACTTTATTAACATCAATTGGCATCCACTATAGGTTTAAAAAAATGTATCTGAACTTGATTGGAAAAATAAAAAATTATTTTATTAACGAATGAATAGGTGTACAAGATATATATCAGGAGAATGTGAACTAATAGAAGGAATTTCAAAATAACAAGCAAATGGTATTAACCATTTCCTTTAAACATTTTATTATAATATATATATAATAAATTTAAAATATTTCAAAAACAAGAATACTTTTAATGAATATATATGAATGATATATGATTTAATTTTGTAAAAATATTTTATTAGATAATTTTTTCCTGAAGATGCTGGTACTATTTTATCGGCGAAAAGCTTTGAATAAATATATTCATTGTAAGTATTCTTGTTTTTGAAATATTTTTAATTTATTAACTATATTACAAGAAAACATATCACCATATTTAATATATATATATATATATATATATATATATATATATATATATATATATGAATATTAATTCGCAACGACGGATTACCGCGTCAGTAATAATTCTTTTAAATTTACATTAAAATTTTTTCCTGGCTAAAAACAAAATTCGGTTATCATTGGGAAACAAGATCAGAGTCAATCCAAAACACAAATAACGTAATAAACATAAATATATAACAAATATATATATATATATATATATATATATATATATATATATATATTTGTTCTCAAATATATATTCCCACACAAGCGCATGTTTATTATTACACACATATTATTGTCATTTCTTAACGATATAATACTGTAATATCAACTACGGGAACATACTCTGTTCCGTAAATGTAACACGGTTACATAAATTCCGTAACAAAAATCTCAAACTTGATCTATTGCTATCGTCATTCCCTTCTCTGAAGATGTACTTTGGCCTACATTATTGCAATTAAGTTACACAGTTACGATCGAAGCCGCACCACTGTATAACATGAAGAGAAAATTAACTGATCGACATTGAAAACATCTGGTTTGTATTTCATGTAGGAATCAATTCGTTTCCTATATTTTCATTACAGACGACAGCTTTCTTGTAAAACAAAATTCACTACATAATTTCCAACATTATCCTTTTTCTGATAACACCGAATGATACGGTGGTTTATCCATAGTAAGATCTGGGCTTTCAGGAATGTAAGGCATTAATTTTTTGGCTTTACAAATTTTCAAAAGTCAACTACTTAATTAGGCCATGATAATTGTCATTGATATTTCCTGCCTTTACAGAACTTTATATAAAAATCATTCATACAAAAAAAAGAATTAGTTTTTTACGCGGGATATAACTTATTTAAAAAAATTATTAACAATAGTGGAGTTGGTGTTTTGTTTACATACTCCGATTTTGAACGCATCAAAAACAATTAGAAACTAATTTTAATTTGAATTCGTAGGTTGAAATATTTATTTAAATAATTTATATTATTACAATATATAAATTGATTTCATTATGTTATAACTGAAACATTTGTAATGTTACTTCTACTATTATCCTCATTCTTATTGAGCTCTCGGTACCAGTTGGTTAAATTTTTTTAGATTGTTTCTCTTACTGTACTAATCTTTTTTTCTTTTTGTCCATAATACTAATATTTTTTTAATTATCTTCTTATTATTTAATTTTCCTTCAACTGTTTTGTCATAATTATTTTAATAGATTGCAAGCCATGATTTACATCTTTCATAATATAAAAATAATGTAAAACAGGGCTTCCATTGGACTGGAAAAAAATGTAAAACAAGTTGTAAACAAACAAAATCAAAGATTGGCCGTTGTTTTAATGTTTTGTTACTAGCCAATATGACAATTATTGTTAATACTATTATTATTATTGTTGTTGCCAAAGAATGATAGGGAATGTGAATATAGATAGGAACATAATAATATATCTCCTTGTAGAGAATAATATGGGGGGGGCTCATGACAATGTGTACAGTGGTGACCATGTAACCGTGCACTTGACCTTGAGAGATCGCAGTACGCGAGACGAGGGGGGTCTGTGTAAATACCTTCCTACTGACATTATAAGGACTGTTAAAACACTGACTTGGATGAGACGGTTGATATTACATACATTCGATAATAAATTAGCTTCGGTATGAAATAACAAACAATCTTGAAATATGTGTAGACATAACGGGTGCAGAATTTGTTCATGTATAAAACATTCTAAATATAAAACATGTTTTAAGTAGTAGTAGTACACGAGAAATCTTATGCGATCTCTCAGGGCCAAGTGCACGGTTACGTGGTCCGTATTATAACTGAAGTACACCTACTCCTTACAGCGGTCATAAATATGTCTACCCGTTACACCCCTTTTCAAGGGCATGCTCTCCTGGTACTGGCAATAAGGGAGAATTAACTTAAGCATGTACTCTTTCAATACATGTAAGTTCTCCGATTGACTGTGACATAATCCAAAAAGCTCCCATTATTAATTAAGCATGATTATTATTTGAATGGCAAAAATATATTCCCCACATGTAAGTAGTATAATAAAAAAAGCCTAAATTCCGATTTCCCAGTAAACTTCCCTATTTTCTATCTGTTATGACAAGCAACAGTTATTGACAGATATCTGGCTTGCAGGTAAACATCTTGGTTTGGAAATAAAAAACATTTTATCCGCTATGCTAAGATGCAATTAGCCTGTGCATAGACATCTGATTTATCGATGAGCATCTGGTTTTGAAAAAAAATGTTGCCTGTCATGCCAAGCCGAAACCATAAACAGATATCTAGTTTGTAAGTGAGCAGCTGGTTTTGAAATATATAAAAAGTCCTTCTTTATGACGATTTATCAAATTCCGTTAAAAACATTTACTGACAAACCTAAGGTTCAATGTAAGAAAGTGTAATTATTTCCAACTAAATGAATTTTTGCAAAACAGTTATAACGCGAGTATGCAGGTGTGATACTTTAGGTGGAATCTAACAGCCATTCAGTAGTTCGTATATTCCGAGGAACAAGAACTGAATAATTTTTTTTCAACAGGGGGTGCTCGCATTCTTACACGGTCAGTTAGCAATAAAAATATAGATGGAGACAAAGCCTGCTGGAGCTTACCATATTTCAAATAGTAACAGAGTTGTAAGCTACGTGTTGGAACACTTGCTTACATTGGACAACAGCCGGTAACTGCTTTGATTCTTTCTTTTCCTTTAACTCCTCTGCAAACGCCCCTAGTTAAATATATTAAAAGTTTCCGTTCTAACTGCACGTCAAAAACGATTTTGTCGGTGTAACTATGAGAATTTCTCACAGCAAAAATTCTCAATATGATCCACATGGAAATGTCCAAGGAAGTCGAATGACAGTGTAGCCTCCGGCACTGCTGAACATAACCATATTTGTCTTTGGTCTTCCCGATTGGTGCTAATCTTTGGACAGTGAATATTCACATAGTTCTTAACTAACGGGACGCAAAGGCTTTCTAGTTTGTAGAACGTGATTCATTTTACTTATCACAATAGATTTCTATGACTGTCTGTAGACAGAAGAAGCGCACGGAATGAATACGTCAAATTTTAAGTAAACGAAATTTATTTGTCGCAAATGTTCAATGGCATTAAAAACAAAGAGATAAATATCATGAATCTCAGTAAGAAATAGAATAGGTTTGAAATTATGATATACAAAATGTAGAATATTACTTGCATCTCAACTCTCGAACTTTAAAGTATGAAAAACAATGTTGACAATGAATAGATAAGACAACAAATTAAAAAAAAACTTGTTTAATTGTTTAAAGTAATAATCATTTAGATAAGAGTTGCAATTTAGTAAATATTCAAAATACATTGCAAAAACAGTTTGAATTAGAATAGTGGTTTAAAGTTATCAAAAAAGTAGGAAGTATTTTAAATCTTGAGTTTTTTCGTTAAGGTTAACATGACACTCGAATTGCAGAGTAAAGTTTATTCGGCAGTAGTTGCGGGTCCCCCGTGGATGGGCCATATTCACTAGGTCCTGCCAACATACTAGTTGTAGTTCGCACATAGAAGACGGAATTATAAATACCGGAATTCCTGAGCAATAACAGGATGTTTCTGTATTTTCAGATGTTGGTACAAGTGTTTTATATCTTACAAAGAAAAAGCGGATTACGATTTTACGATGAAATAATCGTTGACCAGAAAACGCCTGATATAACGAACCCGTACACACAAGAGAACCGAAGTTGTGTTACATCTCTGGCACATGTGTCAGGTTCTTATACAGTTATACACCGTACTTACGCGATAGGTGGGATCGGGCGATACCGTGCAAGTCGAATTCGCGTAAGTCGGGGTATAATTTTACATACAATCACATAGGAATCATATTTAATTGGGACCAAAGACTAAATAAACTAATAATTTAGAAAAAAATGTGTATGTATAAAAAAAAATCTAAAATACACAATACAAAAAAATATATATTATATACATACATATTGCAAAGAAATAAGTAAAAAGATGATTTTTTGGACATAGAAAACTTCATAAAATGTAGTAAATTCCTTTGACGAATTGAAGATTTTTTTCTTCTCACGCAGAATTACCTCGTAACTCGCTATTTTTTTTTTGTTTTGTGGCAAAAATACGCTCATCGTTAGAGTCTATGTTTTCCAAAATTTTTAAGCCTTGCTCAATTAAACTGTCTTTTTTCAATTTTTTAACCGTCTTCTACGTCAACTGGGTCTAAAGAATCTGCGTTTTTAATAGCTTGCTCTTGCGCACGCATTTCTATGAGCTCATCAATTCATTGGCAGCTCCCGGTTGTGTAAATCCAGCAGTTCTTGAACGTCAGCATTATCCACTTCTAAATTGAGTTGTCTTGCAAAACCGAGATCTTCTTCAATCACATCTGCAATTTCATCAGACTCGTGCACTGATTCTGCTTGAGTTTCAGTGGTGCAAAAATATACATACCTTTTTCTAAACGCAATTCAAAGTTTTTTGTAAAATTTCATTCCAAAATTTTCAAAGGATCTAAGACATTGAATTGTTTCCAAACATCTTCAACAGAGAGCTCGTTCTTCTGTCTCATAGCTTCATATAGGTGTGCAAATGATCTTCTTGTGTAATAAGCTTTAAATGTTCTGATGACTCCCTGATCCATCGATTGAAGCAAACTAGATGGGTTTGGTGGCAAAGATATCACTTTCACGCGTGTGTTGAAGTAGTAGGAGGTTGACCAGGTGCATTGTCAATTATTAGGAATTACTTTAAAAGTAACCGACAATAACGTTCGACTTAAGGTATAAAATGATGACCAAACCAGTCCTCAAAAAGAGAAGCTGTCAGCTAAGCCTTCCGATTCGCCTTTCAAATCACGGGCAAACTAGCTTTAGAAATAGGTTTTAATGCCCTTGGATTTTCTGAGCGATAAACTATGAGAGGTTGCAACTTACAGTCATCAGCTGTATTTGCGCCAACCATCACTGTCAATCGGTCTTTGGCGGTCTTAAAACTTGGAAATAATTTATCTTCACGCTCTGTAAAAGTTATTTTAGGCATTTTCTTCCAAAACAGGCCAGTTTCTGGGTAACTTGGGAATCGCGTAAGACGGGACAGCGGAAGTCGAGGTATTACTGTACCCGATTCTATATGGGTAAGTAGAGGCTATTACACTCACGACATTTTACACGGTTTGAATCTACGTTTCATGGAAGCCGAAGGACGCCCTCCAGATATTGTGATATTCAAACTGTTTGAATGAATACGTCCAGCGCAAATAAACAAAAGCACATTGCGTCCTCCCACATTGCACTAATGAGGAAATAGGAGGAGTTGAAACTTGGCTTCATGGATTGATTAAAGAAGAGGCATAAACCTGGAAACCGGAAAAGCAAAGAGAATCCCGAATGAAATACTGTAATATATTTCGTAACTAGTATGTGGCTATTTCTGGGACGCGAAAGCGTTTTACACGGAAATTCGATCAAGGACAGAAGAAAAAACTTTAGATACGAGTTACGAATTATACATTTCATTACACTGAAAGTATAATAATACAGTAAACTCCTCATAATACGCTTATGTTTAAGACGATTTTTGGGTAATAAATATTTGTTCTTAGACCCTAAAACTTACCATCAAAAACATACTAATTTTCACAATACGCTGAATTATTTTTGACACAAAGATTTTCTCGACTGCTATGGGGAATTCTCCCTCTTACCATAAATTACAAGTAATAAAGCATTACGGTGGTGTTATGCAGTTCAGCAGTTACGGTTTTTTTATAACACATCAATGAACGGAACTGAATCTAACAGAAAAAAAGGAAAGAACTTTGATAAAGAGTGTCTAAAATAATTCATCAGGATGTTTACAACAATGATATACAGCTCAGAGTTTACATGGCATAGGACAATATCAGTAAATTTCTGTTTGAGAACAAAATGCCTTGATTTGTTTACTGTACGTGTACAAATACAGTATACATCCTACCATTTACGGATTTCCTCCTCCCTCCTTTTCACCCTTCTCCACTTTTCCTACATCCTCTAAACACGGATGTCATTAGATTCTAGTCAGTCACATTAGAGATTTTGTAGAGTAAGTAAAAACTATACTGTATGTGTCATAGGATCAATTATTATTACAGTGTATATTAGATATGAAGTATAGTGTTGTTTTTTGTTATTCTTAAGAAATAGGCAGAAAAATAAATGCTTTATCAATTGATTATAAAATGAAATTTTTGAAGGATTACGATGAATATTCACATCGGGGAAATCAAAAGCAAATCGCAGCCGATCTGGACATTCCACGTTCCCCATTAAAAAGAATTTTAAAAAGGAGAAAATGCAGTGCAAAGTGAAACGAAAACAAAAAAAAAAAAAGACTGGGAAGTATGCACATTTGTAAAACGTTTAGTTACAATGATTTCATCAAGCTCTAGCTTGCATCTACCTACGAATGGGACATTGCTAACCGAAAAAGCACGAGAAATCTTGAATGAATTGACCGAATCAAAACAAGATATTGCCTCGGTCAGATCAGTGGAGAAGCAGAATCAGTAAATGAGGATGATATTTCGTCGTGGGAAAAATCTTGTCGACACAGTTACTGAAGGATGTCTCCCCGTGTTATGTTTTCAATGCTGACGAGTTTGGATTTTTTTCAAACTTATGCCAGATAAGTCACTTGTTTATAAGGACTAATGGCATGGTGGAAAACTAAGTAAAGAGAGACTTTCAGTAATAGTGTCAGCAAATGCAGATAGTTCGGAAAAACTTAAATTGTCGGTCGTGGGAAAATCGAAGTCACCGCGATGTTTCCGAACATTCGCTCGTTTCCATGCTATTACGCTGCGTAGCGATAAGGAAGGATGACAGGAGAACAATTTGTTTTATGGATAAAACAGCTCAATACGATTTCTCAAAGAAAGAATTGAAAGATTCTTGTGCTTATTGATAATTGTCCAACATATTTGAAAAATATTCAATTTACATAAAAATATTCAACATAAAAATAGTTTTTCTAGCCCCAAACGCACGAGTAAGCTTCATTCAACCTGCGGACCAGGGGATAATAAAAGTTGTAAAGCAGCATTACCATAAGCTACTAGTGTAAAGATACTTGTGCCGTGGAACAAGGTAATCAGCAAAATCCTGTAAACATTTATGATGCTATTATGTTGCTTCAGCATGGAATGAAGTCTGTCCTGAAGTCATTAATAGCTGTATCAAATGGTCTCAGTTTCAACTGGCATTGGAATGTACTAACAACAAGGTTGAGGAAGTCATATCTGAAAACTTCCCCGACTACGTATCTGTCGACGACAATATCGCACCTTGTGTGGTACTAACAGTCCAGGAAATTAAGTCGTTGCTTTAATAGCTTCCATTACAAATGAGAAGAGCGAGGATAACGATGATGATAAAGAAGAAGAGGAGTGTCTGCCGCCAGTAACGCCTGCGACAACATTTAGTGCACTGGCTGATATGAGACGTGACATTATCAGCGTGTCCGGAATTTTAGATTAATAAATTGCAAATATTGATTTTATATTCTTTTTTAACAAAATTGAAAGATAGAAAATATAAACACTAAAAAAAATGTATATTCTCCTAAAATAATTACCACAATTTTGCTTACGTCTATGCAGGTAACCAAATTAATAAAAACAGTTAACTGCAAATACCTACTTAAAACACCCATCCGACTGTCAGCGCAACTGGCGGCCGAAAGCATAACTACACAGGAACAGTGTGATAAAAATACTTTAAAATTTTTGGGATAAACAATTGCAAAAAATACGTATACAATCTCCACTAAGCTTGCTTTTGTACAGAAATGTGTAGTTCTTGAGAATGGGAAAGTCCCACGCATAAGCTTTAACACTGGGCTACTTGATCGACTAATGCTGTTTAGATTTAATTCCTAAAGCTCAAACTGGCAAAGAAAAGATTTACAGCATAACCCTTATTATCCGAACTTCCCTTTACCAAGTACGCTCGACCAAGTATGGAAAATTTCCGTAAATACATCAGAGTCGATGACCAGACCGACCAGTCCCTTGATTCATACGCTAACACGTTAGACAACTGCTCGGTGGGAGGGAGATAGCGATTGTTGTTGTTTTTCTAGAAAATACAACTACTGTAATATTTACAGGTTTATGGGTTTTACTTGAAAAAATATATCTTAGAATATTTACCATTGCTTATCCAAAACTTTAGACTTATCAGAAATGGTTCCGCCCCTCTTATTTCGGATAATGATTATACTGTATTTATTGAGATATCATTTAACACCATTCGTTGGTGCGCAATATCTAATATGCTTTTCATGGGCCTACTAAAAACCGATTACTAAACTGAAACCGAGTATTACACAGGAATACGATTGAGTTATGAATCATTCTTATCCAAACGCATAACAGTAAAAGTACAGTATTTAATAATAAAGTGTATAAATTGACCAATATACTTTTATAAACTGTTAACATTACATTACTGTAGTTTATTTTCGCGGTTGGTACGCTACTCTATTACAGTACACAATTTATGAATTAAGCAAAACGCACTGTCAACATTCCTCTTGGCAATACTGTACTGTTACTCTCAGCTAGCATGCAGGAATAGCTGTCATTATTTGTAAGAGGAGAAACAACACCCTCAACAGCACACGTTGTACATAAAAGCAATGTCGTATTCCTAATCTGGAATTCCAGAGCTGTGTACAGTAGTAGACTGCTGTATATTACTCGATTTCAGGTAATATGCTATCTAGTAGGTGGAATAGACACTGAGTGACTAATATGCTTTTTTAGTGAGAAATGTCTTTATAGCAATGCATGCTTCTATATAATACCTTCCTATGCCTTTTGTAGATTTAACCTTTTATTTCTTTGTAAATAATTGAATTTACCATTAAAGAAATGAAGTTTATATAAGAAGTAGCGTTTTAGCAAGATTTTGAGAACAATCCTTGGGCCTACTCAAAAAGCGCGTATTGTGGGAATAGAATAATAAACGGGAATGTCTTACCTGTTGGAATGTTAACAAGTATGAATAACAGAACACCTAATACAACATTTGCATTCAATTACACTTTTAGGCTTAGGCTTGTTTGTTGAAAGCAGTTGTATGCAGTCTTCATATATTATGTTACTCTTGATTGATCTGGAGACATGACCATAAAGGCCTAAATTCAATTATGTTACACGCCAATTCATTATGTGTCTAATTCATGATGTGTAACACAGTTTCTAATACCAAAGCTTCTAATGCTTCATTATCCGCTTCCTGAGCTCGGATACTTCTTTGTCTCTTCTTCATTTAAGCTTCTCCAATGAGGAGTTGATGCATTTATTCTATTTACAGCAATTTTATTACCATGTAGGTTTAAATATATGGAGTTATCTAACGAGTATCGAACATCGACCAAACGCGATCACAGCTTGACTTTATGTTCGAGACTTCTGGGTACTAGGTCGGAAAGTGGAGAGCCGCCATCTTGGCTGAGGAAGCCTGCCTCACTGCACGTTTACTCCTGTCATCTCTAGTTGTATTCTGTGCTCTGTGGTATGAATGTCTCGGGATGAAAGGTTTATGACTTCGAAAAAGAAAAGTAATTAAATTTATTATCCACTGATAAATACATTACTACAAATAGTGTAGTTACTACCTATTTCTATATACAGAAAAAACGCCTTTTATTATTAAATTTCGTTTGTAACTCTTAGAAGGTATGTAATTATCTTGCTACTACGTCACAATTATGTTAACACTGCCACACTTAAAAAGTTACGGTTACGATAGACTGGGAAACAGACAGGGAGCCAGCGGAGGTTTATGACCTCTGTCAAAAAGCAGGGGCCGGACAATAAGCCAGCCTCAGGTACATTGTGGGGGAGGGGTTGCAAGAGGAGAAAGTTAAACGTCCCCGCAAGTATGGTTGTAAACGACCCGACTAAACCATTCTTAATATAATATTGTCTTGCAGGACCGGATGAATTAACTGATGTAACGGCTAATAGCTTACATTATTTTAGTCGCCTTATAGGGATTAAAAATTATTTCGACTTTTCAATAATAAATAACATTTTAATAGTTTTCATTAATTTTAAAAATAGTTATTTCAGTTACAAACAAAATTTAAGGAAGAAACTTTTTGGCCTTAATTCAATTACTTTAGTATATACTACTTTACTATACTTTGCATAAAAATTAATGTTAAAACTAATCCACGTTTAATTAAATATCAGTAAAGCTGAACTTAGCCACGCACGTTAAATAACACTAAAAAAAGTCCATATACTTAAAATGATCTTCTCAATCTGAAACCTTGAGCGAAAATATAGCGATCACGTTTTAAAGAGATGATGGTCTTGTAAGAAGCATGATCAAAACTAATTTCATTGATAAATTTAATATATTTCTTAAAACTAAACTTTTTGTTTCTTCAATGTTACTTTCCTTTTTATAGTAGTCTATCCTTTTATTTGAATTTTTACCATTAATTAAAAGTTTTCTCTGCATACATAGCTATTACAGATGTGAATAATGTTAAATCTTTGCCTTTTGGTGTAATTGTAAATATATGTTCCATATTAGGCGTATGTTTGGCGTCGTTATAGTTTTAGTAACTTTTTGTTTAAATTTGTTAAAAATCATACAAGGTAAAACATTTTCCCTCTCGTTAAAACTTGAGGAAATAATTGTTTGTTTAATTAATGTATAATTTTGCGTATACTTCGTAAGAGAATTTGATAATATTAAAATTAAAAATTGCATTTATTTTTGATGTTTTAAAAATACAATTCTTAAAAACAGGTTTTCTTTGTAGTTATTTTAACGTTTTGACACTCACCCCTCTACTTTATTTCTCCCTTGTAGAATTTAAAAATAATAGATTTTATATTTATCCTACCAGTATAATTGGTGAGTCTTTTAATCGACAATTATGATAGCCTTGGGTCATGTCAAGATTACTTTCTGACATAGTTTTATGAGAATAATTAAATTAGGCCTACACTATTTCGACAAGGAATAAAATGGGGCGAAGTAGTATCAAAGACCGACCCATCGCACGAGTTAGAAGGGTGAGTTGATTTTACAAAAACATCTTAAACTCTTGGTTTACCCACTGGAGTGGAAAGACTCCTCCTTCTCTTTATATCACTTAATCTTTATCCGAGAGTCAGAGAAACAGAGGGGTTTGGCTGGCTTAAAGTCCGAAAATCGAAAAACTACCTGCCTACCCTTGTCAAACCAAGGGGTGACTGGCTTACTGTCCTACACCCCGATACACTCAGGATGTTTATAAATATAAAATCATGATCAAGGCTTAATTAACTTCAACTTGCTTGTACCTAAGCGATACAAAACACCCGCAGGGCGAAATATTTCGTTGCTAATAGATATTAGAAATGGTAATGGCTATTAGAAAGGGACAGATTAACAAAAGACTTGTTTGTGTAAGAATTTACTTGACTCAGCTTCCTCGATGTTTTTAATCGAAAGAGTTGTATTTAGTAACAAAATTATATATAAAAGATATTTTTGTTTTCGTCATTATCAATTTTTTTATAGTATAATAGGAATATAAACAGAAAAATCTACGCGATATAAGCAGAAAATTCAGTTGATCAGCCAGATATCAACTCGTCTTGTAATCCCGCATGTGGAAAAAACAAGATTCACGTCGTCTATTCAATGACGCGCCTTCGTTGAGGAAATTTACTGTAAATTCCCTATTGTTATATAATATATAAAAACCAGTTAAACCCTACTCCAAAAAGTTTATATTTTTTCAATTTTTTATCGGTTAAAAACATTACTTTAAATTGGCCAATTTTGTAACAAATCTCATTACAATATTACATACAAAAGTTAAATATAAATTCACGATAGTTTTCACGCAAAACGAATTGACAGTCATCTGAGAGATATTAATCAACGTGCATGCACAACGTATGTAAAAACCTTCAATGTTGGTAACGTCGTTTGACGTGGCGGTATATTTCCTTATTTAGACCTTGTCTTGTACCTGAACCCTTTAACTTAATTTCTTAGATAAATAAAAACCCTACCTGTGCATAAATTTAATGTTTACTTTATATTCGGAATCTAATTAAATTAATTTACTCATTTTTGTCTACTTTTACACAATAGATGATCCTTTAAAATAGCATAACACTGTGTGGTAATTAAAAAATATTTTTTTGGTAGTGTAAATATCCCAGTTTTCCTGAAATATCAGTTTACCCCCAAAAAACGAATTTTCTACTGCGTTAATATGCACGCTCGTGTTTGCATTTCCACATACATTTTGATAGACATTAAAGAAAGTAGTTACTAAGTTGCACACAAAATAATGTATGGTGTGTTTAAATGATTTACCCTTCTGAATTAATTCCTTCAATTTGTATCTGCCGCATTTGTTCCCTATTCTTAGTTTCCTTTCCTTGCAAATTCCCCTTCTGCATTTGCGTATTTGTTCCTTTTTCTTGGTTTCCTTTCCTTGCATATTCCCCTTCTGCATCAGCGTATTTGTTCCTTTTTTTGGTTTCCTTTCCTTTCAAATTCCCCTTCTTCATCTGCGTATTTGTTCCTTTTTCTTGGTTAAATTTCCTTGCAAATTCTCCTTCTGCATCTGCGTATTTGTTCCTTTTTCTTGGTTTCCTTTCCTTGCAAATTCCCCTTCTGCATCTGCGTATTTGTTCCTTTTTCTTGGTTAAATTTCCTTGCAAATTCCCCTTCTTCATCTGCGTATTTGTTCCTTTTTCTTGGTTTCCTTTCCTTGCAAATTCCTTTTTCTGCATCTGCGTATTTGTTCCTTTTTCTTGTTTTCCTTTCCTTGCAAATTCCCCTTCTGCATCTGCGTATTTGTTCCTTTTTCTTGGTTAAATTTCCTTGCAAATTCCCCTTCTTCATCTGCGTATTTGTTCCTTTTTCTTGGTTAAATTTCCTTGCAAATTCCCCTTCTGCATCTGCGTATTTGTTCCTTTTTCTTGGTTTCCTTTCCTTGCAAATTCCCCTTCTGCAACTGCGTATTTGTTCCTTTTTTTGGTTTCCTTTCAATTTAAATTCACCTTCCGCATAATCACTTTCTTATGTCCAATTTTTCTTTTCTTTCTCTTCTTAGTTTTCTTTTTCTTCGATTTCTGAAGCATTTTCTTAAGCCCAAAGATGACTTCTTCCACCAAGTTAATTCCTTCTCGTTGCATCTACCGTAATTGTCCTCTCTTCTTTTTCTTTTTTTGTACTTCACTTTCACATTATCACTTTCTTAAGCCCGAAGATACTATATGAATGCCTTCTCTTTGCATCTATCACATTTATTCTCTCTTCATAGTTTTATTTTCCTTGGTCTGACCCTTCTTTCGTCACTTTCTTAAATTGGAAGTTGAATACGTTATTACCACCAGATAAAATTTCGTTTGTTTGCATTTGCCTTATTTCTTTCGTTTCCAGTTACTTTTTTCTGTGTTGTACGTTCTTCATATTTACTTTATTTTAAGCCCGAAATCTAATACTGTCTCCATCTGGTTAAATTCTTTTGTTTTCACACACCATATTTGGTCTCTTTTTTGCAATTCATTACTTTGTCTTTCAGACTAAAACAGTTTTTCGACTTAAGGGAAAAGCTCACGCACTGAATATTTTGAGAGAATATTGTATATTAACACTGAATGTACGCTATTTTTCATAACCTTACTCTATATTGACAGAATGAATTAGAGAAGTGAATACCAACAAGGTTTTGGTGTTTACAAAGTCGCTCTGTTTTAGGCCTAATGAGAGACTCTATTTTTTGTTTTCTTTGGTAACCTCACTGTTTTACTTTCCTAAAACAACCAGAGTATTATTAATGTTTATAATATTATATGTATATTAGAAATATTTATAAATTCCAATTTACTTCATATAACTTGTCGAGAGACTGCGCATCATGACTATATTGAAGAACATCTGTATAAACTAACCCTCACAGCTTTTGAGGCATACTATACAGGAAACCTGAATATTAAAAAAGCGACCATCTGAAGTATTTAGAAGACTAAGACGGCGCCAGGAGTACAACGAATTCACAACTGTAGGGGTAAACAGGAAGGCGAAGTAACTGACCAAAGGGCCTGAGCATTAGACTACAACTACGTTTTTTTTTTAATCTAAAATATTTAATGGAGTACACACAGAGTAGGCCTACTACAACAAAGCCGATATACCGCTGAGAGGTTTCGTGTATGCCTACCAAAAAATATTAACTTAGAAAACCTGGCTAGTAAACAAACAACTAATTATATACCTTTTTAACCTGAATATTTAAAACAGAAACATTGTATTTATACCTGACCTGATCCGCAAGGATCCGGTTTACCTTCGAATCCTATCAGACCTATCCTAATGCTTCATCTACGGCTTGACCTTTCTAGAGGCCAAGTTCCTGTTGCTGTACTTTTAAAATAAAAATATTAAAAGTGCCTCTATTCCATTCTGTTTACATGCCAAAAAAATTTATAACTCTTATCGTACTTTGAATTGCTTCTATCTCAGCTAAGCGATTATAACCGAACGCAAACCATAGTCCTTCCTCTTCCGGTAAGAGATGCGCATCAAGTCCCTACTTTAGCTTAAACTTGTATTTACAAAAATCCTTCCTTAAAAAGATAATACTTTACTTAACCTCATTTAATTCTGTTAATTACTATTCAATGTTGTTTAGGTTAAGACCAATTCATGTTTTTACAAATACTCTACGTTTCGATTTTTTATCCCAAAATCATTTCAAGAAAAAGAAAATCCTTTTAGCTCTAGAAAGGGGTTTTCTGATAGAAAATCGAAACGTAGAGTTTTTGTAAAAACATGAATTGGTCTGTGTGATCTATCATTAACCTAATCAGCATTGATAATACTTGATAAAGACTGGCTCGACTCCATTTTTTTCATATTTAAATATGTTAATTAAAAATACATTCTAAACAAGAGAATTATAATAAATGTTGAATAAATGATAAACCGGTTGAATATCGAGTCAAAGAAATTTATTTAATTATTGCAACGTTTCTACAACCTATTCGTTGCTCTTATCAAGTCTGTTGTGCTATAAAAACCAAGACCTTTCATTAGAGTTCTGTGAGTAATATGAGGAAATAAAACATCAAACACCCTACACCAAATTTTCTTTGAGCTATAACTCTGCTAATTCTTGTTTCCGCACTACTATAACTCTTCATGAGGTTATATGTTTCAAATAAAATTTTTTGTGAAGTGTAGGGTGTTTGATGTTTTGCCTCCTCACATTACTCACAGAGCTCTAAATGTAAGGACTTTGTTTTTCATAGCACTACAGACTTGATAAGAGCAACGTATAAGTTGTAGAAACGTTTCACTAAATAAATAAACTTCTTTGAGTCGATATTCAACCGGTTTATCATTTATTCAATACTTATTTCGAATGCTCAAATAAACATGAGTAGCTATAATAAATGTTGTAAACCATAAATACTAGTTAAATTTTTTTTAAAAATACAAACACACCACCATTCACAAACACACTCGAAACTGTATAAACGCAGTGTTTCAAAACAGAGCACTATAATATATTACAGTATTAAACACCAACTAAACACAGTATCCGGTTAGAAAGTTTGGTTAAAAAAATTACGTTTACGAATGGAAGCAAATTACAAACTTCTTGAAACACAATTTTGTACGAGTACGGAAAATGAACTCGTTCAAATTCGACAATCGATTAGTTTACTACAGACTTGATAAGAGCAACGTATAAGTTGTAGAAACGTTTCACTAAATAAATAAACTTCTTTGAGTCGATATTCAACCGGTTTATCATTTATTCAATACTTATTTCGAATGCTCAAATAAACATGAGTAGCTATAATAAATGTTGTAAACCATAAATACTAGTTAAATTTTTTTTAAAAATACAAACACACCACCATTCACAAACACACTCGAAACTGTATAAACGCAGTGTTTCAAAACAGAGCACTATAATATATTACAGTATTAAACACCAACTAAACACAGTATCAGGTTAGAAAGTTTGGTTAAAAAAATTACGTTTACAAATGGAAGCAAATTACAAACTTCTTGAAACACGTATTTTGTACGAGTACGGAAAATGAACTCGTTCAAATTCGACAATCGATTAGTTTACGTAGGAAAGTTAATTTTGTTTTCTTACAAAACCTAGCCTTGTGTGTTTTGAAGCGATATTTCACTATTGCTCCATTATGTTCCTATGGTGAGTCAATTCCTAAAGAAATACTTGATACAGAGTTTGTTTTTTAACTCGTCAACAGTTTAATAACGTTAAGAAACTGTTTTTTTTGTAACCAAACCTATCCTAACCAAGTATTTTGTAGTTGTATTCTAATACATGTGCCTAGGATGTAGTATCGCACTGTGCGGCAATTCCCTAAGAGCTGCTCGATAAAGGAGTGTGTTGTAAAATGTTTTTGTATAGCGATTAGTAAGTATTAACCATTTTATAGTTCTCGACATTAAATTCACAAATAATGCCATTAAGAAGTATAACCCTGTATCTGCTAAGTCAGAAATAAATACATAGGTAAACAAACCTAAACCTGAGTTTTGGTCTTATGTGGCAAAAACATAACAATTCATGAGTCTCGGTTATTTGACTTAAGCTGCCGGCCGTCAATCCCTTGTCAATACTGCTTGACATGGCAAACTCCTTACCTATTATTGTGTTAAAACAGAAATTTATTTTATTTATTCCCAAAAATATCAATAAAATTTATTTTATTGAAAGAGAGATATAAAAAACAAAGAAAAATGATACTAACATGCGAAACAAAGAAATCGACTGTATAGGGTTTAAAAAACGTTTATGTTATACAATTAAATTGCATACAGTTGATGTCTTAGTAAAATTGTTTCATGTGTAGTAAAATTTAACTTTATTTCTTATTCATTCTTCAATAAAACTACAATTTTACTGATATTTTTGGTGCAAATGAAATGTGTTTTCATTTTTCAGTACAGTACACTGTAGGCGACCAATTGCCAGGCCAAGCAGTGCGAGGAGGGTTGGCCAAGATTGTAAGGGCGCGGAACATTTCAGAAACTTTCCAGGGTGTAGGATCGCCGAATATACGAAAGATGCGTGCACCAAGAGTATTGCGAAACGGTGCGTACGGGATCAAGTTTTGACAGAAGACGAGGGTAAGCTATGACGTCAGAGCATTGCGACAGTCGAAATTTGCGTACAACCTTTAGGCGAACACGAATCTTTTAAAATCATTGAGTAACATAAATGAGTTTACCTCTGAGCTAAACATAGGTGTCGCTTAGTTTCTCGGGACTGGAGATCATTTAAAACTTTGTTATACCTGATTTACACCATCACACTTTTCCAGACTTTGGACTGGCAAAATGATAGATATATCTTGCGCTATCAATTTGGCGTGTTTAAAATCAGCTTGTAGCCTCGGTAATTTTGTTGTTTTATATTTTCAATTTTAAAAAAATTGTTTTATTTTACAGATTTTTTTTCATTTTAATCTATATTACAACTTGACAAATTTATTTTATTTTATTATCAGATTTCTTGGATATAATCTAATCCATTTTTTTTATTTAGGAAAGAGATCTTAAACAAGACATTGGTTTCCAGTTTCTAGGTATTTTTGTAGTTTTAAAAAATAATTTCGTCCGACAATATACTATGTTTTTTTTCTCTTTCCTCCAGTCTCATGTGCATAGGGCTCGAAGTTTCAGCCTCTTTTGAGAAGTCTCTTTCGATTAAATCGAACTTATAACCTCGACAGTTAAAAGCAAAGTGACCACTGACAATGTGGAAACCCTTTTCTGACTGAGAGAATCCAAAACCTTGAAAGTTTTAGCAAATAGTTTAGGGGTAGATGACCTGGGTTGACAACTGGAATTTGGTTTGTACGCTTTTTTCGCTTATCAAATTTACAACTTACCCTCGTCAATTGCTATTGTTTCCTCTTGTACGTATATTTCCTGTAAGCATCTTTCGTGCCACCGGATCGCCAGTTCTCCATTACGTTAGCAGGTAACACAACTCTGACACCATATTGAATACAATTAAAAACATAACTTCTACAAATCATCCACGAATAAAAGTCTAGAAAAGTAATTTAATTACGAAAATTTCAACACTCCTCTCTTGAAGAAGGAAATCTAATATTCATGACACAATATTGTTATGGTAATGAGACGTAAATGTTTTTATCTGTAATAATTTTTTTAAAATATCGCAATCTTTAACTTTCTCCAATATTAGAATTTTAGAGGCAAAACATCATAATAACGTGTTATGTTAAAAGGTTTTACCATGACCTTTCCTCTAGGACTATCTAACAAGTTATTCTTTGCGTAAGGGAAAAGAACCTACTGCAACCGGAAACGGTTATGCATTAAGCTGAGCTCTGTCATAAATTGAAAACAGGTTTACAGGGATCCATCGTGACTTCCAGAGCGCAATCGGTCGTAGTAAACTGGTTAGTGCTTTGCCTTAAACATCGTCGATTAATCAATTCACTTCATTAAACTAAACTATTGCTCTTAAACATTTGTCAAAGTCTGGGCCGACTCAAGTTTCATTAATTTACATCGCCTCAATATTAAAACACATTTTATTAAATACATTGTTTACGAATTGCGGCACTATGTTATACTCGTTTAGGTTAAATTAGGTTAATAGCTATATCAAACTACAGTAGAACCTCTCTAATTCGTCACCGTATTTGACATAGTAATAATGAACATCGAATGCACTGTCACTTAATATAGGCGCCATCAGAAAAGCATCGTTAGTAGGCTACAAAAAAAATGACAAACGTTTTTAAAAACTAAAACATAATTTGATTTAATATACCGTATTTTTCTTGTTAGTGTTATTTTTCTTACGAGTTACTGTAACATGTTTTTTTCTGTCTTGTATGAAAATAGAGTTAGAAATATATTTGTACTTACGAACTATATGGCAGGCCCCTAGTGATTTTATAGTGCTTTGCACTCGTTGAGTTTTTCGGCCGCCATTTGTTAGGACAACATTAATCACATTAGTTACCTATTTACGTATGTATGTGTTATTTTTACCATAATTACATGTTAATTTCACGACTTCCGTAATTCCTCTCTTTCTCGAATTCGATGTCCCTCGGTCCCGAAATATTTGAATTATAAAGGTTCTACTGTAAAACCACATTGCGTTAATATATAAGTTTCGTTTTGAATAAGTACCGATTCTTGGATTCAACGAGTTGCCTACATTTTTCTTGGTCTTCTAACAACATACGAATGTAAGGGACGTATGTGACTATATTTCTTCCAATATTTGATGGCGGTTGGGGCTTAGCCAGTGCTCTACAGTTCCCTACCAAGAGGTAGCTAATTAGGAACTTTATTGCCCCTAATCAGCTTGCTTAAATGACTCATATACTGAATGCTTTAAAATTCAAGTTTTTCAATGTTTATTTAATAAATTCTGTTATCAAATTTTACGTTAAAAACCAATTAAAATGATAACCTATTTCTTACAGAGTATAACAAAACAATACAACAAAATAAACAGTGCTGAAACAATCAGCTGTAGTTGCATTCTCGATCAGCTGTGCCAACTTTTGATTGTAGCCACGTATTCGTGTTGACGTATTTCATTTAAGGTTAGTAGAACTATTTCAAATTAGTAGAAGTTCAATACCGATTTGGTATAGAAATGTACAACTGAGAATTAGGCCACTCCCGGTATTCCCGAAGAAAGAGTGTCTATTTGCTAATATACCGGGAGTAAGGAGGCGTGGCGTAATTCTAAGTTAAGATTTCTATGTCTAATTTGTAAAGAGCTTTTACTATTTTGTCATAATAACATACTACAGTATTTCCTCGCTATTCGCGGGTTCGGTATGCGCGAGTTCCGTATTCGCGGTTGGCAAAATTACGTGACATCCCGCTAACACGTATTGTATTTTACAAAAAGAGAAGAAAGACAGTTTAGTTACTGTCCAGGTTGTAGGATAACGTGTTCTCGTCTTATCTATTTTGTACAGTACTGTAGTTACTTATCACAAAGAAATCTGATTATTCTCCAAACATCCGTTATACTGTACACTACTAAGCCTACTACTCACAAGATATTCTCCTGCTCTTGCATCCAACTCTATACATAAGTTTAGCATCACTTCTGTTTACTTACTGACAATTTAATAGTTTTCGAAATTCAAACATCGATAATCGTATCCGGCGGCCGTAACTAACTCCGATATTGTTTTCCCCATCAGTTACCAAACAGGTGTTGCATTCGCTTGTCGTGTGTGGTAGTTTTGGAAACATCACGTCTACTTGTGAAATTGTTCAGTGATTTTTTTTGTTTAGTTTTATCTTTTCCTTTAAATTGTTTATCTAAGCCATGATCTTATCAAACATCGATAGGGACAAGAAAAAGCAAAACAACTTTGTGAGCTTCATTAAAAGAATTAAAATTAACCTTTTAGATAAATTAAAATATGATGAAACCATAGCGTCTGTTACAAAGCATTTTAGCTTCAACGAGTCAATAATGCGTTACATAAAAAAAATGAAAACAATATAAGGAGGAGTGTCAGAGAAGGGTCTTGTCAATCGGCAAAAGTAATCTCTGTGTGTCGCGACATAAACATCGACAAAATGAAAAAAAGCTGTGAGTGTGTGGGTAGAAGTTCAATCACAAGAAAGGATGCATCTGAGTTCAATTTTTATTCTTGAAAAAGCTAGAGGGTTTGTATGAACATTTTGTTCAAAACTGTGATAAACGTCAGTCATTTTCAGCAAATAAAGGCTGGTTTGGCAAGTTCAAGAGACGGTTTTCTTTCATAACGTGAAAATTGCCGGTGAAACAGTATCAGTTGATCACGAAATTCTCAATTCATTTTCTACGCATTTAAAAAATCTTATTTCGGAAAAAATGCTACACAGTCGATCAAGTTTTTAACTCGGATGAGGCTGGACTGTTTTGGAAAAGAATGCCTTCACGACCTTTCTTATCTAAAGAAGAGAAATCTGTTCGGAGTTTAAGGCCGCAACGGATCGTTTGACCGTTCTGCTGTGCTGTAGTGCTAGGGACTGATATTGTCTCAATAACACATGAATTAACGGTGAAGGATTTTAAGACATTAACAATGAAGATGTCTACAATCTTTTAAAAAGTGCGAACCAATGTTTGACTAAGAAGAGCTGGAAGCAATAATTACCGAACCTATCTCGGGCAACGGAGACGAAGAAATCGTAAAAATGTTTCGCCGAAGTTGAGATTAAAATCTGTTGGTGAAATGTATGGTTAGGGAAACAGCATCAGCCGTTTCAGAAATTGATCCCTCTTTAGAATGGGCATTCAAATACAATCGAGAGCTGGAAAAGTACATCGTCATGTCATATAAGGAAGTGTGTAGCGAAGTAGAAAAAAATCGTATACAAAGTAAAATAACAAGTTTAAAAAAAATAAAATTAACCATGTTGAAAACATTTGTGTAAAATTAGGTGTTCAAACTTAGTGGATAGTGTTTAACAGTAAATAATACGTGTGTCTGTGTGTATGTGCGTATTTAATAGAACTTCCATGTTTTCGTATTGAAGGAAACGTAAGCAAACAATAAAAATATGTGTGTAATTATGTAGCACTTAAATGTACCATACTGTATTACATGTGTACAGTAGGTCCATAGCTGGTATTAATGTATTCATTTTAGTTGTAGAACGTAGCCCTCCCCTTCCCATATACAGTATGTTTTAGTATTCGTGGTTCCACTATAAGCGTTAAGTTCGGGGAACGTAACCCCCGCGAAAACCAAGGATAACTGTATTTTAGTATAAGTAGGGGCTATGCTATAATAGCATAATATTTATATAAATATTATACTATTGAATTTATACGTTTTTGTCATAGGATTGCCTATACAACGGCCTATACCAAATTAGTCAAATTTTCTAATACTAAAATAGGAATGGTTTTCTTTCAGTGCAGTAGCAGCCTGCAGCACGGTCGGAGGATACTATGTTGTTTCCATTTCCATTTACGCTTGTTTTTTTTAAATTTTGAAGGGGCTGTTGGGGGCCCCCTTAAGCCCGGAGTGCCCCCGCCTAGTGAGGGCCTTATCGCCGCCACTGTGGTTTACATACAAGATACAAACTGTGCAACCTTTGAACCGTATAAACAAAACAGCCAGTATTTAGTACTGCGATTCGATGTTAGCAGTGCTATGAAAAACTTGAGATGCTGAGTGATGTATGATTTTCGGATGAATATCATGTGCATATTGGTGGTTTCATAAACAAGCAGACAATGCGTTTTCTTGAACGTTCTGACAGTGTTCTACAGAGGCCACATCATAGTAGACGTGTAACTATTTGGTGCACTGTATCAGGGAGAGGCATAATTGGCCCATACTTTATTGAGGACAATAATGAAAATTCTCTTACAGTAAATAGGGACCGATATTATGTCATTCTTGATCGTTTTATAGGAGACCTCTAGAAATTTTGTTGTCCCCGAAACTTGCCTTTTCATTCACAATGGTTCCAACAAGATGGCGCAACCAGCCACAGTGCCTTAGACAACCTTGCTCTCCTTCAAGAAACCTTTGGCAACCGTCTCATCTCCCTTAGAACAAACTTACTTTACCCAGCTCACTCCCCCTATCTTACATCATCTGACGCCTATGCCTGGGGAATGATGAAAGAGAAGATTTTCAAAGATGAACCATCAACTGCTATCGTCCAACTTTAGAAAAAAATAACCATGTGTGTAACGAGCATGAAACAACCCATCTTCGTCATTATGATGCAAACCTTCAACAACGGTAAGAGTATTTCCTCAAATTTAACAGAGGTAATATAGAAAATATTTATACCCGAGTACAGCTGATTTAGCTTCTTTTTCTTGTATGTGTTTGTAAAATTATGTAAGTAAAATAAAACTAAATAAATAGAATCTTGTGCCTGTTTCAGTACTGTTTATTTCAGCGCATGCAGTAGGGCTAATTTAAATAAACAGTTTGGAAAATCCAAAACCTAACTTAGTAAGAAGATAGTCTCACTAGCTGACTAACATTATATTTTATTGTTTGTTAAATTATATGATATTGGTTATCATTTTAATTGGATTTTTACCTAGAATTTGATAATCAAATTTACTAATTAAAAGTTTTAAAAAAGAATTTAATTTCAAAACATCCAGTAGGGGAATTACTCAGAGAGGCTAGCCAAAGGTAATAGAGTTGTTAATGTCCTAAGTTGTGTGAGAAAGCACTGCGTTTGGATATGTAAAAGTATAATTAATTTTATTTTATGTAACCAACTTCTAAAAACTAGATACTTTGTAGCTACTTTATACCGTTTCAAGTGTCTTGGAAATAGAGGTTTTGTTTGTATTTTTTTTTTCAAACTCTAACCATTCTTTATGCTCTAAACATTTAAAATCTTTTTTTTTTTGCTTATTTAGAATGTATTTTTCAGTAAGGTATGTAAAAACGAAAATAATTAGAGTAGGTTAGTCTCAGCCCAAGTATTACCAATTTGCTTCTGTGGTCTGTTATTTTAGAAAGTTGTTACTTATATAATTATCGCGTTGTTTCTCCTTCCACATCATCTGTGTAACTCCGAGACATAGCAAGAGACTAATCAGCCTAAAGGTACGTTTCCATTATGACAAGTCGCAGCTACATGTGGCCGGCACAAGTTGCGCGTAAATTTTCATACTGTTTCCATTTCCCAGGCACAAGTCTTGTGTATCACGACCCAGAAGTAGTTGTTATTTTACAGTGAAGAATTGAAGACATGTTGAGTTTTAAGTGAGTCTTTTTACGTTTAGTGATTTTTACATATGTGTAAGTGTTAATAATGGATGACATAGCAGCATCTGCTTTTTTGATTATGGCTGGAGCATACAATGAGCTGAGGAAAAAAAGACGAAAACGACCTAGGTGGTGGATAGCTGAGGAAAAAAGACGAAAACGACCTAAGTGGTGGATTGGAAGTTTTTTAGCAAAAAGACAATCAGAAGGAGCCTTCAACTCACTAATAAGAGATTTGCACATACAAACTGGTTACAAAAATGTCTTGAGAATGACTTCAAGTGATTTTGAATTTTTGTTAAACCTAATAGCACCAGAAATTGTAAAAAGTAGTAACTGCCGACAACCAATCCCCCCTGGGGAAATGTTAGCTACCACTCTCCGTTTTTTAGCGACAGGTGATAGTTATAGCTCATTGATGTACCTCCACAGAATCTCAAAATCCGCCACATCAGAATTCATACCTCAAGTATGCAAAGCCATTGTTCTGGTCATGAACAAGGAAATATTATTTACGGAACTTGGAGAAATGAAGGGGTGGAGCTTCCTGGGCTTAGATGGTGCAAACAAAAAGGTGAAAATCCTGGTGTGTTTGTACGTCAAGAGCTGGCTCACTTTTTCCATAGTCAACCTCTACCTTGGCAAAACTTACCTAGTGTTTGAATTTTTGTGAGAGCTACTCCACAAAACAGACTCCTCATAAAGTTCAACCAGTTTATCATCAGTTTATGCTCAGTTGCCTGTTTGACATTTCAAGTTGTGAAGTGTCCAGTGAATCGTACAGTTGTCGATTTTATCTGCTATAGAAAACGGTTCGTAACAACCACTGTGTTTTGTTCCCCCTTATGCGTAGCTTCGGGAGGGGGTGGGCAGCTGCTTGGCCTTCCATCTCCTCTAATAGTAGTCGGGGAACTCTCCTCCTGCGTATCTCAAGTCTCTAGCTATGTCTCAGAAGTTATAATATGTATAAAAGGAAAAAGGTAATCCCTTACTAAAAGTAGGAAGAAGCATACAGCGAAAGTGGCACGTGTCGTTAATGTAAGAAATATGTTAACCTGCTACCCAAACTCTAACCCCTTGTTCAAACAGCATTAGCGGGATCGTCGTGTACCGCAAGGTTTAAATGAGAGTGTTCGTTCACACAGTACTACCGCCACAGACTGAACGCGCGGTTTCTTATAATCAGCAGATCGATGAACGTGCTGCCCTTGCTCATATGACATTGATCAAATAGGAATGCTTTCAGTAAGTGACCACTCACAGCCTTACAGATTCAGCTTTGTCTGTACGTCAACTTTGTCCAGTATGGATTCAAAGTGATTTGGCACTCTAAATTAAAGGAAAATATTTGTTGTGCTTTAAACAAAAAACGAAACATTTGAGTGTTTTGACCTGTAATTACCTCAAATCAATATAACTAATAGAGGCTGTAAAAGAAATACTGTTACCTCCTTCTGATTCAATATCAGAAAGAGTACATTATTATAAAACAGACTATTTATGCCTTGCTTGTATTTGCATAAAAACTACAATTTTGTTATTAATAATGAAGTATTAAATAATATGATATAATATTTGAAATACGTTTTTACTGACACATCATTTTTGTAGACTATGCACTTAAAAAAAAATTAAAGTGGCTGCAATTGTTTTTTTTTAAAGTTAAACTAATTGCTTATTCCTACTTTTGTAATATATTACAATGAACAATCAACCTAATTATTTTGGTTACACTCAATAGTAGACCTAACTGAAATATAATTTTAAAACACACAGAGGAACACACAATCACATAACTGAAAACTAAGCATCTTTGATTTTATTGGGATTAAAATTTTTTAAACCTTGTCAAGCTATTTTAGAATCACACTGTACATTAGTACTAGCTTTATAAATATATCATTATTATAGAGTTTGGTATTATTGCATGTACCTTTTTTGGATCACTGACTCCAGGAACAGTTGTACCTATTTTAATTTGAATGTCATATCCCTGTAGTGCTACATTCTCCTTCAAATGCCCCATACCCTTTCAATAGGGTTAAAATTAAAATTCGACCTTGAGTTCAATTCTTCCATGTAGTACTTATTTTACAAAAGGTAGGTCCAATTAGTAGAGTTGAAGTAACCCTAAGCAATTCAGTTTTAACTCTCTAACTACAATAGAGAATAGAGAAATAAACAGTTTATCTTACTCAGTGACTAATACGTTTTGTGTAAGTCAAATTATATTTAGATATATAAATAGCTTGAGCATAGTATGTGTAAATACACCCTAATACAAGATCTTTGTAAACTGTATAAGTAAAAGAAAACTAACCTGTGAAAGTAAATTTTGAGTAAAATTTGATACAGTACTAACAAATTGCAGGTAAATTGATACAATAATTTTAAAATCATTTTTTTTCAATTTCTTTTAGATATTTTATATACAATTATTTTTTCGCTTTTTAAGAAAGCTTGGCAAACACAAAACTACTTATTTTTTTATTCCAACAAATTCAAATTTGTAGATTGATAAATAATTGTTGGGTCAAGCGGTGACTGTTATAAAGGCAGGTTTTCGATAGTATCAAAGAGTATGTGTGATTTATACTGTGTTTGTTCATTTAATATGTTTGTATTTTGTGTTTTTGTGTGTCTGTAAATTTCATATTGTTCTAGTGTGTTGAGATGTGGTCCTTTTTTTGATGTGTAGGATTTATAGGTTATGGTAAATGTCTGTGTATTTGTGTCCTGTTTCTTTTAAATCATTGTAAAATGCTGAGTTGGTGTTCTGTTTGTGTTCCTCGACTCTTTGTTTAATTAATCACTTAAACAATAGTTTATGACTATCCGAACTTTAAATTTAGTAAATTTGTTAAAACTTACTGAGACAGAACGTTTTCGATCGCTATGTGCCGATCTTCATCAGTGATCATCTTAGTTTAAAGCTGCGACCTGTTTGTCCAATGTAGAATTTGTTACATTTGTCGCAGTTTAGTTTGTATACACCTGGTGCTTGTATTTTATTTTTGTTGTTGGTGTCATGTTGTTTTTTGTATTGTAACTAGTTTTGTATGCCATTTTGTATCCTGTTTTTTGAAATTTGCGGGGTATTTTATTTGTTGTTTTGCTTATGTATGGTAATGTGATGTATTTGTTTTCCCTGTCTGTAGTGTTAATTTTAGTTTTTTTTGTATTTTTTACCATAGTTTGTCTATTATTGTGGTGTTTTATCCATTTGTGTATGCTAAATATTTAATTGTGTCTAGTTCTTTGTTTGTTTTTTGTGGTCATTGGGACTTCTTTAAGTCTATGGAGCGTGGATCTGAAGGCAGCGTGTTTGTGGTGGATAGAGTGGTTTGAGGTGTTGTGGATAAGTGTGTCTGTCGTTATGGGATTCCTGTAAATGTTGAAGTTGTGTTTTTGTGTGGCTTTTTGTTATGGTTAGGTCGAGGAAGTTTAGGGATCGGTTGGTTTCAATTTCTGAAATGAAATGGAGTTTTGGGTGTATTTTATTAGTGTTGGTGAGGAGTTTTTCGCATTGTCGGGAGTTGCCTCTGTATAGTGTTATGATATCATCGACGTATCTCTGCCAGTAAATGATTTTGTGTGTGTGTGTATTGTTATGTAAGTATCTTGGTGTTTTCTACGTGTTGTAGAAAAATTTCGCTTAGGACACTACTGATAGGACTTCCCATTGGTAAGCCATCTGGTTGTGAATAGAGGTTCGAGTTGTGGGTAGAATAGTTTTTTTTTGGTGATGGTTTGGAGGATGTTTATGATTTAGGTAACGTGGGTTTTAGGTATGTTGTTCTGTATTGTTCTAGGATGCTGAGCGTTTCGGGTATGGGTATGTTGGTGTACATATTTGTTATGTCAAGTGATAGTAGTGTTGAATTGTGTGGTATGTTTATGTCTTTTATTTTATTTATGAGGTTTGTTCTATTTTTCATGTGTGTTTCTGTGTTCAAGTTTATGGATTGTCTGATTATTTTGTCGATGTATTTTGCTAGTTTATGTGCAGGGGCGTTCTGGTAATTGATGATGGCTCAGATGGGGATATTGGGTTTAAGAATTTCGGAAAGAGCGTGGAGGGTAGGTGCTTTAGGGCGGATTTGTTTTAGGTGGTATTTTTGTTTTTGTTAATGATGTATTTAGATGTATTAATTACTTGTTTGATGGTTCTGTGATATTTCTCTGCTGGGTATGTATGTAGTTGTGCTATATTATTATTTATTATTGATTTTGTCATTTAGGCTGTTTGTATTAATAATTACTATGGTGTTGCCTTTGTCTGCTGTGGTGAGTGTGATGTTTAGTTGGGCTTTTTGTTTTATGTTTGCAGCGATTTTAATTTCATTGTTCATGTTACTGTTGGTTATATTTTTCTGTTGGTTAGGTATTTTGTGTCATGTCGAAGTGAGTCTTGGTCTTTGGTGTCGGTTTTTGTATGGCTGTTTCAATTTGTAGTATAATGTTTCTGTTTCTTATGTTATTTGATTTATAATGTAGCTTGTATTTTAGGCCTTTGATTTTAAATTCATTTCGTGTTGTGTGAATTTGGTATTAGTGAGGTTAACTGTCAGGGGTAGAATTTTTGTGTAGGTTGAGAGTATGTTGTGTTTTTTGTTTTACATAGTTGATTAACTTTTTTCTAGAGGTTTTTTTTAATGTTTTTTATTTTATTAATTGCCCAATTATTAGTGTCTGTTACCAATTGTAATGTGACATTGTGTCCGATCGTGTTTGCGAGATTTAAGTGAAGTTGGTATAACCTATAATGTAGAAAGTCTTTATTTTTGTATGACTTTTTAATACTTCATTTAATGTAAATTATTTCTGCTTTTTGTTTGGTAATTGTAGCTGCTTTAGTGTTGTTGTTTATGTTTATTTTCGCGTATGTGGGTGTTATGTTGTGAGTTAGACATAGTTTATTGAATTGTAAGTGGGCGTGTATTTTCCTAACTATTAAAACCATATTTCTGTAATCTTGGAGTTCAGCCTGTCTTGCTGTGTTGAATTCTTGAATTTTGTAGTCCATTACGTTCGGTGAATCTTAATTAATCACTTAAACAATAGTTTATGACTATCCGAATTAATATTTCTTAATAATAATAATAATAATTCTTATTGTGTCTAGGCCCAGAGTATTGTGTTAGGGCTATTGCATTTGGCCTGAAAATTTTCACAGTAACTGAACTACATACAAGAAAGTTTAAACTTGGGCCAGCTATTTAAATTAATTATGAAACATACAACCAATGCTGTAATTTCTTTTCAAACTGCGTACTACTGTTTTATTCTAGTTCTTTTTATTTCATATTATAAAAAACTTTATGATTATTATAAGAATAAGGTAAGATGAGTGTGTATGTGCATTTTTTCCAATAAATTTATTAGTGTTTTGAATGATGTTTATCAATTTTACATATGAAATTATATTAATTCGTTATCTGAATAATATCAGACTAGGTAGTCTATATATTACCACACAGAATATAAAGTAATCCTTAAATCAGATTTAATTGAATGAAAACATGTGTTAACATGGTAACATTATCATTCTCTTGAATTTTGTAGTTCATTACGTTCGGTGAACTAAGTTTTCACAAATTTACGAAATTTAAAGTCCGAATACTCATAAAGTTTGCATAGTCATAAACTAATGTTAAAGTGATTAATTATCATTCTGTTTTAATCATTTAATAATAAAGCTATGCTGTTTAATATATATGCATTATGAGTTGAAGAGCAATGGCTCTTTGGAAAAGCACTATTCACTGTAATAACACACATGGCTATAGCAATCAAGAGCCGCATTAGCTCTTTCTGGTTTTTGGTAATATACCCATACATACTTACTTGATCAAATGGTGCTCAACTTTGATTTGATTTTCACGCATGTTACTTAAACGACTATTCCAAACAAGTGTTTCAAGGACCATAATACATGAATACAGGTTAGGTAAAAATGCTGAAGCTCGGCGCCATAGATTATTGTTGGAAATTTTGAAAAACTACCAAATTCGACGATATCCACGAGACATTAATTTTTTTTTTGACCTTGGAAAGTTACTTTTTTCAATTTAAAGTAATTTGGTGGTTATGAACAATTTCCCAAAATATTGTATGGTGCCGAGCTACTGCGTTTCAACCGAATAAACTTCTATCTTATAAAATGTCATGTGTCAAGACAGCACTTTTTCGTCCTACAGTATACAGTATATTTTCTTTTTAAATGATTATCATTTTTAGCATATTCAACCATTTAATGTTTTGAGTTTTATTATATCTTTCATACAGTTTTGGTTATAATGCTGAATTGGGCTTACATTTCACATTTTTAAGCACTATTACTTGTTTTTAAGCAATCTTTGGCCCCTTGTTTTTTGAGTATACATATATAAAAAGGGAAATAACCCGAAGCCGCCTACTATATTAAATACCTTTTGTTTTCTGTAATAATATGCTTTGGCCTAACGGCCAGGTTTATGAGCACTCAAATCAATCAAGCATATATCCTTAATGTAAAGAAAGGTATATTTAGAAAACAGATCTGGCAGAAGATATACATCCATCCTTTCTTGAAAATGTTAGGCGAACAAGTTAAATCTAAAACGCAAAATGATTTCTGATCAAATGTTTTGGTTACGCTGCTAATAATGCATTGATTTTTGAAAACATAGAACTCAACTGATGGAAATCTTGGCGCAAATAAAATCTAATTTATAGGTTATGCTTAGAAGTAAATCCCCGTTAAATCAAAGAAATCCAAACAATAGTGCTGTCCTAGCTGATGGTCATATGAATACAAATCAAGGGAATAAAATGTCTATGAAAGGATTAAAACATACATGGCTAACTGTTAACTTGTCTATGATCACGTTTATACTGTCTAATAATAAAGCTTTACACAAAACATACCCTATTTTATTTTATAATATAGATAAAAGTTAGAAATTTTTTACTCAAAGTTAATTTGAAAAAAAAACATTATGCTACACAAAAAACGAAAAAATATCAATGGAAATAGCCTTTTGACATGTTTTTGAATGTTACATGCAAATATAAAACCAGTTCAGAAATCTAAAAATTTTAACCATTAAAATAAATAACATTACAGTATGAAAATAATTGGATGAGGTTTTTGTATTACAAACCTACATTAAAAAAATAATAAACTGCTCACCTGTTGATTAACAACCAATTCCCAAATGAAATGTAGGTTAAACGCCTAGGTAAAACGATCTCATTAACACAAATTTCCAATCTATAAAGAACCACTTTATTCCGGCACTAAAACCTTTACAAATTTTATATGATTCACAAAACCACCTTTCCGGACAACAATCAACTGAATACAATTTAGAACTGGAAGCAAGTTACCCACCATGTCCCCAACTTGAAAATAAAAAATAACCCTACCTATCATTAGAATAGACGTACAATGCTGCAGTTTAAATTAATGTAGTTATTAATGTCATTGAGTGTTAAGAAATATAAATGTAAAATTATAAACAATAAATTCTTTATTTTCAAATAAAAAGTGTAAAGGTGTCAACAGAATGATGCATATAATATAAAAATACCGATTTGTATTTTGCTGTATGTATTATATTATATCGAAGGTCTGTATTTCCTAAAGTTTGCATGAAGGCTACCTGGAGCGCCACGGCCACAGTCACGAGACTCACGAGTCAGGAGCACCGTGGCGAGCCTCAGAAATGAAAGTTTAAATTAAAAATATCGTGTTTCTGTTTTACTATCATATCATCATTATGTACCAACACAATGTTGTAGTTGGTAAAATTATTAAATAGGTGTTTAAGAGATTAATAGGATATTAGAGGTGCTACATTATATAATACTGTTTTGTCTGTACTGTATTTTCTTGCCAGTAAATATATTTTTCTAGCCCTGACGGTCATCCCTCCTTATTTGAACTTATCTCACCTATAAGTCTCAGAAATGTATACACATGAAAATTATTAACAAATGGCACTTTAAAAAACTAATAACAAACTTTTAGTTGTGTTACTATGCCAAAACATGTTACAAGCCTATGTAACTGTTCTGAAAGTAATTGACAAAAACGTACAATACATTACAATAAATGTTTACAGCAATCTGTATATAAGCCTCATCTCATTTTTTTACATTCATATTTTTTTGTAGTTACAAAAGCTGGAGTAGGCCTATTATTTTTCTCTCTTGATCGCTTGCTGAAGGTAAAGCAGCAGTTGCAACAGTAATATCTGCAGCAGTTACAACAGTAATAAGTGAGTAATATCCTGTTGTAAATTTTTATTTGCTAAAGAAATACACCTTTTACCATACTTCAAACCACTACTTACTGATTTATTCAGCAGGTGCATTTCGCACCAGGTCAGCGCATTATTCAATGGCGTGGATCACTGATAGATACAACAAACACATAAAACAGATAAGAAAGACACAACTCAAACCAAATTTCGCCATACACATACAAAACACACTACACTCACAGACTGGCATAGACATTAAACTAAAATTCTACACTACATTAAAAAAACCAACAAACTTAACACAGTAGAAAACTATGAGATATATAAAAACTATCCACAACATATTCTAAATGACAAAACACACTCACAATCAAATACTATATTTGAGCACATAATTAACAACTAGTATATGAACAATAACACCCCAGAACAGAAATACACCATAAACTCACACCAACACAACACACCTGAGCAACAATCTTGCCAGTGATTCACAGCATTGAATAATGCGCTGACCTAGTCCGAAACACATCTTCTGAATAAATCAGTAAATATTGGTTTTTTGCCAAGTTGATACAAAAAAGTATAATAGAAATATTAGTTATATGCAATCGATAATTATAATGTATACATCAATTTACATTTTTGAGAAATTATACTTGCATGTTTTAATTGAGAAATCATAATGTATACTACTCAATCCCACCTCTACGCCCCAGAGATGTACATAAAATTAACTTGATAACATATCTATACGTTCCACAGAAGTATTCTCTTTTATAAAAATGGTTGTAACTTTATACATAAAACATGTGGGACAACCAACTGTACACTGATCAGATAATGCACTTTCCAATGGAAATATACCTAAAAGATGGAGAGTCTGGAATGTATAAGGGAAAGGGAAAAGAACAAAAGGATTTCCTCTACGTCTGGGAGACTTACTGTTAGGCCATCAGGATTAATACCAAGGTCAAATTTGTGTGGTGTCTTAAGTCCACTACCTAGATCAAATCTATAACATAACTCTATTGGCTATTTTTGTGTTTAAAAAAATTCCAAAAAAATATTCCAGTATGTACTTGTACTATATCAGGTACAGTAGAAAAAAAGATAATTTGATAAAAATTGAATTAAAACTTTACTACCAGTAAAATAAAGGAGAATTTTCTATACAGGCGCCCAAGGGGGGGCGATGGGGCGATCGCCCCCCCAACCCTCAAGAACTATGGGTAAAAAATCGACAATATATTATTAAATTAGACTTTTACTTGAGTTAATTCATCTTTTATTGTAAATAAAAATAAAATTTTAATTTTTAATTTGAAAATGTGACGCGTTCCCTTGGCATACCCTCGTAAACATCTAAACGATTTAACAACAGATAGCGCTAGTGAAACTTAGTCTCGAACATATGATTTTCAATACGTAATTTTGCAAGCGTAATATTCGCAGTTGACTCCGGAATTGATCATGTTGGAAGAATAACTACTTATATTAATTAATAAAACATTTTTATAATAATAGCTTATTATAAAATTAATAATATTCTCTAGCCATAAGTGATATCGAAACTCTAATAATTATTTATTAAAAAGTCTAATTTGCTACGAATCTTTATCAAGTTACCGATTTCTAACGCAAGCGTAGAAAGAACTTTTTCTGTTCTATGTTTTTACATACACGCACACGCGCGCGAGCACACACACACACACACATATTATATATATATATATATATATATATGTATATATAATGTATCGATCGCCCCCCCCCCTAAAGCAAGTCGCTGGATACGCGCCCTCTATATGCAGTGCAACCAGAAAATACTTTTACCTCAAAGGCAGGTCATAAGTTGAAAATGTTTGGGAATCACTGACCTATATTATCTGTTCAGAATATTGAGCATGCCAAAAATTCATTTGAAAAGTCAATTATAGTGATAGTTTGTATCATACTTGTTTATTGTTTTGTATCCCATATGTCAACAAGTATGACCCGAAGTGAATATATACTTGTAACAGGTATTAAGGAAAGAGGACTGTGTATGTGTGTATGATGCAAGTTAAAATAATTAATTATTACACTTTTTGCTATTACTTTCGACCAGACTTTTTGTCAACTAAAAGTTGTTAAACTGTCAACTTACACTTGGAGGAAACGTTTTCGTCTTATCTCGTCGTAAGACGAAAACGTTTCCTCCAAATGTAAGTTAACAATTTAACAACTTTTGGTTGACAAACAGTCTGGTCGCAAGTAATAGCAAAAGTGTAATAAGTAATTAACAACCAGCTCGTCATGATCAGCAGCAAGATTTCGATATTTAAAATAATTATATTCTATAACGTCCAATTAGTTTGAAAATTAAAAATTCCAATAAATCAAATTAAAATATTATTATCCATATTTTAGGCAATTATAACTTTATCATCAAAGAAATAAATACTTCATTTGATTCTCTCACTATATCAAGGAAAAATAATTTTTCCCTTGTGAACAACTAATGAGCTTTCCTACATAAGCACTAACTGACATAGCCACATACTTATACATATACTCACACACACAAGGTCGTCTGGGTTTTACACGGGGAGAGATTGTAGGTGAGTTTAAATACAGATACCTGCAGAACACATGTGTTAGTGCATCCCAAACCACAGATAAGCGAGTTAAACTCTATATGCCAGTAAAAAAGCAAGATCTATATATAAATCATAAACAGGAATGATGAGCTTCAAATGCCTGGGAATTAAAAAGTTCAACACTTAATAAATCCAATAAAGTCCAATCTAGATACCTTAGTAAAAAGCATGTAGGATACCTAATTCCAAGAGCTTGGAAGAACAACCTAATTTGAAGTTAGTTGAGGTTTTGAAAAAAGTTGTAGTTTTCATGTAACTATGAATAAATTTGAAGCAAAGACAGATTTAGATCCGTTATAAAGGATTTTAAGTGATTTTTTTAAAAATTTTTTTTATTTAACTTGGGAGCGGGTTTGAATTGCCCGAAGCACTGCTACCTTAAGGTATATTGTACTTACCTCCCTGATCTAGTCAAATAACCCCTTCCCTCTTACCAGGTTTAGGAGTTTCCTGACTAGAGTTTTACCTTCAGCATCCACCAAAGCCGTTCCATCACCAAAGAGGTTGAAGCGCCTCTCAGCAAGTACTCCACATCTGTAAATAATGTGTGTGGCAGTCTCCTGTTCCTGCCCGCACAATCTGCACACTGGTTCATCCTTGTAGATACCCATTTTATGCAAATGTTTCCTTAGTCCACAGTGTCCCGTGAGTAGTCCTGTGGCTATCCTTAATTCCTGCCTAGACAGATAGATGAGACTCTTCTGCAGCCCCAAGGAAGGTCTCCTAAGGGTTAGCTTACTGTGTCTCATCCCTTCGGCCCTGATCCAGTGCTCACAGTGTCTTTCAGCCATCCACCTTCGCACTGTCATCCTGACCATGGATTTGGAAATACCCACCGCAGGTTCCGGTCCAATCAGGGGAGTCGAGGACCCCTCCCTGGCCAGCGCATCTGCGGCTTCATTTCCAAGTATTCCCCTATGCCCTGGCACCCAACCAATCTTGACTTGATTGTGCCTTGCCAGAGCTTGTAGGTTAATTAGGCACTCCCTGACTATGGCCGAAGTGACCACGTGTTTGTTTAGTGCCTTAATTGCTGCCTGACTGTCGGAGAAAATAGCAATCCGGGCCCCATGTGTTTCCCTTCTCGCTATCTCTCCCAGACAGGCATTTATAGCATATACTTCGGCCTGAAAGACAGAGGTATGCCTCCCCAAGGAAAAAACTAGTTTTACCCTTGGGTATTTATAATACACCCCCGCTCCAGTGCCGAAGTCCATCTTGGAGCCATCTGTGTACCAGATCTGAGCTCCCGATGTTAATGTCCCTGACCATTCCATCACAGTTTGGTGGACCTGGTCAGGTGCAAACATTCGAGTAATGTGGTCGCTGCCCATTTCCAAGACGGGTTCTTTGACCACGCACTCGATACTCATATGTCCCGAGACATCTGGGAGGTTAGCCCAGTTGCTCGAGTTGCGCAATCTCCATGCCGCTAGCCTCGCCTCTCCCCTAAGGACAAGCTCAAGGGAAGGGAGGTTAAGCAATACTTCCATTGCTGCACCTGGTGTAGTTGACATCGCTCCCAGTGTGCACAGACAGGCCAATCTCTGGATAGAGCTCAGTTTAGCTCTTGTCTGTGCCTGGTTGGCCTTTGTCCACCACACCAGAGCTCCATAGGTAATCATAGGTCTTATCACCCTCAGATACATCCAGTGCATCATTGATGGCTTCAGTCCCCATTTCTTACCCACCATTCTTCTCACAGTCATCAGTGCGTTTTTGGCCCTGTTAACTGTCCTCTCAAGATGTGGATTCCAGGTGAGTTTCCTGTCCAGAGTAACTCCCAGGTACTTCACCTCCCCCACAAACTCAAGGTATTCACCAAACAAGAGGGGCATCCTGGTCGTCAGATCTTTTCGCTGTCTGGTGAAGTTAATGAGAGCAGTCTTTTTTGGATTTACCCTAAGGTTCTCCTTTTTACACTACTCTTCAATCAGTCGTAGAGGATTTCTGATTACCTCAAGGACTGTATCAGGGAATCTGCCCAGGATCAGGACAACTATGTCGTCCGCATATCCTAGACAGAAGTACCCCTGTTCATTCAGGAAATCAATAAGGTTGTCAACCACTAGGCACCACAACAGAAGAGAGAGAACCCCCCCCCCCCCTGTGCACAGCCCAGACTTGTCTCCGCCCTTCTGACCTCCCCTGCCACCTCTACAGAAATGCTTCTGTTTGTTAACATGGAACTTATCCAACCACAAGTGGTCGCATCCACTCCATGACGTCTTGCACCACTTACCATCGTCTCCACTGAGGGGTTATTGAAAGCCCCTTCAATGTCGAGGAAGGCACCTATGGCACAACCTTTCTTAGCGATCATTTGCTCAATCCTACCAACCACTTGATGGAGAGCTCCCTCGCAAGATTTCCCCGGTTGGTAAGCATACTGGTTCCAATGCAGTGGTTTGATAGCCAAAGCACCCCCCCCTAATATGCCTATCAACCAGTTTTTCAAGTCCCTTGAGAACAAAGGACATGAGTGTGATAGGTCTGTATCCTTTCCCTTCCGATTGGATACCGGTGGGCTTAGGTATAAAGACCACCTTACTAGATTTCCAGGCTGCCGGCACATGCCCTAGAGCAATGCTTAGCCTGTATAATTTAGTAAGTACCAGCACCAGCATATCCATTCCCTGCTGCAGCAGCACAGGATAGATCCCATCTGGACCTGGAGATTTGTAGGGTTTAAAAGTGCCAATAGCCCATCTTACCCTTTGTGGAGTTACTATCCTCCTTGCCACTTCCCAGTCCTCCCTCTTACCACGTCTTGTGGAGAGTTTGGTAACCGGTTCAGTGTCTGCTCCCCCAAGTTTCCTCAGGGTACTGGAAGGGAAATGTGTCCTGATTAATTCTTCCACAGTTCCCCTGCCGTTTTTGTTATATTTCCCAGTGGGGTTCTTAGCATCCCCACCGGGTTAACTGGGTCCTTAGAGAGCACTTTATACAGTCGTGCCCCTTCCCGAGTTTTGTCAATCTCATGACAAAACTCCTTCCAGGACTTCCTGCGCGCTTCTCTAATTGCCCTGTTGTATTCGGTTAGTGTTTTCCTATACAGGTCCCACTCCCCGTTCTTTTTTGCTCTATTAAAGAGTCTCCTGGTGGTCTTCCGAAGTTTGGCTAGCTTCTTGTTCCACCATGACGGATCCCCTACTTTCCTCCCCTCACTGAGAGGGCAGTTATCGGTAAAGGATTCTATTATAGCCTCGCCAACCAATGTGGCAGAGTCTTCTAGCTCTCTCCTCCCACCATACTCCAATCCAGCCTCCTCAATCCGAACACCCAGGTCCCTCCTGTAGGAGTCCCAGTCTGTTCTTCTTGGATCCCTGGTGGGGCGAAGCATGGCTGGATTTAGAGAGATATCATACCTAATATGTCTGTGATCAGAAGAAGATGGTTCATCCGACACATGCCAATTTAGTACATACCTAGCCATCTGGTTCGATGCCACCGTAATGTCCAGGACCTATTTTAAGTGATAAACTTAATGATTTGTTTTTTAATAAATCTATTCAGATACATAAGTTGTGGAAAAATTTGAATATAGAAAACCTCACTGTATATTAAGGAAGGCATTGACACTGTTATGGTTTCTGTGGCCATTAATGGTCATTCACCAAATATAATCTGCATTGAAGAAAATAGACGAAAAAAAGTTTGTAGCATATTATACTGTATTAAATATGCTAATGAAAATATTAATAAGATATTTACTTAAGAAACCAAAAATTAAATTAAAAATTGCAGGCAAATTACTGAAATTAGAAGTTTTTGGTATAATAAAATTCAAAATATTTCAAAATATTTTTTATATAAGAATGCGTTAAAAGCAGAAGAAAATTTAAACAAAATTAAAAAGCTGATATGTTATATGATGAATGAAAAGGTTTTTATGCAAGATTTGAGGTAGTAAACATGTGAAAATTACAGAAAAAAGAGGTTATTCTTTTTCCAAGATCTAGTTTACAAAATTATGTCTAAATATAGCACCTGTATAAAATATTTGTGCACAGTAAATATTGTGGATCGTGAATAATCCACATTGGGTAACATTTTCATTTGTTAGTTGAAATTTCAGAACCAATATTTTGGTCACATTTTTACATTACACAAGACATTGCAATGCTAGAACTCTTAGAAATTTCAAGTTTTAAATTGAAATAAAGAATAAATTCAAACTCTAAGCATTTCAAATTTAACTTGAATGTCTGAATTCATTACTAAACATGTGTTATAGTATAATTAATTAGTGATTGTTTAATTCAGACACTTTATCAATGTACTTGTATTTAAGTTCTCATGCTTGTAACTTGTTTTGTATGTCTCAATATACAGACAGTTCACAACTTCATTTCAGATCCATCTGTGTGGTCCACTAGGTAATTCAAATTAATCTAACTTCACTCTTTTTCAGGGGCGGCTCGTCCATAGGTTCACTGGTTCAGTGAACCCCCAAGAATAATATTAAACTCCGTGAAAATAATAAACTTTGACAAAAAGCTAAAGTAGTGTACAATAGAAATAGTGAATTTCGGCGCTAATTTAAATCGAAGCGGCCTGAACAACTTGCCTGGTTCACTTCTCGATGTGAACCCCATTCTGTTGGCGTGCGAGTAGGGTTATGTGGTGGGGGACCTGTTAATTTAAGTGAGAAAGGAGCTAACGACTAGAGCTAGCGCGTAGCCGAGCTCTGGCGAAGTTACCCGATGGAAGCCGAAAGCGGCATCTGAAGCAACTCCCACTTCCTTTGGCGTTGGCACTCCGTACACACGTTGGCGGTTGGTCAAGCATTGTGCTATCTGGTCCTTGAGTGTCGAGTTACGTTGTTGTGAATTGTGGTGATAAATATTTAAGATAAAATGAATAAAGTTCAGTACTTATTAATTAACAACTTTTCATCGTTAACAATAGAAGAAAAATGCTCAATAAAAAAGCTTGGAAGACCAAAGCCAGTACTAAATGTATCACAAAAACAAAAAGTCAAAGGACGTGAGTATTGCCTGTCATTTAACGATAAGTTGTACGAAAGGAATTCTTGGATTTGTGGTTGTGATAGTTTGAACAAGTTTTTTTGTTTTCCTTGACTTTTGTTTGCGAAAGGTAAAGACAATAACTGGACGAAAACTGGAGTTGCTGATTTGGGACATTTGTCTCATTAAAAAACACGAACAATCTATTTTTCATGGTAATGCATGTCTTGATCTTTCCATATTAGGACGAACAGAAATCAGGCAATATCTAAGCGAGGCTTTCAGAGAAAACATTGAAAAGAAAAATGGTCAAGTTAGAAAAAATAGGTATGTCTTGTCAAAAGTAATCGATTGTATTAGATTTTGTGGTGAATTTGAACTAGCACTGCGTGGTCATGATGAGAAGTTAGACTCTGAAAACCCTGGAATTTTCAAGGGTTTAGTAAATTTTTCTGCTAGCCTTGATAACATTCTGAAGGAACACCTTCAAACTGCTACTGTATTTAAGGGGACCTCTATAGAAATACAAAATGATCTTTTAGAGTGTATGTTTTATGTTTGTCAACAAAACATACTACAGGAGATTCGTAGTGCAGACTATGTCTCCATAATTGCAGACGAGACTATTCATGTTTCAACAAAAGCCCAAATGGTTGTAGTTTTCCGTTATGCTCTTAAGAACGGGCTTCCAGTAGAACGCTTTTGGACTTTTCTCAATCCTTCAAACACAAATGCAGAAACTCTGTCTGCTTATATTAAAACTGTTCTAATTGATGTGATTGGTGAAAATAAGGAAAAGTTAATTTCCCAGAGTTATGATGGTGCTAATACCATGAGCGGTCAATACTCAGGTGTTCAAGCACAAGTGAAAATGGAGTACACAAATTCACACTTTGTGCACTGTTATGCGCATCAACTTAACTTAATTATGTCGAGAGCTGCTAAACAAAACAGAGAAGTAAGAATTTTGTTTGCCAACCTACAAGAGATAAACTATTTCTTCTGTCATTCCTCTCAAAGGACTGGTATTTTAGAGGAAATTGTGAAGAACAGGCTTCCTTTGGCTTCATCTACTAGATGGAATTATAATTCCAGATTAGCTCTTACTGTTCATGAAAATTTGGAAAGCTTAATTTTGTGCTTTGAAAAAATTGAAGTAACCAGTGTTCAAGTTGCCACAATTAATCAGGCACAAGGTTTGAGGTTAAAGCTGTTGCAATCACAGTTTGTGTTTTGGCTCAATTTTTTTCGCTGAAGTTATGCCTCACGTCCAGATTTTGTATGATTCATTTCAAAAAAGAAAAATAGATCCCGTTTGGGCAAAAGAAGCCATATATTTGTTTAAAGGAGAAATAGAAAAATTAAGAAATAGTATAGATCTAATCCAAGTAGAACAAGCAGCAGAAACCACACCTAAAAGAGCTCATTTAAATGAAAATCAACGTATGACAAGAAATATAGCAGCTAAAGAAGTATGACGCCATTGTCATACAAACAAAAGAGAGGTTAGAATTTACAGGACACCTTGTAGCAGCAAACCTGTTTGACAATGGAAATATCGCCACATTTAAAAATAAGTTTCCAGAAAAACTATTATAAACTACCATAGAGTCATTTCCGTTTATTGAGAAGGACAAATTAAAAACAGAACCTCAAATTATATACGGAAGGGAAGATTTTAAAAGTGTAAAGAAAGTTACTCACTTACTTGGATTTCTCCTTGAAAACAACTTAGCTGAGTGTTTTGGTGAAACTGTAAAATTATTAAAAGTTTTAATTACAATTCCAATGACTACAGCAGAAGCCGAACGCTGCTTTTCCTGCCTAAAAAGGGTAAAAACCTTTTTAAGAAGTACTATGGACGGAGATCGGCTCTCAGCATTGGCAATGCTGACATTAGAAAAAGAAATGACAAGAAGAATAGCAGACTTCAATGAACGAGTAATTGAAAGATTTGCAACAAAGAAGGAAAGAAGAATGGACTTTTTGTACAAAAATGTGACAACTGCAGGAGTGGGCGATTTGGGAGTATAAATTATATTTGGCTCAGCTACTTGTCTGAAATGTAACTAATGTTTAACTTAACTTGAATTAAACTGTTGTGCCTAAAGTACGTGTCTGGGTTTTATTAATTTGTAGTACCAAAATAGTTTAAAAACAATAACTTAATGTTAAATATTTTAATTTTTTCCGGGGAGATCCGAAAGCCCCCGTTTTGTTTGAAACATGGAATATTCCCAAACCCCTGGTAATTGTGAACCCCCAGAACTTTCACTCACGAGTCGCCACTGCTCTTTTTCATCTACTAATTGAATGGTACATTTGGTCATTCCAGGCCCAGATGATTTTCACTGACTGTTTCCAACCCAAATTGAATACCAAGGCTTGCACTGAAGGAATACTCATTTTTTCTCAGTCTCAACTGTGTTGTCATGCACATAATTCTTTTTGCTTTGTTTTCTCACCTACTTCAATCACACCCATCACCACTTCAACTTCTTCCGAGACTGAATCTGGCAGCCCTATTACCACTTGTTTCTTCTGTGCTAGCAATCACAATATCTTTCATGGCAAAACTTTTAACTCTCTCTTTATCTCTGTGCATCATCATCAGTTAAATCAGCTTTAACTGCCTGGGTGCAAATTTACAGCCTAAATGTACTTCGACAAAAACATGTCAACATTTTAAACAGCAACATAACATGCTACTATATGAAAATATCCCTACTTCTCAATCTAATTGACATTTTGAATTGTGACTACTCAGGTCTAAAAATTGTTCGACCTCTTGCTAACCTTCATTAACTAGAAATTCACTTGCTGGGCCACCTCTCGGGATCTCTTTTACTGGGCCACTTTGTCATATTGGATATTTTCTTGCTGAGCCATCTCCTTACATTGGGAATTCTCGTACTAGACCCTCTTTGCTGGACCACTCCTGTCTCAACTAAGAAATTTGTGGCCTCATTAGGTTATGAATGAAGAGATCTAACCTTTCCTTGACTGGTGTTGCATCAATAGCTCCCCTATCAAATTCTCTTCAGCTTCTTTTATATACAAACTAGGTCTTCTCAGGATGACCAGCAAGTTTGCACTACTTTTCTGTCATCTATGAAACTAAGCATCCTCTGGTTCTACTGCATGCAGTAGGGCCATTACACCAGTCTCATATGTAACTACTTTCACCACTTTGTCTGCACTCCTTGTTCTACCCACCATCTCATAACAACAAATACTTTATCACCTTTCTTCTTCAACATGTACAACTCATCTATTCTCTTCCACATTGTAATTTGGATTTCTACTCTCTATAAAGTCTACTTGCCTCTTCTACTCTTTGAAGAACTCTTCCCTATAAGGTCAATCTCGACATTCTAACTTCCCATCCTTAGCTTTACCTTGTCACCTCCTCCCTCCGGTTTTCTATCACCTCTGTCTTCTAACCCTGTATAAAAAAAGAATAGTTTTTGGTGGGTGGTATGTTCAGTACAAAACAACGTTTTTAACTGTTCCTGCCATGTTTCAGCTAGAAGACAGACTAGAAGAACTGCCAAATTTACCGCACAATTCCAATGGGAATTCGGCAGGCCTACATAGTTACAGAGCAATTTTATCTTTACTTAATAAGGTAATATCTTTACCTAATAAGGTAATATCTTTACCTATTCAACTTTATTCAATTCAACTAAATCTAGAGGCTCATGTGACTTTCTTGTCAACACCTAGAATGCCTTGCGAACTTTAATTTTATTCCCACTTTTCATGAGTGTTGAACAAGACTTCTTCTCGCTTTGTGTATCATTTTTTTCATCTGCCTTTATCAAATAAACTAGTTTTCATTAAGTGTAGAGATTTTTTAAAATTAAAATCCTCAACATATACTCAATTTTACAAGTAGTGTAACCTGACATTTTAGTTATTTCTTGTTTTAAACTCAACTGAACTTTGGTTAACCTAAAATTTTATTAGTACAAACTCTTGTTCTGTGAGAATTAAAAATTAATTTTAACCGCTAGTGAAACTTTCAATATATTTTCCTTTGTTAGTGAACATTTAAACTCATTATTTTGTTTAGTGAACAATTTTACATTACACAAAGTATCACAATGCTTAAACGAGTTTGCACACTCCAAATGATTCAACTTCCTATTTTATCATTAAATGTGTTATATTTTATATATATATATATATATATATATATATATATATATATATATAGATTTTTTGGACTAGGAGACTGACAGACTTACCTTGTTAAGAGTCCACACTATAGTCTTGAAATAGAAACACATAAAAGCACTTAAACAATGATATATTTCAACCACACAGTGGTCTTTGTCAATCGAAGAGAAAACACAAAAAGAAATGTGAGAGAATGAAATAAAAATACATAAGTGCTTTTATGTGTTTCTATTTCAAGACTACAGTGTGGACTCTTACCAAGGTAAGTCTGTCAGTCTCCTAGTCCAAAAAATCTAAATAATCTTTACCAACCAAAACTATATATATATATATATATATATATATATATATATATATATATATAAAGTGTAATTAATTAGTGACATTATTTAATTCAATGACCTTATGAATTTACTCCTTACATGTAAATTCTTATGCTCAGTTTTATACGTCTCATATCAGCAAGCAGCTCACAGGTCTGCTGTTTTAATCCTACCTGTGCAGTCTTCTATGAAATTAAAATAAACTAATTTTACTTTTTTATACAGACTTTCTGAATGCCACAGATATATAAAACTAAAAGGAACATACATCTGATTATAAGTTCTCTGATAACAGCGCAATCGGCCAATACAATTATCAAGGAGTAGATCCACAGAAACTTTCGATGAACTTACTAAAAAAAAAATACTGGCACCAAAATAGTAGTAAAAAATTAAACTTGGGAAATAAATTGTAGCAAATAAAAAAAATCAGTGATATTTTTTTGCTTGTACATTTTATGACTGTTTAAATCAACAGGGTTCACTTCTTGGATCCAAGCTCGTATATTTTGTATAATGAAGAGAAAACTATCAAAGTCAAAATTGCCTTTTCATTTTTTAAACAATCAAGAACACAATATCAAGAGCACAGTGGTACAATATATTACATATATTACAATATAAAAGGGCCCTTTTATAAAGGACCTATTCCTTACTCACCATTATATACTTTACTTAAATAGCTTTTTTCAAATTACGATGTTTTAATCTAATTACTTTTAGTTTATTAATTGTTATTGCTGTAGTTTTTATTACATATGTATTATTATAATGTAATTTTTGACATAACCTATTTGGTTCCTGATGGCCGATCGTTATTTGTCGGTCGAGGGCGGAGAGGGGGCGGAGCTTACCTCACGCCTATATATAGCGACCGCGGAGAACGATTGGTATCATTCTAGTTTGTAACTTCTTGTGTGCTAGATTGTGTTTTGTAACAAGACCCTCTGATGATGATGACATGGTCATCGAAATGTACATAAGGGTTTAATCTTAAGTAACTTGTCTTATTTGTTATTTTTGATTATTTTTGTGGTATTGGGGTTCTTTTCAATATTTTTATTGTAATCAAGAACACATAAAGAATAACCTAACACTTGATAAATAGGTAATACTTATTGTTATTTAAATTCTTATATTTTCAATATTTAACAGCTGATATAACCCATAGTGATTATGCTTAACATGCATATTAAATGTTATCTGAATAGTCTTATTTTTAGCAAACATGTATAAAGGAGTATCTTGTATACAAGTTTTGACGTATCAATTCTTTTGAATTTGGGAAAAAACAATAGCATGATGGATAATGCCAGTGTGGTATAAACTGACATCTACACTCCACTTATCATTTTGGTACTTGCTTATTATCAGCAATGGGAGGAGCCTTTAAGAATTGTGTATGAACGTGTTTCATATGAATTCTCAAATCCCATGGCTAAAGCCTATTCACTTTCTATTTGAATGCTGTCTGTTCTGTTATCTTTAAACTTAGACACGTTAAAATGTTCTTACATTGTAAAACTTGTTTATCTAACCACACATTACTCTCAGATGAGCGATTAAACATTTATAATAGTAAGAAACACATTTTTAATAATTTTACGCTGTAAAAATATATAATTTTGTTTTCACTTACAACTTTTTAAAAAAATGTTTTAACTTGCCTATAGTAGCACTTACTTTTTTTGTTGAGGACGGCCGTTTCGGGAGATGTGTCCCTTTTTCACTCCTGAGTTACGGTCTGAGTTGAAAAAGGGACACATCTCCCGAAACGGCCGTCCTCAACAAAAAAAGTAAGTGCTACTATAGGCAAGTTAAAACATCTTTTTAAAAAGTTGTAAGTGATTACTAGCAGCTCACGCGAAGATGGAATCAACAAATGTTAATTTTGTTTTATTTTTTCATCCTTACATAAAAGTAAAACTTTTAACTTAAATAGAGCTTTAAGGAAATGAAAAAAAATATTTTTTCATACTAATTCAGCAATAAATAGTCTTATTTTATGTGCAGTGTGCTAAGGGTTAAGAAAGTTTTTCCTAACAAGTAAGGTTGAGTTGTTATAAATTTCACTTAGGATAAAAAGGTTTTGTACATTTTAAAACACATTTCTTTATTTTAAAAATGTGTTTAATTTTAAATATAACAATGATATAAACTCTACAATAAGTACAATTACATACTGAAATCTCGTGATCTACAAAAACAGATAGTATAACAAGGAACTATCTGTTCCATTGATTTTAAAAATTAATAATCACAAGTTTCAATTTTAAGACACATTTCAACATAGTTCAGAGATACATAGTTACTAAACTTAAATCAATAGCAGTAAGAGATACATTTTATTTTGCCACAGTTTTTTATATGTGATCTGTGATTAGATATTTTCTGCAGATGAAAACAACAGTAAAAATATAAGTTTTGAACTTAACAAATTATCAGCATGCCGAACCTATACTTCAAGTAACTTTGTAAAAAATGTACAAAGACAAAATTTCTTATATTTTTCACAAATACAAAATCTATTGAGAGCATGTAGCTTAATTATAATAAATAAGCAACAATAACCCTTACTACAAATATTTAAATACCCTTAATGTACATTTTGCTAACACTGTTATCATCATCAGAAGGTTTATTTGTAACCCAGTATATTTGTAACCTTCAGATGATGCTAACAGTGTTAGCTAAATGTACATCAAGGATATTTAAATATTTGTAGTAAGGGTTATTGTTGTTTATTTATTTTCACAAATAGATCAACTATAAGTTTAGCAAACCATTAATTTGTTAAATTTAAGCATTAAAAGTTTGCCAATCAACATTAACAATAAAATCCAGATGCAGAAATTTGTTTGAAAAAATAATCCTGAACTGTTTAAATTGAATAAACAAATTATTTTTTTTTAAACTCAAATAAACGAAGATGTTTTAAGCAATATGTATCTAATACTTGTAGATCTCAGCAATCTTCATATTAATGTCAAAGCATATTAAACTTAACAATAGAGATACGATTCTAATAACTTTTATATAATTATAAATATTCAAATAATAGTAATTATGAACACAGATCAAGTAGGAAAGTTCTAGATAATTCTAAATATCTAGTCTTGTAAAGGATCATAAAGATAATTCTGAATGTGATTGAAACCAACAAATAAATGAATAATTTAAAAGTAATATCTGACTCGATCTATTTATTAAAATCCAACCATTATATTTGGACATATATTAATTCTGTCTCTTTGTATGCCAAAAATTATACTGGGTTTGACAACATAAAAACTTTGGAGCTTTAACAAACTGCAAGTAATGGAGGATAAAATTACAGATTCAAACATCATAATATCAAAATTAAAATAAATTATCATTAAACTATTTAAATGAAAACTGAAATTGTGTAGTGATTTCAAGTGACTGAAGAAATAAATTTTGATATTTATACTGTTGTTGTTTAATATATAATTACTATTTATTTATTCTGTCTATTACAAAAGTTAACGTAAAAGGAGAAAGCCATATAAGAAAAAATGAACTAACTTTTCTCACTGTAAGTATTCTAATTCCCTCATACTAATGTGCACAATTATTTGAGAGTTTAAATAACAATAAAAAAGTTTAAACTGAAATAAGTTAAAAGTCCATAAAAATTTAAAGGATTATTATATAGTTAAGTTAGAAAAGGGACTTAAGTTGGCACTTGACTGATATATTACTAAACTACTTTTAGTAAAACAAACATCTTCTCAAAAACTGAGAATTATAGGACATCAGCAGTTTTGTCAAATTTGATTAAATTTTTATTACAAATGATTCTAGTTATAATTTCTTTATTAATTTTTAATTTCATTAAAAGTAGGTGATACATGACATGTAAGTTGACAATAGATAAACTATGACTAACTAAATAGTTTGAATTTTGATGTTTCTTTAAATGGTTTTAACCTCTTATAAAAGCATCACTTCATAAACTAAACCTCACACCTCAATATGCTCAAGACACTACCTAGGCTGATGTGGAAAATATGCTTTATTTTAAATTTGGACATTAACTCACTTTTAAGAGAATGTTTTATCATTTCAAATGCTATAGTGTACTTTAAATGTAGCTAATTTAAATATTTCCAAAACATATAAGGTGCTTATTATTATCTTTGAACAAATATATTCTTCAGTACAGTTTGCTATATGTATAAACAGCATATGGGGTATGATTTTTAAATCAATTTGTATTGTGGCAATATATTGCCATCACTGTCAAATTTTATAACTTAAATTACGGTTTTCACTTTTAAAGAATTCATAGACAGTATGTAACGAAATATAAATTGGTAAAACTAGAATTGACTATAGACCAAGATAAAGTAAAAAACAAATATACATGTTTTTAAAAAAGTAGTAAAATGTTTATCAAAACCATTTTCCCATTTGAATATGATGAAAATGTAGAAAAAACCTAATATTAAGTGTTTGCTTCTAAAGTTAAACTAAGGTAAAAAGGATGTGTTAAAGCCAACAGATCACCATCTTTTAAAGATTAATTTATAATCCCATCAAGTTACTATATATGTGGAGGTCAATGTGTATGAGAGCATTTTTAGACCTTCAATACTGTGGGGTGAATGATCTCATATCTTTCTTAGACAAGCTCATTTTAACCCTTTCAGGAGTAACGACATACCAGCAACAGTACTCAAAGGAGTAGGATAATAAAATGTACAAAAAGTACATCCAGGAGTAAAAAAATTCAAAATTTAATACAAAAATGTTTTTAGGGGACTTGTAAAATGTATTTAGTGCTCATGTAAAATGAGCACTTTGAATAGTAGTTATTGTTGGTTTAAAATTGAAGAAAAAGCAAAAAATATGTTTTAAAAATTTTGGTATGAAAAACCTTTTGCAAGGCGAACTGAACCTATCAGAAAGAGAATGTTTACAATTTAGTTCTATATACAAAAGATGTAAACTCACATGTGACATTTTTACATGTCTTTGTATTAGGGTCAAAACATTTTCTTGACAGTTAGCTAATCACGTGGGCAACCAGAATATGAAAATGTGGTTTTGTTATTTATCATGTGCAAAGAAAAGACAAAAACATGAAGAAACACTGGTTAAATGACAAAGATTAAAACGCTCATAGAAATCCCAGGCTCACAGACCCGCAAAAACCATGATAGCAAAAAACAAACACTTCCCATAAAACATAATTTAGCACTATAAACTGACAAGAAACACCAACCTGACTTAGGAGATTAGCTAGTACTGAAGATTGTGCTGAATCTTCTGCACGCAATGTGTTGAAACAATGTAATAAGACAATAAAACTTAAAAAATAAAACAACATTTCTTCATGTTTCACAACAAATACACACCAGTACAGGTCGTCAAAGTTATGTTGGTGTGGTGCGCAGAGACGGATTTGGTAAACTAGTTTGACCTTTGGGTCAAACTAGTGAATGACATACTGATCACTACTTCTTTCCATTACCATTACTCCTATGGTAAAACTCATACACTTCTAAGAGTTAATATGATCTTTGACAGCCTGTACATCATTACCCCTTTGGGCCAAACTAGTGAATGACAGACTGATCACTACTTCTTTCCATTACCATTACTCCTATGGTAAAACTCATACACTTCTAAGAGTTAATATGATCTTTGACAGCCTGTACATCATTACCCCTTTGGGCCAAACTAGTGAATGACAGACTGATCACTGCTTCTTTCCATTACCATTACTCCTATGGTAAAACTCATACACTTCTAACAGTTAATATGTTCTTTGACAGTCTGTACATCATTACCCCTTTGGGTCAAACTAGTGAATGACATATTAATCACTACTTCTTTCCATTACCATTACTCCTATGGTAAAACTGATACACTTCTAAGAGTTAATATGATCTTTGACAGCCTGTACATCATTACTCCTTTGGGCCAAACTAGTGAATGACATACTGATCACTACTTCTTTCCATTACCATTACTCCTATGGTAAAACTGGTACACTTCTAAGAGTTAATATGATCTTTGACAGCATGTACATTATTACTCCTTTGGGCCAAACTAGTGAATGACATACTGATCACTACTTCTTTCCATTACCATTACTCCTATGGTAAAACTCATATACTTCTAAGAGTTAATATGATCTTTGACAGCCTGTACATCATTACTCCTTTGGGCCAAACTAGTGAATGACATACTGATCACTACTTCTTTCCATTACCATTACTCCTATGGTAAATCTCATACACTTCTAAGAGTTAATATGATTTTTGACAGCCTGTACATCATTACTCCTTTGGGCCAAACTAGTGAATGACATACTGATCACTACTTCTTTCCATTACCATTACTCCTATGGTAAAACTCATACACTTCTAAGAGTTAATATGATCTTTGACAGCCTGTACATCATTACCCCTTTGGGGTCAAACTAGTGAATGACATACTGATCACTACTTCTTTCCATTACCATTACTCCTATGGTAAAACTCATACACTTCTAAGAGTTAAAATGATCTTTGACAGCCTGTACATCATTACTCCTTTGGGCCAAACTAGTGAATGACATACTGATCACTACTTCTTTCCATTACCATTACTCCTATGGTAAAACTCATACACTTCTAAGAGTTAATATGATCTTTGACAGTCTGTACATCATTACCTCTTTGGGTCAAACTAGTGAATGACATACTGATCACTACTTCTTTCCATTACCATTACTCCTATGGTAAAACTCATACACTTCTAAGAGTTAATATGATCTTTGACAGCCTGTACATCATTACCCCTTTGGGCCAAACTAGTGAATGACAGACTGATCATTACTTCTTTCCATTACCATTACTCCTATGGTAAAACTCATACACTTCTAACAGTTAATATGTTCTTTGACAGTCTGTACATCATTACCCCTTTGGGTCAAACTAGTGAATGACATATTAATCACTACTTCTTTCCATTACCATTACTCCTATGGTAAAACTGATACACTTCTAAGAGTTAATATGATCTTTGACAGCCTGTACATCATTACTCCTTTGGGCCAAACTAGTGAATGACATACTGATCACTACTTCTTTCCATTACCATTACTCCTATGGTAAAACTGGTACACTTCTAAGAGTTAATATGATCTTTGACAGCATGTACATTATTACCCCTTTGGGCCAAACTAGTGAATGACAGACTGATCACTACTTCTTTCCATTACCATTACTCCTATGGTAAAACTCATATACTTCTAAGAGTTAATATGATCTTTGACAGCCTGTACATCATTACTCCTTTGGGCCAAACTAGTGAATGACATACTGATCACTACTTCTTTCCATTACCATTACTCCTATGGTAAATCTCATACACTTCTAAGAGTTAATATGATCTTTGACAGCCTGTACATCATTACTCCTTTGGGCCAAACTAGTGAATGACATACTGATCACTACTTCTTTCCATTACCATTACTCCTATGGTAAAACTCATACACTTCTAAGAGTTAATATGATCTTTGACAGCCTGTACATCATTACCCCTTTAGGGTCAAACTAGTGAATGACATACTGATCACTACTTCTTTCCATTACCATTACTCCTATGGTAAATCTCATACACTTCTAAGAGTTAATATGATCTTTGACAGCCTGTACATCATTACTCCTTTGGGCCAAACTAGTGAATGACATACTGATCACTACTTCTTTCCATTACCATTACTCCTATGGTAAAACTCATACACTTCTAAGAGTTAATATGATCTTTGACAGTCTGTACATCATTACCTCTTTGGGTCAAACTAGTGAATGACATACTGATCACTACTTCTTTCCATTACCATTACTCCTATGGTAAAACTCATACACTTCTAAGAGTTAATATGATCTTTGACAGTCTGTACATCATTACCTCTTTGGGTCAAACTAGTGAATGACATACTGATCACTACTTCTTTCCATTACCATTACTCCTATGGTAAAACTCATACACTTCTAAGAGTTAATATGATCTTTGACAGCCTGTACATCATTACCCCTTTGGGCCAAACTAGTGAATGACAGACTGATCATTACTTCTTTCCATTACCATTACTCCTATGGTAAAACTCATACACTTCTAACAGTTAATATGTTCTTTGACAGTCTGTACATCATTACCCCTTTGGGTCAAACTAGTGAATGACATATTAATCACTACTTCTTTCCATTACCATTACTCCTATGGTAAAACTGATACACTTCTAAGAGTTAATATGATCTTTGACAGCCTGTACATCATTACTCCTTTGGGCCAAACTAGTGAATGACATACTGATCACTACTTCTTTCCATTACCATTACTCCTATGGTAAAACTGGTACACTTCTAACAGTTAATATGTTCTTTGACAGTCTGTACATCATTACCCCTTTGGGTCAAACTAGTGAATGACATATTAATCACTACTTCTTTCCATTACCATTACTCCTATGGTAAAACTGATACACTTCTAAGAGTTAATATGATCTTTGACAGCATGTACATTATTACCCCTTTGGGCCAAACTAGTGAATGACAGACTGATCACTACTTCTTTCCATTACCATTACTCCTATGGTAAAACTCATATACTTCTAAGAGTTAATATGATCTTTGACAGCCTGTACATCATTACTCCTTTGGGCCAAACTAGTGAATGACATACTGATCACTACTTCTTTCCATTACCATTACTCCTATGGTAAATCTCATACACTTCTAAGAGTTAATATGATCTTTGACAGCCTGTACATCATTACTCCTTTGGGCCAAACTAGTGAATGACATACTGATCACTACTTCTTTCCATTACCATTACTCCTATGGTAAAACTCATACACTTCTAAGAGTTAATATGATCTTTGACAGCCTGTACATCATTACCCCTTTAGGGTCAAACTAGTGAATGACATACTGATCACTACTTCTTTCCATTACCATTACTCCTATGGTAAATCTCATACACTTCTAAGAGTTAATATGATCTTTGACAGCCTGTACATCATTACTCCTTTGGGCCAAACTAGTGAATGACATACTGATCACTACTTCTTTCCATTACCATTACTCCTATGGTAAAACTCATACACTTCTAAGAGTTAATATGATCTTTGACAGTCTGTACATCATTACCTCTTTGGGTCAAACTAGTGAATGACATACTGATCACTACTTCTTTCCATTACCATTACTCCTATGGTAAAACTCATACACTTCTAAGGGTTAATATGATCTTTGACAGCCTGTACATTACTCCTTTGGGCCAAATTAGTGAATGACATACTGATCGCTACTTCTTTCCATTACCATTACTCCTATGGTAAAACTCATACACTTCTAAGAGTTAATATGATCAACAATGTAAAATAAGTATTAATCTTAGCTACAGCTAAGTTGTCACAGGCTCAGATCCAGTGCTAAGAAAAAAGGTGGATGATAAGAATATCTTATTCTGTAAACATTTTACTTTACATATCCAGTGAATTACAGGGTAATTGATGCCATCAAAAGCAATGCCCTAATTGGGTTCCTGAATTCTCTCTTTATCATTTGTAGCCAACATACTGTTGCAAGTGGTTTAGAAGTGTCGTAGTATGTTATAATAATCTAGAATTTTATTTAGTATTTTTTAAAAGTTAGTAATTGTTAATATTTTTGTGTAGTGATGAAAATAAATTTTTATAGTTATGCTCACTGGAGGGGATTAAATAATCTGTTTCATTTACTAGTTTTTTTTAAGTATTAAATTGTAATCATGGGAGATTTGAAATGCAAGATATGAATTGGGTTTAATTAGTTAATATTTTTACACTATTACATTGTAATTACATGTCATCTTTAAAAGAATGTGGTTTTAGACTCACTGCTCAGCAAAGGCAATGTTTTTGACAAAGGTTTTATTTTTGACTGCTCAAGGGCAAACTAAACTGGTATGAGCTGTACACTCAAACTAGACATTCTGACTCCTTTGATTAAAATAATTAATTTTGTGTAACTGCATATATTTCCTGAAGTATGAAAAAATCATTATCTTTGCCAGTTTGCTTTGTGCTTTAAAAACTTGTCCGCATATTTTATATTACATAATAAAATTGGTGATAATTTTTGCTCAATATTTTTAGATAATTTTGTAAACATTTCCTACTATGGAAGTATCGAACCTCTCATATAAGACCCATTTTTTGGGAGTTACTAACTGAACATTACATCATATTTATTTGAGTTGTTTTTTCTGAATTTATTATGGCCACCTTGATTATCTGTAATTCTTGAAAAAAATTTTAATGTTTATTTGTGAAAGAAATATATCAACAAAAGTATGCATATAATGTACTGACGTGTTTGGCAACACCAAAAACTTTTAACACAATGACTGAAATTCTCGGTAGAGGTCATTTTGATGTTTACTTTCACAAAATTATTGTGGCAAGCCAATAACAAATATCTTAAGCAAGAAGAAAACATAACGGCTCTTACTCAGTATGTTATTTTTTTAAAAAGTAGAATTAAGTCCTAAAATTAAAGTTAATATTAACTGGTTAGTTTTGTACTAACACTTTGTAAAACAGGTTTCGTTTATGGCTTGAAACATATGTTAAAATATTTCCCCAGTTGAATTTGACCAAATTGTTTTGGGTATTAAAATTTCAAAATAAAGAGATTTTTAAAAATAATAGATTTCAAGATTTTAAAATATTTTATAATAGTTACAATTAATTTGAATGAAAATATAAATCAATAATAATACGTAACCATTAGGAGAATTAGGAAAACAAATTAGAAGAAATAACTGAACAGTAACAATACTGTAACAGTCAAATAATCTTGAGGCTTTACTTGATAGGATACACACAAGTGAATCATCATTTATTCATTTTAGACAAAGTAGGGGGGGATAAAGCAAACTAATGAAGTGATAAACAGTTATCACTCATAAAGCAGAAGGGACTTGCCATATCAGCATTACTTGCAGTCAACAGGATAGAAATATTTTAGATATTTGGTTACTCTGAAACAAACCCCTATTTAATACAAAATAATTTATAATATTTATTAAAAATTTAATATCTGATTTAATCTTAAATTTATACTTTACTTGCAGTTTAAAATTTATCTAGATTTGCCTTACAGAAATAAAAACTTAAATTGTGAAATTAACAGCGCACAACTAAAAATGAAATGATTTTTCTCATTAAATTCTTAAAATATTAATACTATTTATTACATCTAGATGAGGGCTGAATTAATACTGTAATGTAATATAGATTCAAACTTTGAAAGTTTGTAATAATATTTATGTAAAGTGTAGTGGAATCTAATTAAAAATTAAGCCTAATATAGAAATTCAAGTTGTATGAACTTCTGTATTTTCCCTGTTTATTAAAACCCTTCTACACAGGTTGACTATTCAATAGCACCCACATTGCCGAAAATAGCCACCTACTGTAGCTAAAATTAAATTAAGAGAGCACAATGTGATTTTTACAAGTTCATTAACAATTTTTTAAATAAACTACTAAAGGAAAATAATATACATCTGACAACACTATAACAATTTACCAGTAAAATATAAATATCAAAATATTCCCAAATACGGTTAAAAATTAAAATAATTATTCAACCCTTTGAGCAACAAAATGGCTTAACATAGGATCTAGTAGTATGATCAGATTCAATATGCATTGCAAAAGATATTGACAAATCAATATCTGGGTAATATATTCTCTAGTACATGTAACATGGCTGGACAATTTGTCTAGTTCCTCAATACAACTTACTTTAAACTTGCAATAAAAACCTTACTGCTAAAAGTGTCACTTTATTATTTTTTTTATTATAAAAATTCAAATCTCATTACTTTTTTGTTATATTCTAGATGACACCAGCTAAAAAATGGTACTTGTTTCATTACTTGACTTTAACATTGTTAAAACTTCTATATCTAATATAATTTTTTTCTATCAGGTTATCTTTTGAAGTCCATATAAGTTCTGTCGACTCCTAAAAATGTTCCCTACTACTGATCCTCATAGTTACTATATAAAAAGCATTTTTATTGCACAAAAACAAAGATAAGATACCAATAATGTTAATGTGTGTATTTTTCTCAACTACTGAAGAATAAATGTTCTACCTGATGATAAATGTTTGGCCATATATGTATCTACCACAACTACAGTAACTTAAGCAAAAAACCTGAGAGAATTGTAATTTTAATATTTGGTGCTCAAAGAGTCAACTTACTAAACTAATGGACTAAAGTAATTAAAAAAAATTAGGATACAAATAAATACACAATTCATTCATGAAATATAATCAGCAATTTATTAAATAAAACTAAACAAAAATTAAGTGATCATGCTCTGATATAATAAGTACAATTGTATTTTAGGGTTTGTCGTTAAAACACTGTTGGAAAAGTTCTAAAATCAATCGGATGTCACTAAATCATCTGTGAATATACCCTGGATTTATCACGTTCTTATGCATATTTATTTTATTTTGCATTTTGATGGGTTGATCCTTAATTAGCGTTTAAGTTTTAAAAATCTAGATACATGCACAATGATTTAAATTACAATTACAAAAACAATTACTAGTTTCAATAATAAATTAAACATTTGTTATGCTTATGTAAAGTTGAATCTTGATGAGGATTAATTGTCAGTGAAATAAGCAAAAATGTTTTACAATAAGTTCAATATTTCTTGTAGTAAATGTTTTTTTTACATTTACTTAATTCTAAAGTGGTAAACTTTGTTATTATTGTATCGAATTTTGCTAATTATTTATTACTTGGGCGATTCCCACTCACAAGAAAAAATAATGAGTTGAAAGTGGCATACAATAATTTTTTTTTTTTAACTTAAGCAATTATACCATAACTTCTAACGGATTTTAAAACATCTGCATTTTTTCCACCAGTGTATTTTACAACATACTCTATAAAATAATAGTTTAATACTGGCATACAAAAATTACCAGTATTAATATTAAGTATATAAATTTACAAAAGTTTATCACTGAAGCTTTCTATTAACTTGTTTTGGAAAAGCAATAATTTGTATAAGTACTAAAAAAATATATACTTCTCAACATTTTGGCATGTAAATAAACTTTTATTGAAATGAAGGTTGATTTTAAAATTATTTTTTTATAATTATGCAAATAATCATAAATTATTAAACTATTACAAATTGTTTCATTTCTTACAAAAATTTGGTTTATTAAAAACATAAAAATATAAATAAACTAATTTATTCAAATTTCATTATGGTTCTAGGCCTGCTAGAATGATTTTTAAAACCCTTTCCACTAAGCATAAAGAAAAAACTAAAAAACTTTTAAAAACAAAACACACAAGAGTCTTAGTTACCCTGATTTGCTTAAGTTTAACTATATCTAAGTTATATTTTAAGGGAAAAGGACATTTTCAAATTCTATAATGGCATTTCTAGAAAGAAATCCGAGGAGAGTCAGCTGTATATTAAAGAGCTAGAGATCATTGGAGAAAAATTAATAAATAGTTTTTGTAGATGTTTTGAAATTATTTTATAAAAAAGGAATGTTAATGATCATGAAAACACTGAAAAGTTATAACTCAAGTGGAAACAACATCTCACTTGGATGAGATAATGATCTATTTGGAGCAGGAGGAGACAGTACCAGGTGAACTTCACAAGTTGATAAGGATGTGTGAGAGTGCAGCATACAAACACCCCTCAACGTTAACACAACAGAACCTTAAAACATTCTTTCGTAAAAAGTAGATGTTACTGTACAGTTTTTACATTTGTTTAAAATTTTTTTTGTGTATTCTAATTATTTAAACAGTGTTTCCCTCCATAAAACAAGGAAATTATTGTAAGTACAATGCAATATAATTTACTTATTTGCTACTTCAGTCATTCTCTGGTTAACCCAGACGTTTGTTATGTAGGGTTGCCTACGACATAAGTGATCCTGAAGCAAAAGATAAGACCAACAAAATGAAACATTATAATGAACATTTGAAAAGTTGTGAACATTATAGTGAGTTTGGGTTTGACAAACAAAATTAGTTATTCAGTGTAGATGATAAATGGCCAGAGCCTAGGTAAAGTAATGAAAAATGTAATCAGTCAGAGGAAACAACTACCAGTAAAATAAATGTGTCCCAGATGATTATCAAGGAATAAAATATAGTTACATTTACATAGACAACATTCACTAAAAACCTTTCTTTGGTTAAATATGGGCTTGATATTGAATCATACCTCAACAAACAGACTTTTATTTACATTATTTTAGCAGTCATGCCTTTTCTGTTAGCACGGTTATACGATGGACTGTAATTAAAGAAACATATTTTTTAAATTAATTTAATTTTATATCAAGGATTTAAAAATAAAATAGTGATACTGAAGAGATATATTAACGTTTCTTTTCTTCCATGATTCTATATTATTAAAACAGACTGAATTATTTTCCAGACAAGTTTATCAGTATCCTATTTATAAAAAAAAACATCTGAAATAAGCTTTCTGCTTTACCAGAACTACCCTAAATCTCATAGCTCAAAGCTTGAGACTTTCTGCATATGATATGAGAGTGATAGACTTATTGTGGTAGTAATTTGGTCTGTTTTCATAATAAAAGACAACAATTTGATATATGTTAGTTGCACTGCTTCCTTTTCTAATCAATCTTCATAAATATTATACTAATGGAAAATGTATCTTACTTAAATTATGGTACTTCTTCTAAACTTCATTAACAGGTAAGGAGCAAAAGTTGCAACAATGAAAAGAACAATTATTATATTGAGGCAATACTCTTCATCATCATAATCCATGTACTGCAGCATAGCTTCTTAATAAATCATGCCCCTTTTATAAGAAACATTTTTTTCAATGGTGGCTGTTCTTTTTCATTCATATTTTGTAATTTAAAATTTTTATATATCCCCTATCTGAACTGATCATAAAAGTTAACTTTGGCAAGTAATATTACCTTACATGTAATATTATAAAACTAAAATGCACGTGGAAAGGGTTAACAAATAAAATATAATGTACTGAAATAAATTTAAAAAATAAATTACCTAATACATTTTAAAAAGTACAATAATCTAAATTTAATTTAATTATACAGGAAAATAAATTTGTAACTAATTTTAAAACTAATCTTACAAAAAACACAAGAAAAGTGTGCTACCACTTCTTAAAATATAATACAAAATGTAATACAGTAGACTCTTGCTATTCACTGTTTCGTTTATTCGTGGTTGGTAAAATTCCAGGATTTCCTGCTAATATGTATTTATAAAAAAAAGACAAACAAGATAATATAGTTACTGTGCAGGTTGTAGGATAAAGTGTTCTCATTTATTTTATACAGCACTGTAAAGATTTATAACAAAGAAATCTGATTATTCTTCAAACATCTGTTATACTTTACAATACTAGGCCTACTACTCAAAAGAAAGGCATTCCTTATTTATAAGAATGAGACAGGATTGTTTTAGAAAATAATGCCTTCAGGAACTTTCGTATTTAAGAAATAGAAATCTGCTTTGAATTTAAGTCCGCAAAGGATCGTTTCACTGTCTAAAGTGCAGTACTGCTAGTGGACTGATACTGTCTCAATAGTGAAGGATTTAAACAAATTAATAGTGAAAATCTCGACAATCTTTTTAAAAGAGTGAGTCAAGATTTGATAGAAGAAGAGCTGAAAGAGCTAATTACCAAAACTGTGCCCATTTTGGATAACGAAAATGAAGAAATTGTAAAAAATGTATCACTGAAGTTGACATTAAATTCTGTTAGTGAAATCTATGTTTAGCGAAACAGTTGGCTGCACCCATTACTGAAATTGATCGCTCTTCAAAATGGACATTAAAATATAATCAAGAGCTGGAAGAAGCAGTATCGCCATATAAAGAAGTGAGTAAAGAACTAGAAAAAAATCATGCACAAAGTAAAATAACAAAGTTTTTTTAATACCAAATTAACAGCGTTTTTTTTTTGGATTATTTATCTAAAATTAGGTGTTTAAAAATTTAATGGATAGTGTTTAACAATAAAGAATATGTGTGTCTGTGTGTGAACATGCATATTTAATAGAACTTTTGTCTTTTGGGATTGAAGGAAAACATAAATAATCAATAAAAATAAGTATATAATTGTGTAGTAAGTTAATATACCATACTGTATTATAAGTGTACAGTATAAATATAATTAATGTTAACATTTCTGATGTGTAATGTAACCTTCCCCTTTGAATACACAGTAGGTTTAAGTATTAACGGTAAGTTTGGAGAACGTAACACCAGCGAATAACGAGGAATCACTGTATATAATACAACATGTCAGAGTGATGAATATTAAATTGAAACATTAAAGTCATTAACAGTAAATAGTAGCCAAATGCTAAACAAATTGCACAATCAGCAAAGAGTGAATTACAGCAATTTATTTTACAACACAACAATTACAATACGAAACTAAAAATAACTTCGTACTTTTTTTTAAACAAATTTGTGACTTATTTTAAAATGTAGAATAATAGAAATTACCTAAACGAATTAAATGTAATGGCAATGATAAATTTATTTTAAAATAAAGCTATACCATGATCCTTTGATCACATTTATATAATTCGTTTAGCACCTTTCTTAAAGACAAAACTCTAATACAAACTTAACCCTTAGGTTTTTTTGTACAGAGAGAGTGAAAACATGTTATGATTACTTATAGAAATCAAACTAGATTTGCATCTTTTGCCATGCCATAGAAAATTGAGTTTTTGTTTTTCAAAAGATTTGCTGGAGAATCATACTCAACTAGCTTGCCTTTATCTAAAACTATGACCCTGAAAAAGTAAACAAATTATTAATCAAAACAATTAAAAGATATCAAATTTAACAATAAAATATAAATTAAAATAACAAGTCTGCAAGATAATCTTAATTTTACAAGATATAACTATAAGCGAAATTCATGTTTTGTTTCATCCGTTGAACCATTAGGTCCTGTTACACCAAAAAAAATTAATATCAAGTACAGTACCTAAAATCAATGGCTCAAATAACATTCCCAGCATAATGACTCCTCCAACATGATAACGAGATGAACTCCAATCTATCATAATAGTGGATAGATTTATCCTCTATTATGATAGATTGGGGTTCATCTGTGTCCCTAGTAGAAAAGAGGTATAGGTTTGGTATTTGCTCTACCTACTCGACCTCCCAAAACAACAGGAGCTTTATTTTCTCACCCTTATCCCTACCAACCATAGAGTACAGTAAAAAAGCCTCCCATTGTGATTCTAATAAAAGTATAATCATAACTGCCCTAATAAACTGACATTTTACTGCAGTTGTCTTTTAGTTATAAATACTGAATGAAACCCAATAGGTTTATACCTGTCAGAATCCATGATGGTGTTAAGCCTATGGGCTATTGTCAGCACAGTACAATTTTTGAATTCTGTGCGAATTGTTCGTTGGATGAGATCATCAGTCTCTAGATCTACTGCAGCTGTTGCTTCATCCAATATTAGTACTTTTGTCTTGCGTAACAAAGCTCTTCCTAAGCAAATCAGCTGTCTTTGCCCAACACTAAAACAATCACACAATTTTTATTAAAAACAAAAAAAAATGTTGTTTTTTAAAACAGCAACTAGGCAAATGGCCAATAATATTCTTACAGGTAAGTTTTTATGATTTACAGTATCTGAACATTAACAAAGAACTCAAATAAAAATTTACTTCAAAGCTAAATTTATTTGACTTTTGAAATAATGTTTATGGCAGGATTTTATAGCAGATGACCCTTGACTCAAATTTGCTTAGTTGGGTTTTTAATTAAAGTAGCTAACTTTAGTTTTTATTTATGAATTAAATCATTTATTTCAGAAACCCGCTACTTTTCTAAACTTTCAGTGAACAACAAAAACTCTCTATCGTAAAAAAATAGTTAATTTTTGTTTAGAAACATCTTAGAATTATTTCATGTTTTTTCAAAACATGTGTTGCTTGTAATAAAATTTTAACTATATTACTTTATTTGTAAAAAAAGTATTAAAAAAATTCCTTTTAACCGGTTTCTGCAGTAAAATATCGTTTCACAACAAAAAAATTAATTTTTAAAGTCGAATTTCAATAAATTATTTCAGTAGAAGAAGGGTATTTAAGATTCTTTAGTAGAAGAAACCTTCATACCCTATTAAATACTTGCTAAGCTTCTTGAGGTTATTGAGTTTCTTGATATTGTTTGACACTTTCCAGATGGATATGCTTGCACTGTTGGGAGCTCAGTAACTGCATTATACTTTTTCAAGGCAAATTTTGAAAATGTAAATCCATCAATAAAGTGATTAACAACTTTTCCTAGTGTAGATTTGTCATATCTAAATTCTTTGTATATCGAGGCTTTGATTGGAATTCTTTCTCCTTTAGGAACCCCTTCCAAATGTTTCATCTGAGTTCACATTCTTTTTTTACAACTGGGGCCAAGTATTGAAACTGTAGATCATCTCACTAGTTACTTTGAGGACAGTAAAATTTCCAGTCTCCTTTTTATCATCATCAATAGATAGTATTTTTGTGAACATTTGCAAATAAGTACATCAGGAACAGATTTTTGTGAAACAATGTTAACTTTATAGTTTTTATATCCTATAACTTTCATATAACACTCCTTTTTGTATTTTCCTTCATTAGTAATACCTCGTTTCCTCTTTGTTTCAGGTTCATCTTCGGAACATCCATTATGCATTTCTTAAAAAACGAATTACTATAAAGCACAAAGTAAAACTAAAAAAATAATTGATTATAACCTCACTATTGTATTTTACCATCTCCCTACAACTGTTTGTTAAAATACAACTATAATAACAGGCTGTTCTACAGGAGTAGTAGTCATAACAACCCGGGTTGCCAAATGACAAACATGAAATTTACTGCAGAAACATGTTATGTGGTGATGCTTGACAGGTTTCTGCTCGGAAATTTGTGTTTACAAGATCCAATTTAGAATATGTGAAAATATCATCTTCAACCAAAATGTCAGTTGACAGGTTTCTAAAATAAACAAATCAGTTATGGTTAATTTAAAAATTTGATAGTCCGATTAGGTTTTGGCTTGTTTTAGTTGTCTTTACTAACCCTTTAATGTAAAATTTTAGCAAACTGAATAAAACAACTATAATAAAAATAATTATAATTAAAATAATATTTTTATAATATTGTCAATCCTTTTTTCCAACTACTAGTTGTTTTCTTCAAGTATAGGAAATATGCACGGGATGAGTCAATTTGTCAATTACTGCCTGTGAAGGATAAGAAAGAATGGTGAATGAAGTTTGAATTTAAAAGTTCAAGCTCACTTCTGTTATATTGGAAAAAATTAAATTAAAAAAAAATATATATCAATAGGTTTATAAGTATGCTGTGAATTGCAAACAAGATAAACACATTGTGTTTATTATTAAGAAAAATACATTGTAGAATTACTATGAAAAAATATATCAGTGTGATGGACCAAGCCTAGAAAAAAGAAAATGACACTTCCCACTCAACAAGTAGCAAGATTATGAATCTATTTTCTGTCATGTTCCTAGTTACACATAATATGAGTTCTATGATTTTGTTTCAATGAGTGTGACATTATTACACTAAACTAACAACAGCGTTTAACTAAATGCTTCATTGTATTGTAGTAAAACATTACTAATATTCTAGTGAATTCTGAATTGCATTCAACAAAATCAATATACACTGTGAAAATCCAATTAATTGCTCTTTTTTTATGTAACAACCTACTTGCTAAAAATACTTTATGCATAAAAAACTGAAGTTTTTATTGTTTTATAAATTGTTTAATTGAAAAAAAAAATTAGTTGGACTATAAGACCTATAATTAAAACAAATGAAATACCTAAGATTTTCCCCTCCTTCTGACACTTGATGTTGTAACCCTGCTGACAAACCTTTCACAAAATTTTTTAAATGAGATAATTCCAACGCTCGCCATACAGCCTCGTCTTGTTCTACAGCAAATGGATCCATGTTCATGCGGAGTGTGCCCGAAAATAACACTGGATCCTAAAACAAATTAAAAAAAAAATATTATTTGATTCCATCTTCAATGAGCTACTAATTTTTTTATTAAACACTTTCCTACAGTAACTTTTCTTTTTTGATTATTGAGGATGGTCGTTTTGGTAGATGTGTCCCATTCTCAACTCAGTTTGTCTGAGTAAGTGCTATAAAAAGCAAGTGTAACATACTAATATATGTTCAAGTGTTTACCGAAACGTTTTTTATTACTTGTACTATACTTATATAGGCAGTAGTACAAAGCACAAAAATATGAAATATCCATACAATATCTAAACATTATACAGAATATCTGATAATTATGTCTCTACTATTATCCATTCCAACACTCTTTCATCTCTTAAAGTAGCAAATAAAGTAGTTTGAAGATGTTCCTCCACAGACTGATTATATTTCATTTATTGATTAGTAAAAGGTTTATCTTCCAAAACATTATCATTCTGAATTCTTAATTTCGTAATTAATATTATTTTTGAATAAATGTGTTTCTCTACAATTTCACATGAAGTATTACCAATATATTATTTATCACCTTTTCAACAAAAATCAATGGCTTTCATATATTGAGTAGCGAAATTAGGTATTACAATTTCAAAACATTTAATGTTTATACTAAACTAATTAACAACTGGTCAAACTTAAATAGTGTATAGGAAGTGTTTTCATATAGTGCTTTGATATACAGTAGTCTCGAAATTCAGAGTCCCGATTTTTTTAGCTTCCGTTAAATTTGAGTACGGCTTCGAGTTGGCTAAGCTCCGGGATTAATTAGCTAAGCTGTCAGCGTTTAAAAACATTTCTATGTTAGCATCTCCGGTTTCATGTAAGAATCAAAGTGCTGATTGGATGGATAGAAAACTATTCGAAGAGCAGTTTCCTAATGAGTTTGTTCCCGAAACGGAAAAGTTTTTAAAAGTAAAGAATTTGGCTCAGAAGGTTTCTTTACTGTTAGACAAAATACTGACTTATCATGATGAACATCAACTGCGCTCTGATGATACCCTTGCTTTATATCTTCCCGCAAATGTTACGAGCCTGATCCAGCTGATGGATCAGGAATTTCTGGAATGTATGAAAAAGACATATACATGTTACCTTTTACAATCTCTCTTGGAAGCGACTGAAGGAAAAAAAGCATTGTATGCTTTCTAAAAAAAATTACAGTTAAGGGAGATGTATAATGAATAGTCAAATCATAGAATAAAATAAAAGAGGTAACATTAAGTAAGTCGTGGAATAAAATCCTGAGTTATAATGAAATTGTTGACTGTGTTATTGATCAACAAGAAGAAACAGGTTTGACATTTCTTATCAAGAAACGTCCGGGTTGTGAAAATTCCAATGGTAAATATTTGAGATAACTGATGTTACGATTATTGAAATGGTACAAAAACCTACTGAAGACAGAAGTGATGAGAATAACAATGAAGGTTTAACCGAGACAGCACAAGAAGGGAAAATTAGTCATGATGGGTCAAGAAAGGTAAGACGTCTACGCAACACCATAGCACGAAACCGATCTGATTAGCAAATGGAGAAGACACATAACAACTGTTTCCTAAAAATGTAGCAACTGTTATAAACAAAGTATTCCAAAGCAACATTACTTTATGTAAGTTCAGTAATACCCCGTACTTACACAATAGTTGGGACCGAGCGATAACAGTGGAAGTCGAAATCACTAAGTCTGGGTATAATTTTACATACAATCACATACAAAACATGTTACATAAAATCATAAATACATAATACAACAAACAATTATATTACATACATACATATTGCAAAGAAATAAGTCAAAAGAAGTTATTTTGACATAGAAGACTTCATAAAATTTAGTAAATTTGTATGAAGAATTGAACATTTTTTCTTCTCACGCAGAATTTCCTCGTAACTCGCTAACTTGTTTGTTTTGTGGCAGAAAAACGCTCACCATTGGAGTCTATGTTTTCCAAAATTTGTAAGCCCCGTTCAATTAAACTAAGGCCTTTTGTCAAGTTTCTAACTGTCATTTCATCTTCTACGTCAACTGGGTCTAACGAATCCGCATTTTTAAGGTTTGCTCTTGCTCACGCATTTCTATGAGCTTATCAATTAATTTTTAGCTCCTGATTGTGTAAATCCAGCAGTTCTTGAACGTCATCATTTTCCACTTCTAAATTGAGTTGTCTGGCCAAACTGACAACTTTTTCAATCACTTCAGCAATTTCATCAGACTCCGGCACTGATTCCACTTGAGTTTCAGTGGTAAATAAAATAGGCACACCTTTTTCTAAACGCCATTCAAAGTTTGTTGTGAAATTTCATTTCAAAATTGTCCAATGATTCTGAAAGCATCTAAAACATTGAATTGTTTCCCAAAATCTTCAACAGAGAGCTTGTTGTTCTATCTCATAGCTTCAATGATCTTCTTGTGTAATAAGCTGTAAATGTTTTGATGACTCCCTGAACCATCGGTTGAAGCAAATTATTTGTTTGGTGGCTAAAATATCACTTTCACAAGTGAGTCGAAATTAGTTAAAGTAGTAGGAGGATTGTCAATTAATAGGAATTACTTTAAAATGAATTTGTTTAGACTGACAATAACGTTCGACTTGTGGTATGAAATGTTGACCAAAACAGTCCTCAAAAAAAAAGTTGTTGCCTAAGCCTTCCGATTCGACTTCCAAATCACGGGCAAGCTAGCTTTAGAATAATTTTTAATGCCCTTGGATTTCTGAGCGATAAACTATGAGAGGTTGTATTTTACAGTCAACAGCTGTATTTGCGCCAACCATCACTGTCAATCGGTCTTTGGCTGCCTTAAAACCTGAAAATATTTTCTCTTCATGAGATATATAAAAGTCCTCTTGAGCATTTTCTTCCAGAACAAGCAAGTTTCTGAGTAACTCGGACAGCATGATTTAAAATCGCGTTACTTGGGAATCGCGTAAAACGGGGTAGCGTAAGTCGAGGTATTACTGTACTGTAGTCAATAAAGTTTTATAAACATATTTTGTGCATTCTTAATTATAGTTCATTAGAACTCCTGTTTTTTCTAATCTACGGGAACATATTTCACGTAATCTGAGTTTTCGGTAATTTGAATTTATCTCGAGTTGAATAATCTACCTCGAATTATCAAGACTCTACTGTATTTGTAAATTCTACATTCAGTAGAACCTCCAAACAGAGGACATCGTCCGTATTTCGCCATATGGCCGTTGTTTGGAGGTATCCCCTGTAAAAATAGATCAATAAATAATGGTTAAAAATATTGAGACATTGAATGAAGTTACAATCATTTACTGAAATTAAAAAGATTTATAATAAAGTAAAACAAATGAAATATTTATCAATTCAAAATTTATAAGGTGAACTATTTATGTGAATTTTGAGTTTTAAACAATTTCATTATTTGTCTTCCATATTTTATTTTAGCATTGCAAGCTTCTTTTTGAAAATATGATCATTTCTATTACTTTTAGCAATTTGGTCATTAAACCTCATTGAGTATTCTGCATTATAAAATGTTTTTCAAAGTTATCAATCATATATACATATTACACAACAGTTCTTAACTGGATGTTTTTCAGAATTACGTGTTTCTCCTTTAAGAAAAATAAACCAGTCTTATCAAGATTGTATATAGTTGATTCATCGTAAACCTCAATCATTGTTCTCAGTTTATTATTCACAAACATCCTTTGGATCCACAGATTCACTCTCACCACAAATCCCTTTAAAACTTATGCCATAACAAATTCTAAATTTCTGTAGTCAAGCATGTGAAGCCTTTAAGCTGTTCAAATTAAATTTTTTGATGATATTTGAAGCTTGTTCTTGGATCAGTAATCCACTTATTGGTAAGTTTTTGACCTACTCACACACACTAATCAAAAACAAGTTTGTCCACACCACTTGACTGAATAAACTAGATCCGAAAACAAACCACAGGAAGTAGGCTATGGTTCTCAGAATTTTGGCGTCTGGCAGTTCTTGGAATGCATAAACAATAACACTGTACTAAAGGAAAAAGGAGATTCATGACAGAGTTTTGTTTCTGTTTACAGATAATAGTAGGACATACTTTATAATTTCAAGATACAATTTTTAGTACAAACAACAAATTTATATTAATTTTGGGTTATTTATTAGAGTGAAAATAGCAAATCTTATGTCTGCATTTAAAAGTGTCCATTGTTGAGAAAGACTTATTAAAGATACCTATGTCACAGGACTGGGGAATGAAAATTTGTCTGTAAAATGGAGATGTCCATAAAGAGAAAATTTATTGTAATTATAGGTTTTAGAAGATGGTCTTTTTTGACGATGTGGAAAATTTCTTGGTTTTGGATTGTTATCCTTGTATATCTGAAATATATCAAATGTTTTAGTGTTTTTTTTCTTGAAAGCATGTGTATCTTAAAAATACAAGATTATCGACATGGTAAGTCTATCTATATTGTATATACCCAAAACAGTTTAAATAAAATTTGATCTTTACCAAATCTGACTGAAAAATTAAATACTATTAACCTTGTTATCTTTAAACCGTTCATTTAGAAATATCTAAATGAAGTTGCTTGATGTAATCATCTTGAATTCACTGATTAAACTAAATTTAAAAAGTACTTAACTAAGTGAATATGTAATTTCTTACTTGCTGACGCGTTTCAAAACATTCTTTCTTTTTACGAAGCTAACCCTCTACTGGCGGCATCGGTTTACGTATAAAGGTTCTAACGGGGTGAATTTATGACTGTGGAATGGGGTGGGTTATTTTGGTTGTGTGTCATATAATGGAAAAGGCTGTTGGCTTCAAAATGTGTGTGATCATTCAATATGTTTTATTTATCTGTTGCGTAGTGTTTGTATATTTTGTATTTTTTTAAGATTGTTAGGTTTTTACTTTCTTTTAATGTGTGTAGAAGATTTAAATTAATACATCAGCCGGTTTGGCTGATGTAATAGCTGGGACAAGTTAATTTGTAAATACCTGAGAGTTTTTGTTTGCCAGTTTCTTTTTTAAAAGGTTGTATGTGCTGTCTTAAAGTGTTTGTTGTTTTGTAGGATATTTGGTAATGGAATTTTTGAATGTGGAGGCTATTTTATGTGTGTTGTTGTTGTGGTAGGTGAGGGATATGTATTTGTTGTTTTTGTGTGTTTTGTATGCGTGGCCATTTGATGGTGTTTATGATTAATTTTTCTGAGTATGTTGTCTATGAGTGTATGTTGGTAGCAGTTTTGTTGAGCGATGTATTTTATGGTGTTGAGTTCGTCATAGTCTTTCTGTAGCATTGGTATATTGATTAGGCGGTGTAACATATGATTAAATGCAGCGTGTTTGTGTTGTGTCGGGTTTTAAATGCGTGTATTTCTAAATATCATTTAAACTTTAAATTAAATTAAGAGTTAATTTACATTTTATGGTACAGCTGAGATTATTTGTTCAAAAGTTTGTAAAAACTCAGTATACTAGTATAGTTTTTAAATGTGGTGTTGTCTACAATCCATTACAATTGGGATGCTAATTTTTCTGTAATATTACAAACAAGTGATTCATACTCTTTCTAAAAATATCCACAATGATATAAGTTTTATGGACAATACATAAACATTTATTTCATGTTACTAAAAGTGAATAGATTTTTTCTAAAAATTTACTGTTAATACTTAATAAAATAATACAAATTTAGAGTTTAATCACAACAATAATAATTGTTACAACAACACAAATAAAGAAATGATAATTAACTACATAATGTAGTAATATTTGAGCTGACTAGAGATGTTTGATAATAAATAAACAAATTAGTATAAACTGTTTGGTAGCTTCATTAACATTAATAAATATGTTGTTAACTATATTTAATGACATAATAATTTAATTGTTACACTTTTTTTGTATTAACTTGGTAAAAAAACCACTACTTACTGATTTATTCAGTAGACGTATTTGCGCTGAAATTTATACAAAAACTTTAAGATATACAATACAAAAACGGCAAATTCAATTTTATTAATCTGGGTATGGTTTTGCTAGTATAAAATTCATCTGTTACTTTTATTTCAGTGCAATTCTTTTAATAATATTATTAATGGTAACATACTAATGAAATACTATGCTTAGAATATTTGGTATTATCGTACAACTATCTTCAAAATAAATTTATAATGATCATGATTTTTTTGCTACATTGTTTAATATTTGTGCAGAACACAACTAACCTGGGGTATGATAGTAAGTCGAGATCGTAGAGCATGCAACCCGAGTGTGGAAATATCAATGTCATCAATTAAGATCTGTCCATTGGCTGCTTCAAGAATGCGGAACAAACATAAAGTCAATGAAGATTTACCTGCTCCTGTACGGCCAACAATTCCAACCTAGAAAAATTAAGCAAGAAATTTTGTTTTAAAAATAACATTTATAAGACATTTAAAATTAATATAAGACTAAAACAACATAATATGAACAATAGAGCAAGTTGAATTTAACAATTCAGAAAAAACATTTTAACAAATTTATTTTAACCAAATTTAAAATATTTGTTCAAATTTATACCAATACTGGTAAATATAGTTCCAATTTAACAAAACAATACTTTGATTACGTTTACCTGTCTTTAATGAAATATTCATGGGTTATTAACTGTTGGAAGAACATTATGTATTTATGTCTATGATTATTAGCAATCCTTAGAGTATTCATTATGTTAAAATAACTGAAAAATTAGTAATCCTTCAAACTTAACAAATTTCAGATGCTGCCTTAACTTATGTATTAAACAAATTTCAGATGCTGCCTTAACTTATGTATTATTAATTATTTGCTGCAGTCTCCTACGGAACTTTCTACCTTTACCTCCAACCACCTTCTCTTCTATCTACGGCCAGCTCAACCACTACCTCCTACTCTTTGATGTTATACTACACATGTCCATAGAAAAGTAATTATCTATTTCTTGAGTTTGAACTCTGGTTTGAAACCTGTATTCCAAGAAATAAATTTCTCAGAAGAACCAACTACTGAATTATAATAAAAGCAATTAGCCACCTATATGCTCTTAAAGCTATTATTGGGGTTACGGATTCATTGAGACATTTTGACTTAAAGACCATATTAAGGTTATATACCAGTAAAACATACTTTATATGAAAGAAAAATACCTGTTAATCGGAAAATAATTTTAAAAAATTTTGAATAAATTTTAGAAATAATTCTTAATTTACTTGAATTTACAATTACATTTTTGACTATTTTATAGAAATAAATTTCATTAAATTCATTATTTTATTGCCCTAAACAATCCCTTATTTCCTATAACATTCCTTGTTTAGTTCCCTAAATCCCTATTTCGTATTCATATGAAATCTGATGAATGTATAGTCAAGTATTACCACTCTACTAACCTAACTTACTTTGATTTACACTCCTAAATTCATCATTACATAGTTTTAACAATATTACTTATATTTGCTTTTACACAACAAATAACACACACACACACACAGATACACACGGGTGAGCAAGTGCACGTACACGCATGAACGCACACACATACACACACTCAAACACATACACAATTATCAAAATTATTATGCCTACAAGGAAATATAGTTATCAAATTATCGTTAGTGAAAATCACAATTATCAGAATTATGCTTCATTTCAAAATAGAATTATTAAATTTAGGTTTCATGCAAAATTTCCATTTATCAAATTTCCATTTATTGCTGGCATTTTTTTCTTGTTAAAATATTTTAAAATACTTAAAATATACCTTGCATGCAGTAACTATTTTATACTGAATTATACAAAACTTAATACACAAGACAGTTTTAAACTTTCATTACCCCCAACTTGAACCAATTTAAAAAAAAAATTGTTCTACGACTGGTCCATAAGACTGAAAATTTTAAATTCTTACACCAGGTGAGAAATATTCCTATAGTTTCTATTCCCAATTTTAACCTATGAGCTATAGGCTGCATAATATTAACCAAATGTTAATTTTGATAATGCATCAATCTATTTAAAATATATTACTTTCTTGTCCTTAATGGTTGTCTGAATCTTGCCTGCTAACTTTCTAGCTCTTTTAAAAATTTTGCAACATTCACAACCAACTTCATTGCTTCCTCATAATTTTAAAATTAAAAAACTACTTTCCTCTGCCTTGAATGTGCTAGTTAGTGATTTATTATTGTTTACAAACTTTACATAGTTTTGAAGTTTTGTTAGCAAATGCATGGCCATACTGGATTTTTGGCAGGTAGACAGTTTAGGCCAAGTATTTATGTTATAGTATACATTAAACAAATTAAAGTATATAGGCTTTCAGCTAATATTTAATTTACAGTGGTACAATGGTTTAAATTAGAGTAAACATAGTAAAATGTAAATTGATTTTCCTAAGTATACATTTTTCAAATTTTCATGAATCCGGATTATGTAATGTATTAATGGTTTATGATAAATTTTTAAGAACAGCATTCATAAGACTATGTCCAAAATTATGGTTATAAAATAGAAATTGGATAATTCAAAGCTGAAGGGACTAATAGAAAATATTGAATTCGCCAATGACTTGATTATGAAAGTTGGAAAATATCCTTTAAGTCGTAAGCAGTTCAGTTTTCTAGTGTAACTACGACGTTTAGACCATCAACGCAGCCAACTTCCGGTATCATGTCACTGGACAGTATTATTTTAAAACAAAGACTGCACATGCAAATTAAACACTCTAAGTTTAATAAACAATCAACTTAGGCATAGTTGATTTATAAAAGTTATAATTATTAGCAGTTAAAAGTTACTGCAGTCAACATTAGTGAGAAAATTACATGTATACAATATGTACACAAACAGTAACAATTGCAAAATCCTCAAGTACATTTAGGGAGTTGAAAACACCAACATTAAAATTGATTTGTCCTTTAATGTACCGCTAACAATCATGGAAATGATGAAGAGCCTGTGATGTTGTAGTGATTGGAGACTCATCAACTTCAGCTTGATCTTTTTCTAGATCCGACATTTATTTGTTTTCACTTCTGCTGAAATACTTTGATCAAAAAGTTCTCCACACTCTTCTACTTTTTAATCTAAGTTAACATATTCTTTAAAGGTGATGCCTCTATTGGCTGACTATTCGACAGGTGCAGGATAAACATCTTCATTTAAAAATTTACTCGGAAGCCAGTCACATTTCTTAATGAATCCAACTTTCTTAAAACTATTTGCTATTGTTGTTCAGTATGCAACTGCCAAAATGACCATTGCAAAAAAGTGGTAATTGTAAAGAAAGGCCACATTAAATAAATTTGAAAATATTAATTTAGGGAAGTCAAATCAAATAAATAATAAACAAAACAACACACTGGCAGGATTAATAAGTTAAAATTGTATCAAATAACCTACTTTTAGGGAAAGTATAGCCTAAGAGATAGCCTCATTCATGAGGTCTCAACTTTTGTATTATACATAGTTTCACAGGAGAGATGTAATCATAATGGATAATTGTGTTCAGCCTCGATAAATATTTGTAAAGATTTGCGAGATGGATGTCTTTTAAGCGTCAATGGAAGATGAGGTCGCGGAAGTTAAAATAGATACATTTGGATAAATATAAAAATAAAATTTAGGCAAAGAAGAATAAATCAAGTTAACAAAAACATTTAACACATAAAAAGCCTATAAATTAAAATTATGAAAAAATCCCAGAGAATGAGACTAAACAACTAGTCGTTGCTATGGGAACATAAATTGAATTGGGGTAGTAACAGAAGAAAAAAAGAAGACTAGATTTGCAAATGAAGCGGATAGTCTTGCTTAGAGAACTCTCAAAAGGAACCCTGGACAAGGCGGTTGTGTTTATACAGTGTTTAACAAAAATTACAAAAATGGATTAGAATTCTAACTAGTTGTGTGACATGTAGACTCAGGGTGCCGGTTGCAAAAACACCCAATACCATGAAGCAGATATGATGCTACCAAATTACATTAATGGACTTTCCAGTAAAAGAAGAAAGAAGGAAATATATTCTTGGAAATTAGCCAACCATCGCGTTTTGAAAAAACATTCCTGCCTTGGGATGTATCCCCAATCGAGGTCAAGTGGCCTATCACCCAGCTTTTTTGCTACTGGCAAGCATTTTTTAGCAAAAATACCAGCACCACCAGGGAAAAGTAAAACACAAAGAATGTGTAAATTATAATCTACAAAGGGAATGGGAAAGCCAAGAGAAAAGACACATCTTTCTGGTGTTGTGAGTGCAAATTTCTCATTATGCAAAAAACAATGTTTCAAGGTTTATCAGAGACAAAAGAATTTCATTCTATAAGTAACTTTTGTCAAAACAGTATTGAGTAAATATTGACAGTGTAAATGTATCTGATGTATTTAGTTTTGTAAAAAACGGTTTAGTCCACTTTCGTTTGATTTATTATTTTTTTCAAAAGAGCTATAGATATAAAATGTTATTTTAAATATATAAAATCAAATATAAAGTAATTGTGTGATATATCGAATAAAAAAAAAATCTGGACAATCCAGCCATGTAAGTTTAATTATTATATCTTTTATAGGATAAAAGTAATAATTTTTTAAAAACACCCCATAACCTACCACGGAACCAGAGCCAGCGTTAAGTATTAATGATAATTTTGTTTATTGATCAAACCTAATAATCAAATTCGATTCAAAATAACTACATACAAAATTAATCTTGACTACACCCATTAAGTAATTAAGATTAGAGTTTGAAGTAGGATTTATTTTTAATATGGTTTTATCTATAACCTGACTCATTATATCATAAAGAAATTTCATAAGTTGCAATCTTAATAATATTTTTGTTAAATATTAATTATGTTTCTTGTAGGGATAATAAATGTGTAAAAAATTAAATAAAATTTAGGAATTATTTTGTTAACCTTCGAGAGTTTTTCTCATCACATATTATTATTTGTTAAGAAAACGTCTTTCCAGTTGTCATAAGTTTATTTCTGGCTCGTTCCTCCACAACCTGCATTCTAGTAAACGGCTCAACCTATTTTTTTTGTTTTTTTCCTCTTAGCTGTACTGTGAATTTAATCTTTGTCACAGGCGATCAGATTGCGGAGGTTTTGTCCATAAGCGCCCTTGCAAGTTATTTATGCAGAGGTTCTCGTGCACGATTATTTACTTTACAAAAGACTTTGTGGAGTTAAATTATTATCGTTTTTGTTATTATTATTATTTTATTATTTTGTGCGTCTTTTGAAAAGAAGAATTTGTTTAGTAAAAACCTAAAAATGCTGTGGCATACTGAACCAGTAAGGCAAGAGAGGACAGCAAGAAGAAACATATTTCTCATGAGAGTGGGATATGTTCACGATACACTAGTGAGCTTAGAAATAAACAATTATGAGTCGTTTTTTTAACAAAAGACTGTACGTTTCTGCAAGTTTTATTTTACACTAGAAACTGTTGTGTTACCAAATTGTAGGGTTGTATATTTGAATTAAAATATTCCTTATCTTCATTATAATTAATCTTATATTTTTATATGCACCATCACGACAAAATAGTTTTTATGTTTAGACGTTGAATTACTTTATTACAGAAAAATAACCCTCAAACGTCTCTCCCTTGATGAAAACAGTGATCTAGTACACATTGCTTACACACTTTAACAATTCAAAATATTTTTAGAAATATGACATTTAGAAATTCAAAATTGTACAATAATGATTCCTAAAACCGTTTACAATATATTTATATAGTATTTATTTATGAAGTCACCAAAATAGAAAAACAAAAACCATTTAAATTTGAATCAGATTTTCGCAGAATAAACTTCAGCGAGCACCCTCTCCTGTTTGAAACTCTATGCGCCCCGTAGAAAGTTAAGATGTTAACATAATAACTAAATGATTGTCAAAGAAACTTTAAATGAAGTAATATTATAATGAGGACATTGTCTAGAAAATATTTTATTTTAAAAGACAAATATGTATTGTTAGTGAAAACTTTAAAAAGTATAACCTATAAATTTAAAATATGTTCTAGGTTAGTATTAAAATATAAAAGGAATAAACAAACTTAGAATCAATATATGTAATTATCAAGAAGCAAGTTAAATTAAAATCTTTAAATTAATAATAATAATAATAAATTTTATAATAATAATAAATTGTAAATATGTCAAAAGATTGTTTAAAAATTGTGATCATAGAACATTTTCCTTTTAACAAGTTCAGATTACAATTAGAAAAGAAAACCATTTAATTAAATGATTAATTGTAAATAAAGAGCTTTAAAGAGATTAAAATGTATGTAAATGATTAATTGTAATTGATTGTGTTGAAATGTAACCAACCAAAATAAAGTTAGGTTACATACAGTATATGTTCACTATACCCATATAAGAGTATATTATTTCAGTAATGCAGATGTGTATCAAAAGAAATATAATTGAAGTTAGATCAATAAATAAATACAAATTATTCAACAGTTTAAATAAATAAATGTGAAGTTAGGTTAAGTTCAGAAGAAGATAAAAATGTTTAATATATACTCACCAAGTTATTGTTCGTTTATAAGCACACAATTTGTCAAAATTAAACTTCAACTAAATTTAGATAAATAAATGAAAAGTAATTTAATAAGAAATAAAGTAAACACTTGTAAGATAGACAAATAATAATCTCTTATGAAACAAAATGAAAAATTATTTTCTAATTAGCTGGTATTTATTAAATTTAAAGATTCACTAGTGCATAATCCAAATATAGTCTTTAACCCTAAGATGGTTTCTCAAAGGATCTATAACCCTGATAACAGCCTAAAAGGCTTATTGGTGGCTAATTGGTTTTGATATAAATTCAGGAATTTGTTCTCCTGAGAGATCTATCTCTCGGGATATAGGTGTTGTAACAAAATACGACCTCAGGTGATAGATCATTACTTTCCTACAGACAAGGTGAGTGGTAATATAGAGATTGGAAGATAGATGGTGAGCTGGCCGGTAAGAACATAATGGAGTGAGGTTTAAGTGGTAAAATGGGAGAGTAAACGGCAATGTCCGTATGAAGTAACTTCGGACAATGGATTATGGCACATTCTTGCTGCTTAGAGATGATCTAATTTTTTAAACTTTTGTTGGTGTTTTCCAACAAACCTGTCAAGAGCATTGTACAATATGTTCCCGATAAAAATGCTTAAATTTTATTTTTAATGCCTTGACCCATTAGCTGTAAAACTAAAGTAATGTTTAGGGGGGAGGATCCTTAATATTTTTCATAAGTGAGATAGTGTTACATATAGCATAAATGTCCATAGACACGATGATCGTTCTGTTCTGTTTATCGAAGATTTTGTCGAGTTTTAACAGTCACTTTTTAAACAGCTCTGCTATTGTTCAAGCTTTTTTAACTGCATTGTACTTGAGTAGTTTGGACTTCAAATTTTTAAAACAACTAGGATTAGCAGATTTACTGGACCATGAGTAAAGGCAAATGTTCGATGTCATCCATATTGGCCCTGTCTAATAAAGTCACTATTTCCTTACAGTTTTTCTCCACTGCTGTGATCTTTTTTAAAAGTTAACGTTTTGTCCATGTTAAAAATGTCTTTGGCTGAGGTTTCTTCATCATTTGTAAAACACTGTCTTTTCCAATATTTTTGCATTTTGATTTAAATTTGCACTTTAACTGGAAACAGACCTAAAGGGGTTGTTTCTTTCCTTGAAACCATCCAACTAACCGGAACTTTTTGAAATCATATTTCCTCAACCTTAAAGCAAACTTTTCTGCCTTTGTTCAAACAAGGGGTCAGATAATGGAATGTTTTTGCCCCTAGCTCATTTAAATAATTTTAGCATACATTCATCCTCTCAGGGTTATCTGGCTCTTCTGCGGACCTTTCCAATATCCACTCTAAGCACTGTTTAATATTTTCTCCTTATTTTTTAAAAATGTAGACACTGTAGTGGGTGCTATCCCGTACTCTTTAGCAATGTCAGATTTCTTTTTAAGACCGTTTTAGAAAGATATTAAAATTATGTATGTTATTTCGTATTACATTTAAAACGGTTTGAGTTTCAAAATCGGGCAACCTCATCCACAGATTGAAAACCACAAATACTAATATCAAGGGAGGATTAGAAGCATTGGGGGCTAGCAAGGATAATGTACCATGGACATCGGGCTATCGGCTACTCTTGAAGCTGGATGCCTGTTCAAAGAAGTCAAGGGAGGATTTCCCTTCAGGATCTTTCATCTTAACTGAGTTTTCCAGGTTTTTAAGAAAACTGAGATTTACATTTGGTCTATTTATGGAACTTGTAAAATATATTCAGAGTAGAGAAAGTTCTTTAGAAAAATTGTTTAACAGGTAATCCACATCCAAGGAAAACACTGTTCAAGTAAATAATAGAAACAGATTTTTTTATTTCTGTAAAAAATATGAAGTCGTTGTGGTAGCAATGAGATATTATTAAGGGATTCATTAAAATATATGACAAGTATTGTGTCAATCAGTTTTAGGATTTTTCAAACAATCTAGAAAATAGGGAACTAACCCAGGATTTCACATCTAAGATGCTTTGGTCTTCACCATGATTAGGTTTTGTGCAATACTGCTGCCAAGCAACAAGTGGCAAAAAGCTGCAGAACTTCCACTATACAAATTTCAAGATATATTATCTTTATGTTTTACTGCTATTTTATTTACATTAAATTTTGTCCTTAAAAATTTGAATTGTTGTTTATACTATTTAGATAGATTATCCTTTATAGAATTATAGTATTTTCCGTAATCTAATATATAATTTTTTACAAGAACAATATACAACCATTTACCTTCTCTCCCCCATTGACTCTGAAACTTATTCCTTTCAGTACCAAGTCCAGTCCTTCTCTGTATCGGACCTGGTAATCAATAAAATCTACTTTACCATTGCTAGGCCATTCATCTGGAGGTCCTGGATCCTTTTCCCAAGGCGCTTCCTGTTAAACAATACAAATCCATAAATATTTGCAAAAAATATTGCCAAAATATTAATAACAAACATGTAATTTTAAATTATATGTTTGACTTAGGTATTATATGAAGTTTCAGGAGTAATAAGTGTAGGTATTTTTTAACCTGAAAATTTAAATAAGTTCAGAAATATAAATCCAGTAGCTTAAAAAAATATTTTACTAAGAAAACAAAAAAGCAGAGGGAAAAATCTTACAGTAGTTTCCAATAAATTTATAACTGTCAATAAACTTGCATTTAATTTCTATCAACAATCAAATAAACAATCAATTGAGTTGAAGTTTAATAAAATCAACTTTAACTGGCAAAAATACAAATAAAATTGTGATTGAAAGTTTTAACTTGTAATAAATATTCTTACTGTAAATTATTTGCATGAGACTTCACAGTTCTTTTATTTGCATTATGCAGGCAAATAACAACTCAAGGACCTTAAACTTTATCCTATAGGCAATATTTTTTAATTAACTAAAATAAGTTTTGCATATACATGATATAATATCAGATATATAAGATAATTACTGCCACAATCAATCAATTTCTTTGGAAAATGCTGATCAGAGTAAATAGAAGTTGCAGGAAAGAAATATGAAAATACATAAACTATTATGCTATAAATACAACCTGACATCAAATTACAAGAAAAAAATCAAAAAAAATGTTCCCAGAGTTTTTTGTAAAGAAACTGAAAGCATGTCTTAATTCAAATAAAAATATAGAAAAATAAATTCCAATCAACCAGAAGTTACTGGTAAGGTACTGTTGAAAGTTATGTTCACCATTATATTGAGGTTCAGTTTTTGCCAAGAGTTTTATAATTTATTTGATTACAAAACTCTAAAAGTTGAGAAATATACCTTGACCCAATCAGTCTATGTTAACCAGTGTCAATTTTGTCATCAACAATATATAGATTAAAGGTATTCTAGTGGTAGTGGTTCAGTTCAAATTTTTTTTGTGCATAGTAGGTTGAGAATAATAATTATCCAGAGCAACCTTCTCTTTTAGATCAAATTATGGACACATGGTCCACAATTTATGCGTCAATTATAATCAACAACATATGAGAAAATTGTAAAACTGTATATACAAGCTAAAATTTTTTATTTTCAATAACAAATAACTGTTGCAGAAAAAATAATTTTACCTGAGGTGTCTCTCCATATTCCTTTATCCTCTCAACAGCTACAATGTTAGTCTCTACGTCCGATGTCATTCGCACAAGCCAGTTCAGTGTTTGTGTAATCTAAAACATTATTATCATTATTATAAGTCATGAAAATTAGTATTAATTATAATTAAAAATAAGTACTAAAAATCATTAATGATCACTATTACTAATATTAGACAGTTTTAACATGTTGTTTGTGGATCACCTGAAAAAGAATTTTCTGAAGAATGGAGATTCTTTGTACTAGAACAGTGTCAAAGATTTCAATGTAATTACAGTAGGAAGCCTCTATCTCCATGGTGAATGCTTACTTTGTAAGGTTTATAAAGTCCACTGTTACACAATGCAAGATCTCTATTACTTTAGCACTATTACAAAGCTGAAACTTGCTTAAAATTTTGCTAGTATTTGTAAATCAGTTATCCGCTGCATGATGTTGACATGGTTTGCTTGGACTGGATGCTAACAATTGCAGATTTATTGAAGGAGGATAGTTATATCAAAATGTGAGAGTTTATTTAATGAATCTGTCTTCAAAGCTGGCATTTTACTATTGAAATTTCAAATATGGAAATTATTCAATACTTAGTAAGTCTTTTTTTTTAAACTTTATAGTGGTTGTTTTGGTTATATAAATTCATTGTTTTTCATAACCTGAAGAGCTATTTCATTTGCATTTGTTTTTATTCATATTAAAAAGCAATGTGAAATCACTCTAAAAGGAGTTCCATTGAAAGTGAGAACACAGTTCAAAGTATGCCTAGGTCTAAGTGTTTCTAGTAATAGATGAACATCAACTGAAAAAGTACCAAATATTCAGGTATTTCCTAATGAATTTAAACTAACTGAAACTCTTGAGCTAGATTAAGGTTGTTAATACTATTTATTTTATTTTAAGTATTTCATTTATAGTAATTTTCTTCACTGTATTAGGAAACAGACTAACAGTAACAAAGTTAACCAGCAAATGTTATGAAACTTGCAAACTACAGACAAACATAAAATCAAAAGCGACATTGTTAAAAGCAGAATGAGTAATTGGACACTGACTCTTGTTGAAATCAAGAAATCCTTGGCAAAAATATGAATATTGCCACATGAATTACACTCCATATTACATATGAGAGTGTTGATGGAAAACTTAAGCTTTGTGACCACTGGTGGTCTCTTGCATTCATTGTCCCAACATAGGCAAGAATTGATTTTTGCTGCTTATTGCTAGCTCTCATCTCAATGACAATAAGTTTTATAAAAAAAAATAAAGCCAGGAAATGACTTCTTACACGAAGCATGTCCATTATTGGAAATTTTGTGTTTTCAAGAAGCATAATGTCCAGGTGAGACTTGTGATACTTGATGAAGGTGTGCACAAACTTTGTGGAAAATTCTACTCCAAACAGAACATACCTTAAAATCCAAGCAGTTCAGGAATCTTTATAATCTGAGTCATGCATGGATTTAATTGGAAATTTTAGTTTATTCTGCTGAGAGATCTACTAACAAATCTGTTACACATCTTAACATAAGACTGTTTATTAACTAATCCTTCAGTTGATAAAGGATTAAGAAATTGTTAATATTTTCTGCACTATGTAGTACCTGTAATGCATAGCTGACAGAGAGGCCAACCAATCCTGCATCAGCTGTATCTCGGCTCAGAACTGCAAAGAGAGCAGAGAAGAAAATGATCAGATTGCCTACTGTTTCAAGACGTACTGCCAACCATCTGAAATCAAATATTTTAAAATTAAATAGTTATTAACTATAACCTATTACAAACTACAAAACCATTTTTTTTAGCTTATTCCAATAAATCAATTAAACTTATTAAAAATATTAGGAATATAACCTAGCTTAAATTTTGTATATTATAATATCATGAAACTCAAATGAATTTTTTGTTATGATAAATATAGTTCAAATAAAAAAAAACAAGTGGAACAAAATTTAAAGTAAAACCTTTCTTTAGAGGATTGTTACAATTTTATAAATATCTGATCTTGGTTTTACCTACTGCTCAATGATCGTTTCAGAATTCACATACAATTTCTTACTTACAGTTTCATTAACTTACTAAAAATATTAGAGTAAAGAAAAACAAGACAAAATCACCTGTTTGCTATCAAACTTGGATACAGACACACTTGGTTAAAGTCAACTTTCTGTTCAGACTCTGCAATGAACTTTGCCTGCACACAATAAGCTCGAAGAGATGATGCACCTAAAAATAGATGTTTTAAAAAGTTTTTTTTTTTTAAATATAAGAAATGCATCTACAGTAGAACCTTATTATAATGGACTAGTTGGGGCTCAGAGTTGTCAGTTTTATTAAAAGTCTGTTACATAGCAAAAAGTTAACTTAAAGTGCAAATAAAGCAGATAATAGACTGTAAAAAGATTATAAAAAAAAAACTGATTAAAAATAAAACTTACAGCAATATTAAATTAGTTAACAAGTTCAGTGTGACTATTGTAACTGAATAGCAGTGCTAAAAATATTTACTTTTAGTTAGAAATCTTCAGATTGATATTAAAAGTGTTTTGAGGTTGTTCTAAGGAACATAAGAAACAATTCAAATCAGTGACATTTTGGTTAGGTCATGGTGGATATTTGTGTATAAAACATTTGCCAACACTTAATAAGTCAGTATTATAAATATTTCTGATGTGTCTACATTATTCACAATACTTTTGTAAATCATTCAGGGCATTCTTTAATACAGGGAATACATCGGGACATACAGGGAAGATACATTTTTGCATCATTTTCAGGGAGAAGGGCACTTGGCAGAGAGTATAAACAGCCATGTTTAGAGCAAAGCGAGTTCTAATTCCCCTGTTTACATTGTTGGTAGATGGTGTGATCTATCTTTAAAATATAATCCATTATAAGCGTTTTCAGTTTTATGGGATCTGTTATAAGATTCTACTCTACTTATATATAAATGAGTATTTATAGAGGTATTCTGCAACAAAGTTATGCACCTGAAGTTTTATTTATATTTAACATACTATTTTTGGTAAAAAGAAATTAAGAATAAAAACAAATGAAACACCTCAAATTAACAGTAACTTTTCCATGTCCCAGATAAAAAATCTCAACAGAGTAAATTATAGTATATTTTCTCAGATAACAAGAAGTCAGAGCTGTTTAATTCCTTTACTAAGCGTTTTCAGAATGCTTGTGATTTTAACTATGCTTCTTAATTTTTATACCTTTATTTTTAAATCTTCAATTCCATTACATCCAAAGAGGGATTAGTTCCTGATGACGCAAGATATTTGTCATAGTTTATAGAATGTTGTAACAATCTGGAGTAGAAGCCTTTGTTGACAAAAGAGCTGATTTCATATGAAAATATTGAGCATTTAAAGGAGAATTGCCATAAGGGCCAGCAATGAATGCGTTTTATGAATATCTTAAAACCAGTAGCATAAGCAAAAACATAAGCCCATATCCGCCTATGATCAGACTTCCATAGGACTAGCCTACGTCCTATTACTCTCAGAGTGGATTGAAGTTCCACAAATATATTTTCCAAACCTAGTTTTTTCTAAATAGTAGTAGAAGGGATTGGGTCATTATATTGTAAAATGTAGTAGTCACATGAATCTCTTCTACTGTGCCTACTAATTCTTCATGCTCTAAGCCCAAAGAAATTTGTATTCCTCTAGGTTTTCATTTGTTGGACGTCTATTAAATTTCTTTAAAGCTCTCTGTCATAAACAGAATTTCTGTACATTCATGATTCATCTAAGAAACAAGTAGTCATCTTGATAATTTGAGAATAGGGTATTTTTCAGCATTCAAAAAATTTGTAGTTAAATTATTATGATCAATGGAAGCCAGGTAAAATTTGCCCAATGATTCAAGGTTTTTTATTAAAATTTTTCAGTTGAATTTTTTTTACAAACTAACAATGGTTTCAAACGTAATAACATAAGTTGTAATAAAAAAAAATATCTTAATAAGGTATGTGAATGTAGCAAAGTACTATCAGGCAGCACTAATATTTGAGATTTGTAGTTTGGATTAGAATTTTTAGTTAGTTTTTTTTTTAATATTGAGAAAGAATTACTTTTCCACTTTTAGCCTGATCTTCTGCATGTGAATTTTGATCTAAAAAGTGAATATTCCTTAGGTTGAAATTATTGGGTTCATAAAAATATATTTTTTGAATTGAACATCTGACACAATTACTTAAAGATTTTCTATGTGACTTTTAATGCTGATAGTATAATACTGTATTACTGCATTTGTATGTGTGTGTGTGTGTTTAATATTGTGCATTGCTGGTAAAAAATCTTTATCTACAACACAATATATAACTTAAAAACCATAAATATAAAATTTAAAAAAAGTCAATTCCTACTTAAATCAACAAAGAAAAATTTTATTCTAGTTTCTCTTTATTTTATAATTACAATTAATATAAATATGTATATACATGTGTCAGAATAACAATATTAAGTGGCAAAATAAAAATCTAATTTCCTTACAATTTTCTATTTTCTTTTCTATGTTACAGTGTTGGACTATTATTTTTGTTTGTTACTATTTATATGCTTTCTTTTTTTTTGTCGCTTGCATTGTATTGAAGTTTCTTTTCATTTTCATTTGGCAGTATCTGTTTGTGAAGCAAGGTAAATACAGTAAATCCTTTCAATAATTTTTAATACTTGAGCATTATTTATGATATTGTGTGCTGGCCATGGCAAAAATTTAAGGTTGTACAATAACCTTACAACTGGTTTTGACGACAATCAGATAGGAGGAAAAAAAACCCCAATAACTTCTTTGAGAGATACACTTCTAGCTATGGGATAATTGGGTAAGTGCCAAAACTGTTAGATAGGAGGAAAAGAAAAACCCCAATAACTTCTTTGAGAGATACACTTCTAGCTATGGGATAATTGGGCAAGTGCCAAAACTGTTAGATTGGAGGAAAAGAAAAACCCCAATAACTTCTTTGAGAGATACACTTCTAGCTATGGGATAATTGGGTAAGTGCCAAAACTGTTAGATTTTGAAAATGAGGATACTGAGTTCAAATCCGACCTAGATCCCCCCAAACTTTATAATTTAAATGTTGAATAAATATCTGAAAAAACTGTGTTAACATCAATTGCTATACATTACAGGTTTTAAAAAATGTATTTGAACATGATTGGATAGATAAAAATATATTTTACTAATATCTGAAAATTTGTACAAGGTATAAGGAACGTGAAAATTAAAATTTAATATTCTGGACTCAGTTTACCTTGAATGCTTTCACCAAAATGCGAATAAATAGGAGATCTTGATACAGATTCTAATCTTTTCAACTGTCGTGATGTAGCTACATAAAAACGCTGAAACAGTTTAAATGATTTTTAATTTAATTTATTATAACTGAAATTTGAGGAAGTTAATAATAATACAACTACACACACTGATTAGCTCTAATATGTTTTAAATTATAATACAATATATAGCAATATATAGCTGGTGACCTTCAGTAGGTTAATCTTTATGTAATGGTTTTACACTGTCATTATGTTAAGCCACTAACATCTGAGTTGAAAAATATTGACAATCAACTATTTGTCAATAAAAACAAAAATTTTATAATGTTATATAACATTAAGTTATATACATTAATGTTTAATTATAAACATGAATTATTTAATATTAAATATTAATATGTAATTAGCTGATGTAATTAATTAATGTGAACATTTTTAATGATCTCAGGGGAATAAGTTATCACACCATTATCCTGTAACAACACTACAATCCCTTGAGAGCTAAGTCATGTTTCTTTCATTCTTATACAATAATTTGTATATTAAAGTCATGCCAAGGATACTAACCAGCAGATTTATGTTACAAAAGTATGTTCAGTAATACAATGAGAACATGTTTTGCCTAAAAATCCCCAGTTTTTTGTATGGTTATAAATATAAATAAGCTCCATTTATATAAGTCAAAATGTTTATAATTTCTAAAATATTATAAAAATTAACCTCCAACTAAATAACACTGATGCTGTCTCAACTGTCACTTCCTTCATCTTAGATAAATTTAAATTGATCACAACTGGTGCTTCAATAAATATTAAACAAGAGTTCCTAGGATTATTTTATCTTTTATATAAAAAGATTATTTAGGAATATAAGATCTTGTCTTCTTTTTAAATTATGACAATTGCTTCTTGCTTTCGTAGATATCAGGTTTTAAAAAGTTTTTAAATTTTACCTACTTTAAACTATTATTAATGAATATTTATGTAATTAGAGCTTAGCTAGTGAGAACTATTCACAACAGTAAAACACAAAATAGTTTAACTCAAAATCTCACCAAAAATTGGTCTTTAATAAACAAACACACTAGTTCACAACAGACTAGTTTTGGCGACGATGTCGTTTTCCTCAGTGCTTGGCTACTAGAGATTTTGAGTTGACTATTTTGTGTTTTACCGTTATAAATGAATGTGTTTGAATGAAGAAATTTATGATAAAGAGAAAGTAGGAAGCAACCATAAAAAAACAATTAATGGCCAATTTAGGATAGAAGACCTAAAGTTCAATAGTGTTGAATGTAAAACAGAAACATTAGCTTATTAAAAATGCAATGTTTTGTATATTGTGCAAAATGGTAGCCAGGCCTATACATTTAAAATCATCTGAACATACAAAATAACAGTATAAGTTCGTCTCTTCAATAATACAATTATAATCAATCAGTTTTGAATAAATAAATTAGTAAATATGTTATAATGATAATCAAAAGTTGTATGGCCTTTGAATCTATTAAGTAACACTTGAGTGTCATGAGCGTAAATGAAGAATAACACCTCTGATTAGGATTAAGTGGGACTAAATTAATCACTGTCATATTTCCTATTTTTTCAACTGAAAAAATTATCTAACCTAGAAAAAATAGTTTTGCCATTTTGCTTTAACAAATCTAAGTATCAAAACTGAGAAACTGGTTCCACATATTTGTCAAAGATAGGGTCCATTTTATACATTATTGTACAATACATGGATCTATTTTAAAATGGCAATGAAGCCAAACTGAAAACTGCAATGATCCCCATAATGTTCGAGTCAGTAAGAGGAGTATTTAAGCTTGATGCTTTACTATTTTTTTAGTAGAATCTTGTAAAATTACAAATTATCCGTGGCGGCTAGTGGGCAGGTTGCACAGTTGTTGCACAACCCCCACACCTCAATAGCATAAAGAAAATAAATTTATTTATCATATATGATTTATGCATATTGTTACTAGCGATTACTTATCATATAACATGATCCATTATTGTAAATAATAATAAAAAAGTCAAAACCACAGCGACAATGTGACATTTCTCTCAGTCGCAGATAGTCTCGTTTGGCCTGGTTGCAACGAATCCTGCAACACTCTGTGATGTCATTAATAATTGAGAAAAAGCAATAATTGAGACCTTAATTGAAAGGTCCAGACGGACTAAAACAGCCAGGCAGCGCTGTAAAGGTCCTTAGGTTGCAAACGGCTTTCAACCTTGGGAGTGTTCGGTTTAGTCCGAAAAGACAATCTCCGCTCTGAGTTTGTTAACATTTACAGTTAAGAACTGAGATTGTTATTAAATAAACCTATGACTTGAGATCCAGTGCCTTAAATGAGTAAAAATAAAATTAAATATGCCAATATATTTCCTTCAATAGAATAAATCACAAAGTATTAAGCAGTATTTATCTATTTTCCCTATAATAGACCTTTACGATTTCTTTGACTTAAAAAAATACTAACACTTTTCGATTTCTAACCCCATAGGTTTTAGGCACCCGTTACCACTGCAAATTATACAAGTATATACATGTATGTAAATACATATATATTCCTATTGAAAGTGGCTCTGGTTACTTTCAAAAACATTTAAACCCGCCAAAGACGAATTAATCTTTAGATTGTACTTCATGATTTCATCTATTATAAGAGGTTTTACATTTTATTTGATTTAAAATCAAATAAAAGATGAGCCGTCTAGTATCAAACAGGTATACATCATATACACCTAAATTTTCAGAAAACACAAAAATCTGTATAACTCAAGAATGTATTATTAATTTTGTTTGTTTTAGCTTTGGGTGGGATAAGCACATAATGCATTAAAGTAACAAAACCATAACGTTTTAATATTTTGAGTTATTAACAATTTAAATCTGGATGTAGTTGGTTTTGATTTTAACATTTCGGTTGTAGTTCATTTTGCTACTAACTTTAATATTTTTTCAGTGATGTAGACCATTTTAAAATACACTTTGGATGTAGTTGGACACTTTGGAGCCACTTTGGATGTAGTTGGTTTTGAAATAACATGTAAAATAAATTGTATTTACATGTTTTTTAATGTCAAAAATTCTGAATCTGGATTTTCAATATGATGTACTTCCATGTTTATAAACCAGCAACTATCATAAAGTACAACTTTGCACAATCTACAAACAGTTCTAAATAACCTCGTTAATAGCATCACTCACAATAACAACAACAAAGAAGGCAGCCAATGCGCAGTGGACCAGATCAGATGTAGCGGATTTTGAAACTCATTCTATGTCTTATTTCATTTTGAAACTAGCTCAATACTTTGTTATAAGAAACCAGGATGATGCAGTTCGTTTTGAATATTAGGCATATTTTTCCTTATGAAGGTCACTATGGACTTAACAAATCTGTCGAAAACTAAATACGGCCAAAAATTTGATATGGTTGATTTTAAAACTAGATAACTCATAATGTTGGTTTTATAGCAACTCTCATCGCTGTCAGATTTCTAAACTTTTCCTCCATACCTTCCTATTTCAGCAGTGTTTCACCGATAAGTTCCTTCTACTTATGGATTTATTGATGGTTTCTCCTTATTTTATTCTGGATCTTCCCCTTCTTCTTTCTCCGGTGGCATCCATTCGAAAGCAACTTTTGGTAATCTTCCCTCCTACATCCTCTTTACGTGCATATCAGCTGTCTCCTCTACAACTGTCTCTAATAAATTTATTTGTCCTACGCTCTACCCTAGAGATTTGACATGATCTAAGAGCGCCCATTTCTACTGCATTAATCCTGCTCTTGTCTGCTTGAGACATTACCCGAGTTTCTGATACATACATCAAGATACTCTTTACTATGGTGTTATATATTTGTTTCTTGACCATCCTTTTGTTATTTCTTCATTCCAACATATACTGTTCAGCCTTTTTACTGCTCTTCATCTCTATCCTACTCTATGTTTTATTTCTTCTTTTTCTTTACCATCCTCTGTTAATTCCACTCCTAGGTATTTGTCACAGATTTTTATTTCTTCACCCCTTACAACGATAAGTTAGTCTCCATGGAATGGATTTAACCACTATGTGAAAATAAATTCTAACTTTTTAACAAAATAGGATTAAAATTTGAAGATTTAATAAGTATAACAAGCTAACCTTTATTTCAATAACAAAGTTACTGTTGAACAATTCTCTATAAACTGTATTATTCATATAATTTTTACAAGAATAAGTGAGTAAATTTATTTAAATCTGGCAACCGATTTTTTTACTTTTTATGAAACTCAAACTAAAATTGAACACATATACTAATGAGTGATGTAATGAACATTTTTTTTATGTACATTTAATGGGCTAAAATATTTGCTATAAATAATTAGTGTTTTTTAATAAAATATCAAAAGTTCTACCTTAATAGAAAGGGAATCAAAAAAAAGGAAAAAACTTCTTACCTGAACAAAGTAGTATATTATGCCAATGGGAATGATGACAGCAACAAAAGCTGGTGTTGTAAAACTGATGACAACCATTGTGGCTAAAACCTGTATAAGAAAAATAAAATCAAATGTATGTGTTTCAAACAAACTAACACATAAATATAATTTTAAAAATCTTAAAAATGACAAATCTATTTTTTTGTATTATAAACAATCTACAATATTAAATAAAATTGGTATAAAAATACACCACTGAAATGTATTTTTTTTTAAAATAATTTTTATATAAATTTTAAATATTTTTTGTGGCAAAAACAATATATTATTCAAAAAGAAATTAAAAAAAACTTTAAACAATGTTTTTATAAGAAAACACCTGAAAATTTTTAACTAAAGTAAAATAATTTTGTAAAATATAGCCAAAGTAGATAAAAATTAAATAATCTATATTTAGTTCTTACTGCTACAACCAACTTGAAAGCTAAAAAATTTGCAAGCAAATAAATAATTGTAATGAACTGTAACATACTGTAAATAGTAAAATAATTATTTTTACAAACTGATTATATACAATTTCAATTCTACAAAGCTATCAATAATAGAACAATATTTTTCTACTTTCTACAGGTCATGTATTACAAGGGACATTTACAAAAACATTCACTTGCTACATACTTTATGAAAAACTACATGAACAACTACTATTTACAACTAATAACCCAATATATTACATGTTATGCTAAAAATGTACATGCTATCATCTACATTTACAGCATTCCCATTTTGTTAGTTAAACAATCTACAAATCTGTTGGTTAGTAAACAGAATCTAAAATCTAAAGAAAAATACATAAATTATATTTTTGTTGTGTATATGTATCTATAAAGAGTAATTGATTACTTGAATAAATATTCATGGTAATTACAAGAAAAAACATACACTTATCACAGGTATTAAATAAGAAAAAACTCAATTGAGATTGCCCCAAAACTTAAATAAATAGGGTAGGGTAAAACATGAATCCAAACAAATAACAAATTATATTAAACTTAAAAAAAAGAAAAAAATCCAAGGAACATATAAACTAAATGGTACCATCTGTAATCAATTCTATACTGGGCACACAAGCTGCAGTTTTAAACTAAGATTCAAAGAACACATAGATCGACATACAATTAAAAATTACACTAACTTATCTTTTTCCAACCATGTAACTAGGCCACTATTTCACAGACATCAACCACAACTTTCTTCATATCAATAAACAAGGATTACATTCTTTTTTAAGTGAATATATTTGTACAATTTTATATGAAATGATTAAATATTTACATTCTTAGTAAACAAAATTTAAAAAACAATAAATAAACACCAAGTACAAACACCTAACCCTTTATTTAAGTGTCAATGTGATCAACACATCACCAACCTTTAAAATGGTTCTACCCAATCTAACCTAGACACTGGCGGCTAACTTAGACACTGCAATAAAAAATACAACCAATCTAGACAAGACATCCTAGTGGTCTAATATGATCAAAACGTTTTTTAAAAATATGGTACATTTTTTTAAATTGTACAATTTTTTAAATTTACTTTAATCATAGTAAAAGTACTAAGTTTCAAGAAAAATGTATAGACATTGAAAAATGTCAAGGACCATTACATTCAAAAGAAACCATAATTACAAAAGATGTCAAAATTTATGCCTAGGAAAAAAATGAGTGATAAAGAATTGCATGTATAAGTGGAAGTTTTGACTAAAATAATGGTAAAGATTTTATGTGTTGTAAATAAATGCATTACATTAAACTGTATTATGGGAGTAATAACTGTAAAACATAAATTAGAATACTTAACTATAATTTGTAAGTTCTAATATCCCACACAGTTTGATAGTAAACACATTAAATACTTGGTCCATTTGGACAATGACTCAGTGGGGATTTTTTTAAGGTATTTATTAAAATTCCTCAATTTTGTAATTTCTATTCAAACAACTTCTAATAATAAAGAAGATTAATGAGTTTTTGAAAAATATTTAGTTTTATATATATTAGCCTTAGAAATGTGTTTTTAAAATGTAACAAAAATGAAGAGAAACAAAAATTTCATTATTATTCATGAGTCAACTCAACTATCTATTTGTATTTCTGAATCACATTGGAATATAAATGTATCGATATAGAAACTATATTAAACAAAGAAGTAAAAAGAAAACATTACGAAAATAAACTTATTGTAAATAACAAGTTTGTAGAAAACAGAGATGATGTTTATAAATAATAATATAACAGATAACTATATGATAAACTATATGTCAAGCGTATAGTTTCAGAACTATTTCTTTTGCAATTGTAAAGCTGAGTAAAAATGAATAGAAAAGCCTTACAGAATATTGTGAAATACCCAAACAAAATATTTTACTGGAAACAGAAATGTATGGAATTAATTACAACAGCCATAATTATACTTGGGCTTCATAAGAATTTGGTATAGGACCTATAATCAGGTGCAGTATTCAATATGTTAGCAATATTTATTACAAGCGTTCTGCCCAACAAAAATGTTCAGATACAACAACCAGGAAATTATTACTGTAACAAACTGAGAATAAAGAACGAACAAATGAGATTAGTTAAATCTAACTACCAAACATTTTATAATATACAAACTGCCAAGACTGATATAATTATTGCTGTAAAAACAAATTTCATTTAGTTAATTAAACCTTGTAGTAAATTACACTGAGTACAAATTTTCCAACGATTATAAGTATACCAAAATAAGATTGTAATACTAGAGATGGTTTTTAACATTTAGACAATATCCTAATCTGGGCATGTACGTAAAACAAACTGCCATTTTAGCTGAACAAAAAAGATTTAAATAACCCACTGAAACCAACAATTGAATTTTGTTGTAGTAAAACCATTCACATCATGTTGAATCTGGACACATATAAACATTTTATGCGAATAACATGGAGAGACTACCCATAAGAGAATAAGATAATGTATGTGCTTTAGGAGTCTCATTTATTTCAAATGCTTTAGTTTTAAGCATCTCGTGTTATAAATTTGGTCAGGCTAAAACACAATTGATAATCAACATATTGTGATGTTAATCTTCATTATTGATATCTCCATTCAAACTACAATGTCATTAATTAGGTTCTACTTTTGCCTATTATTACGTTGTTATAAGTAAAAATCTCTTTACAAAATAGTACAAAAAATGTTCCGGCGGTAAATCATGATACCAAATTAAGGTTTTTTAAAAATCTGTTTCTAATTATTTAAAATATGTTGTAAGAAGGTAATATTTGTTTATGGATTACGTTCGCCAACTACAATTGATTTGTACTTTATATAATACATAAAGTGCTTCAAATTAATTTTGCTTTCAATTAAAAAAATTAATATGAAAATCACATCAAAGTATGTTTATATTAAGACATTAATTATAATCAAAGTTGCTATTAAACAATCTTCAAAACATTTACAAGACTTTTCTTATTTAAATTTACATTTTAAATACTATACAACATTTACAAAATTAACCAAACAAATAAAGATTGAATAACCCTGGTTAAGTAACAATGGATCTTTATATTAAACAAGAAAACAGAATCTATACAACCTAAAAAATAACAACCTTGATGAATATATGTTGGAGCAGTCAGACATATTCAATCTGCTATGACTTAAATTTACCCATTGTTTATCAAATGCATAAACAAATATGACATTCTGTAATTCATATAGACTGTGTTTTCAATTCATAGGATAAAATCGGTCTAATAAACACTTGTACATAGATTACCCAAGAAAAATCAATAAAAAATTAATTTTTTTCTCTGATAGCTCAAAATGTTTCTGTATAAGTAAAAACTTTTTATTATGATATTCAGCCAAAAAGTGTAAAAAAAATATTTTAATAGAACACTTCTAAATTTTGGCTGACGTTCTCTACCGTTTTGCAAGCTCAAGTGTTACTATTTGTCATTGTAATAGCATTGATTATGTTTTTGAGGATTGTTTGTGGTTGAGACAAATATTTATGGAGATTATTGTGCTATTGAGTAACATAAGTGTATTGGGCACATCAAAATAAAAAAAAAAAAAAAAAAAAAAAAAAAAAAAAAAAAAAAAAAAAAAAAAAAATGGGTGGAAGACTTAGACAATTGAAATAAAACTTCAATAAAGTGAAACTTCATCAGATAGAAACCGTCTAAGAAACAGATAGATTCTTTGTCACTTTACTAAGGAAAAGTAATTAGGGATAATAATTATTGAATGGACAGACTGAAGTAAGGGCTTTTAGGTAACTTTTTTCTATAAAATCTTTACTGATGAGAAGCCTCAACATAACTTATGACCCGAAGGCATAGATTCTTGGTGTTTTTCAATATAGGGATTGAGGAACCGGTAACAACAAGGCCTATAAATAAAAACAAATTGTCAGCAGCTGTGATTGAAATAATAAAACCTGTGTTTCAAGATCTGTCAAACCTTAATCTTTTGTGGGGATGTCTGCACGGTAAGATACAAAATAGCAACGATGCACTGAATATGTTAATATGAAACTGATGCCCAAAAACAAAATTTTGTTCTAAAAAGGTTGTAGAGATATGTGCTTTTGAGGCTATTTTTTACTACAATGATGGTTTCATGTTTTAAGCTAGAAAAATTAAATACTGTTTCCCGGATCACTGCATACTCTGAAAAAAATTATTTAAAATCATTATAGAAAACAACATACGCTAATATAATCAGTCAATCAGCAATATGGAAATGACGAGAATTGTTAAGGATTAAATCTAGGGTGTTTGGAACTAAGAGTTGGACTGTATAGTTTTTCTAGCAAACTAGAATGTAATCATGTTGGATAAAACAGATACTACACTATTCACTGGTTTGGAAACAGTCTTCTGTGTATCTAAGCTTTAAGTAGAAAAACATTCACAAAGCTATTAAACATATTTGAAGAAAAGCCAGGTTATTGTCTAATGGTTAGAATAACACATTTAACAAAGATCCCTCCTGCTATAAAAAAGATACAACATGATGTTTAATTACTGGACACAGTGATTTAGGAAGCACAGTAATTTTTTGAAAAGAGACAACAGTCCACATCAAATGTGGGGAAAATGTTCAGGTTCAATTATAAAATCTTGAAACTAGAAGAGACATAAACTTTCTGAGCTAAAGATGGAATGTTATTTCATGGGAAAAATCCTGAAACTGAATACATATGGGGTCGTTTTCTCTGTTTGGCTATCCATACAGACTGCAATATTTCATCAATTACTAAAGTAAATCTTATTTGTACAAGAGTTGATTTTTTAATATCTCTGATAGGCTAAATAAGAGACAAATGAATATAAAAAAACATATTTTAATACTAAAGTCAAGTACACTTATGGTTATTTTTTGACAAAATCATCCTAACGATTGCAAATTTTATTAAACCTGTAGACAAACCTTATAATACCCTGTTCAAAAAACGTCCAATAAATTTAAATAAGTTGTATCATCTTTTTTTTTTTTTGAGTGATATACATCTTTTCCCTGAACTGAAGAGGTGGTTAAAAATGCAGTGCTTCCAAACTAACAAGGAAGCTAACAATGTTTTCTACTTCAAGAAAACATTCAACTCATTTTAATTAATTGGCCACAGCTTTTATGAAGAGAATATAGAAAAGGCTTATATCCACAGGTAGAACAAATACTTTAATCATCAATATGATAATGTCAACAACAAAAAGGCGTACATTACTTTTAGTAATAAAATAATTTTTTTTATATTACTCACCTTTTATTTATGACCTATTGAATGTTGAAAACCAACAACCTGTATAGTATGTAAAGCAAATCCATGACAACAAAACAGATACTTTTGTAGCTACCTTTTGCAATGGTTACTTTTGTAAATACATGCTTTTTTAGTTATTTTGTTCAGGCGTGCAATAAAATTAATGTTATTACAAAATAATAGTAATATTAGAACTTTATAATTATGAAAAGTAAAGATTTTTATATAGAAAAAATTCAATTTACTTCAAACAAACAGTAGGTTCAAAGATAGGTTTTTCATCGAAAGTTTCTGTAAGAACCATTTGAACACAGAAAATTTTAGTTAACAATTTTTGTTTGTAGTACTTATTCATAATTTTTTATTTCTCTGAATAATTCAACTCTATACTTTCCAGAATAGAATAAAGATAATGAAAAAATTTAACAACAAATTTACTATTTGTTGATTCCATCTTCACTTGAGCTACTAGTTATCTTCTCTGAATAATTCAACTCTATACTTTCCAGAATAGAATAAAGATAATGAAAAAATTTAACAACAAATTTACTATTTGTTGATTCCATCTTCACTTGAGCTACTAGTTATCTTCTCTGAATAATTCAACTCTATACTTTCCAGAATAGAATAAAGATAATGAAAAAATTTAACAACAAATTTACTATTTGTTGATTCCATCTTCACTTGAGCTACTAGTTTTCACTAAACACTATTAAATGTTTATAAACTTGCTTATAGTAGCACTTACTTATGTTTGTTGAGGACGGCCGTTTCGGGAGATGTGTCCCATTGTCAACTCAGGGTTGACAATGGGACACATCTCCCGAAACGGCTGTCCTCAACTAACATAAGTAGTAAGTGCTACTATAGGCAAGTTTATATACATTTAAAAGTGTTTACAAATTTACATTCATCCTCAGAATAAAAGGAAAAATAAAGTATAATTTTTACTGTCGTCTTAATGGGATCTTATTTTGAACTTATCATTTACATCAAGCTCTTAACCTAGTCTTTATCATCCAGTTAAATCTTAATTGTGTGTCACAATAGCTTATTTGAGATGGTTTGAGTTGGAACACATGCTATTCAATAGTGAGAATGATAATGATAGTTCAATGACAGTTTATTATTACTCGATAGTGCAATATTGAGTATGTACTGTATGTATATATGTATATATATATATATATATATATATATATATATATATATATATATATATATATATATATATATATTTTTTTTTTTAAAAAATTATTTTAGTTTTTTATAATTTAAAATGCATGAGTTGTTCAGAAAGACCAATTAGTTGCTTGAGTGTAAGGTGGAAGTCTTCAAATAACTGCCAAGTATCAAACATCAATATTTTATTTTTAAATTATTTATTTATTTCACATATTTATTATTTTAAATATTCTATTTCAGGATTATTTTTTTATAATAAAGGTTACAAATAAATAATAATAACCTTCAATACTTTATAATACTGCTTATGATATTACTAAAGTTGGTATTAAACACAATTCAGTTGCCCTGACCATCGAATTCAAAATTAATTTCTATCCGCTGGGTCGCATTGGATGCCAATCATTTAGTCCGTAAAGGGATAAGGGATAATGATTTTGATAACTGTGAGTGAGGCCACTGGATACTACAAACAAACTATGGCAGACTTTTTTAATCACAGGTGGGAAACCACATTATCTTCAAGACTGAAGGAAGCAAAAAAGTGACAAAACATATTAATTTTATCTTAATGGTTAATTATTTTTGCAACAATAATAAGAGGCATGTTTTTAAAGTAAGTACCGTTTTGATATAAAAAATGAACAAGTAAATTTTTTCAAACAAAACTTTATTTACCTCAAAGAGCATTCTTTCCTCTACTTCTCTACATAATTTCCATTATTATTAAGGCACTTGTCGTATCTTGGGACCAGCTTTTGTATGCCGTCGTCATAGAAGCTTGCCGCCAGACTGGACAACCACTGCTGCACAGACGTTTTTACTTCTTCATCATTGGAATGACGCTTCCCCGCTAAATGCGTCTTCAAGTGTAGAAACAAATGGTAGTCGCTAGGCGCTAGATCGGGACTGTATGGAGGATGGTCCAATTGTTCCCAGCCAAATGAAGTGATGAGCTCTTGCGTTAGATTTGCTGAATGTGGACGAGCATTATCGTGGAGCAAAACGATGCCTGCACTCAACATGCCACGTCTTTTGTTTTGGATTGCGCGGCGCAGTTTTTTTAAAGTTTCACAGTACGCGGCTGCATTGATCGTTTCACCGCGAGGCAGAAAATCGACCAACAACACACCCTTTCTGTCCCAAAAGACAGTGCATATGATTTTCTGGGCAGAAATTGTTTGCTTGAATTTGACTTTCCTAGGGGATGTTGAATGCCGCCATTCCATTGACTGTTGTTTTGATTCTGGTGTAACGTAGGCTACCCACGTTTCATCACCTGTAACGATATGGCTTAAAAAATCATCGCCCTCATTACAGTAACGCTCGAGAAAGCTCAATGCACTGCCCAATCGTTTGGTTTTGTGCTGATCAGTCAACATTTTCGGTACCCACCGTGAACACAGTTTCCGATAATTTAAACATTCAGACACAATTTCGTAGAGAACACTTCTTGATACAGCAGGAAATGTTACAGCTAAGGACGAAATTGTGAACCGTCTGTTCTCTTTCACTTTACAGTCCACTTTTTGAATGAGATCATCGGTAATGACTGAAGGTCGCCCACTTCGTTCCTCATCATGAACGTTTGTGCGGCCATCTTTGAAGGCCCTAACCCATTTCCGCACCATTCCTTCACTCATAATGTTTTCACCATAAACTTCACTGATTTCACGTTGAATGTCAATTGCTTTTAAGCCTTTAGCACAGAGAAAACGAATCACACCACGCACTTCACAGTCGGCGGGATTCTCGATTGTCTGCGGCATTTTAAAATCACGTAAACAAACTAAGACTCGATCAAACGGCGTCACAATGGCGTCTGTAGCTTCCCAACAGATGTAGCTACACTGCGCGCATGCGCTAAACGCCGACCTCAGAGCTGCGGCGGGGAAATTTAGAAACGGTACTTACTTTAAAAACATGCCTCGTATACAATAGGCCATCAGCCCACTTGGAGGTCCTACAATATATTTGTAATGGAGTTTAGCAAAACAGATAAGACTTGTGAATATTTGTGAGATACTAATTGCATTCAGAGATACTAATTGCATTCAGAGATACTAATTGCACCCACTAATTTGTCACATCTAATCAAAGATTTCTTGTCGAAACCAACTCTTACAAGTTTGTTAACTTATAATAGCAAGTACAACAGTAAACATAACGATAAAAGAAACAGTTCAGTTGAAAGATATATGGTAACAGAGACACAAAGATATTTCTAGCAATGGAAAGACAATAGTTGTAAACTGTGACAGGACACTTTAAAAGAAAATAGCGTTTGAAGTTTCAAATTTTTCCTAGTTAATGGTTGAAATATCTTTTTAAAAAAACCTTCATACGTGTCTATGTAAGCACACCTCTCAAAAATAGAGGAAATGTGCTAGTGCACTGAGATCTCTGAGCATTCTACAAGGTACATCATGTGTCACTGTGGTGATCACACCAGTGATTCTTAGCTAAATTGGTGTGCCAAGTCAGCTGACAACGTACAAGTGTATGGGGCAGACCTGCACTATATGCTGAGATTAGAATATATGGTAAATAGATTTATTTTTCACATTAATAGTTTGGCCTGTGTTTACCTTTGGCAATGAATTCATCAAAAAACCTTATAATAATTCGGATTGTTTTCTCACAACTTCCTTAGTAATATCATGTCTGATTACTTTTTGTTCAGCCTCAATTAATATTTACTTATTAACATCCTATTTTTTATTATTTTGTTATATTCAAGTATTGTACTTATCATAAGATAAGACAGAGTTTGCTTCTGCACAAAACTCATTACTTTTAATAACAGTACACAACAAAAATATAAGCACTGTTACTATTTCTACCACACTATAATATGGGCCAAACTGAATTTCTAGGATATAGAAAAGTGTTCTGTGGAACCAAATTCGTGTTTTAATAAAAAAATGATTGGCATGCATTGACATGCAGTGTTTTTATAATTTTATAACTGCATTGTCACAAACAAGAGAACTATTATATATTGCTAGTGTTATATTAAAAATGTAAAAAATGTTAGTATTTTTGGTTAAAGGAGATGAAAGGTGATAGACTTCTCTCTATAAATTCTGCCTTGAGGGTTAGAAATTCATGCTACCTAAGGTTAATTAATAAAGACAACCTCGGACTCACAAGCAAATAGTATATTAAAAATAGCGAAATAGTGTGAAGTAGAAAATGGGCTTGTTAAAGTTTATTAGGGTTTTATATTCAAAACAAAACCCCTATTATGTTTACTTTCATTCAACAGATAATGTTTTAATTAGCAAAATCAAATAAATTATTGAAAGTTCCAGTAAAATTTTGATTTTAGGATAATTTTTCAAAACATACTAAACTGTTAACCCATCGAGGACTTAGTAATTTGCCTTTATTGGACCTCTAGAACACTTAATTAAAACTTACAAAAGTTAATAAATTGATCAATTTAATTCTGATTTGTAATTGTGCATTTTAATTTCAGCAAAAGGATTTTTAACCTCCTAAAAAAATTAATCTGTGTACAATTTTAAAATTTTTAAAACCTCATTAAAATAATGACCATACCAGCTAGTAAAGCATTAAAATAATGTACCATACCAGCATTACAATAGTTTAAACAAATCCCAGCAGAGGGTTAGCTTCATAAAAAGAACGCATGTTTTGAAACGCGTCAGCAAATAAGCAATTACGTATTCACTTAGTTAAGTATTTTTAAAATTTGTATATATTATTTTTTTTAAATGTATTTACATTAGACATTAACAAACATTGTGTCAACTACATAGAATAGATAATCCATTTTATGAATATTCTCAAGCTTTAATTAAATTTCTTAACATATAAACCACTCTGCATATTATATGTAATAACAAAAACATCCAAAATGGGTTAACTAACATAAGCCACACAAGCCTCATTCTCATTCCAATAAAATTATTTATTCTGTAAAAAAACTGCAAAGAAAAAACGTTGTTATAAGTATTATTTTGTAACAAATAACTATTCCAAAACCTCTATAAGACAATGTAGGTATACCTACATCAAAAAAAACAACAATTAAATCAGCTATTTCTGAAGGTAAAGAAGAATCAATAACTTCAATATCTTTGGAGAAACGAGCTAGGATTCGTCCAGTCGGAGTGGTATCAGTAAAAGTTAAAGGGGCATGAAGTACCCCTGTTAACAGTAAATGGTGAAGTGAAAGAGAGGCTATCCAACATCCAATGCGAGGTAACAGATCGGAAAAGAACACCACAGCACCTAGACATAGTTAGGAGGTATTAGTGTGGCAAGGACGAGGTTCGATGGTAAGGTTAGGATAAGGATTAGCACATGCTGATTTGCATTTGTTGGTTTCGCAACATAATGTTAAAGTTAAACACAAATTATCTATGATTATAAATAATAATTTTGATGAAAATGTCAGTTATAGTTTAAATAAGCATTTTAGACACAAAAAAAAACAAACACAGAACAGACTAATTAACTACTACATAAATTATGAACTATGGATACTGTCTGTTTTCGTAAGATATTAATCTAGAGTAATAATAAAAATTGACATTTTTATGTAAAAGTAGCACAAAAGTACTGAAATTAGTTTCTCCCTAAAAGAATAATAATTTTTGTTTGTTGTTATTTGAATACAATTTTGGTTATGGAAGTTTTACAGAAAATTTCTTAAATTGGCTGTTTCAAAAGCCAATTTTTAGAAACAGTCAACATACTGTGAAATATTAAAAAATGCACACACATACATAAAGTAGAATATTTTAAAAATTAGCCGTTACACATTCAGTATGTCTATTGCCTGAAACTTAATACCAGGTAGGTTGTGGATAAATTGTAAAAAAAAACACTTCATAAACATGAATTTCAAGCACGAAACCATCACAAAAGTTTATGCCAGAAAAAAATTTTAATAAATAAACAATACAATTCAACAAACATTTAACTAGAGTATGAATCATAAAATGATAAAAACATCAAAGATGCATATTATAAAAGCTTGAAGCAATTGCAATATTCTGCTTATTAAACAAATTGCCCAAGTCAGTGTGTTGATATCTAGTTTTTTATAAAACTACATAAGTAAGCATAGCATTGGCATGGTCATGTTTTTTAGAATGTCAAGAATATTAATCATAGATCCTGTTCAGATCCAAAAAATGCACTGGATCCAAATATGACACTCATAAATAAATTGTAAATAATTTGTGATACAGGAAGATTAGTTAGTGTGCACTACTTGTGTGGTTAGGTGCAACCTTTCATTGTTGCATTCTGTTGACCTTTGTAATCGTAGGTCTCACTGTTTTGTTTTCATATTACCTATAAGTGTTTGACATAAAGTTTTGTTTGCTGTTGCTTAAGAGTGAATATATTTTAATTATTTCATATTATATTTTGCTATAAACACACACAAAAATATAAAATATGTAATACAATATACACAAAAAAATACATAATATAATATACATAGAAATATCAATATATATATATATATATATATATATATATATATATATATATATATATATATATATATATATATTTCTTCATAAAATTTAAATTCTTCCAAAGAGTTCATGTAGTCAGCAGATTTTACCTCATGAAGACTCTTAGGGATAAGTATGGTGGGGATCCACTTTAGGGATAGAAAATATACATATTAAATTTGCTTCCCTCCGCCCATTTTATTTTTATATGCTGGGCTGCGATTTACTGTGTGTGGAACTTGTTTTCTCCTGTACATATGGGTTTAACTTGTCTGTCACCATTGAATTTCCGTTTCCTAAACTAATATATAATTTTGCTTGTTCTAAGATTTGAGGTAGCAATCTAAAGTAGGTTATATATAAAATTTATGTGGCCCCTGCACCAGTGTCCAAATTGCTGTTATATAAATCTGGCTCTGGACATAGCAGCCTTTAGACATAAAATTCATATTAATGGTTTTTAAAAGTAGTAAAAATTTCCTAAAATGTGTCCCATATAAAATTTAAAAAAACTGCTCAAACTAAAAAATAAATTTCAAAATGCAATGCTTTTCTATATAAAATTTTATTCTAAAAAGAAAAACTGAGTACATTTATCAGTACACAACCAATCTATTCACAGAATGTTTCCACTCAGAAGACAGGTATTCTGAAAAAATGTATGTGTTATAAACAAGAAAATATTGAAATATAACAATTTATATTGACTGTAAATGGTTTAACATGAAAAAAAAACATACAGCCAGAAAAACTCAAATCTTATAATGTTATAAGCAAAATTCAGAGATGAAGCCGGAAAGAACACTGGAATATATGAATGTTATGAAAATGACCACATAGAATAATATAAATTATTCCACGCTCAAGAGGTGTGTGAGTACTTGTGCAAAAGGTTTGTTAATTTCGGGACCCACGATTAAAGATGAAGTGTTAGCAACGGCGAAAAATTTAGGAAGTAATAGCTAATAATTTAATATATAATAAGGAAGAAATATAATTTGATTAATATTTTATATTCGTTACATTTTCATTCAAACGAATTCTAAACTAGAGGAACATTTAAAAAAATCTAAAATCATACAATCCTGGTTGTACAACAAATGATTTATAAGGTATTTTTGTGTGTCATATTATGTGTTTGTTTACTGAAGAAAGTGGAAGTAGGAGGGATTTATGAACAATATTCCTTGAGTTCTTGGATAAGTGACCACATTTTAGCTATCAAAGATATGTAGTTATGTAAATAGCTACCAATCGAAATAGCTGACATACAATAATTGATTTATCTACTCTAAAAAGTTTAACAAAACAATTAGAGTAAGTTTTGTGATTATTAATTTGTTATTACAGAAAGATTGAGTAATAAAATTCCTTTTATGAATTTAGCTTAAACTGAGAAAATAAACACTTTAAATTTAACAATATGCTCAATATGTCAATATTTGGACTGCCAAATGTATAGATAACATCTTATAATTTTAAAGATATTTTCATTGATTAGAAATGTGTACATTGGCCTACTCAAAGAAAAGAGTTAAAGTCTGTAAAATTATCAAAATTATTCCTTGGTTTCTACGAATATTGTTTTTAAACCTATACTTCAAGCCTTACATTTAATCGAAGATATTTTTGTTATAAGCTAATTATAAATTTATATTCTGCTTGTTTCCAACAAAGTAATTGAGGAATTAGAATCAATAAATTTTGTTTATATGACTGCTACCAATTGTAAGACAATAATTTTTTAGATTCAAAATTTTTCAACCACAATAATTTTTGAAAATATGAAATGGTTTACAAAAATATAAATTTTTCATCTGATTAGAAAAAATGTTTTAATTTTCAACGCCTAACGATCAAATCAACAGTAATTTACTCCTTTAATACTTTTTTTAGTATTAATTTATGAGTACATTGTTTCCTCTATCCTCTTTTGAACAATTAAATGCCTTTTTTCTTTAGCCATAGTTTCAGTGTTACCAGTACTAAATAAAAATTTCCAACTACTATAACATAACAAAAAATGCTTTTCCAAAATTTCTAGTAAGCAAGATAAGTAAGATTTATAGTAAGAAAATTAAAGTACAGATTTTTTTTAGTTAGTATTTTAAAGTACCTACATAGATAAAGATTAATTAACCATTATATCCTATACAGATAAACTAAGTTACTAAATTAAATTCCTCAGATAAATAATTAATACTACTAAATTATTAAATACAGTTGTCCTATATTATCTTCAATCCTCATAAATATTCTAATGTATAAAATTTAATTACTCATTTCCCAAAAACTTGAAGTGCACAAAATTCATTGCTATTTACAGCATCTGATGACTAATACCTTTTAAAAATGTCTGAGCCGTAACGACATATCATGCTTCTATCTACACCTTTGTAGTATTAATCGACTTGAGGAATCTTGTGTAATATATACATTACTACATATTAACATACTCCATTTAACTACACATTATACCATTGTATAAAAATTAAATATTAGGCAGTGATTTAATATTTCAATAAAATATTATTTTTTTATGCTTTTTCCAGTTCAAATATTATCATTTGTTGATTCCATCTTCACGTGAGCTACTAGTAATCACTTACACTTTTAGAATGTTTTAAACTTGCCTATAGTAGCACTTACTTTGCTTGTTGAGGACGGCCGTTTCAAAGGGCCGTTTCTGAGTTGACAAAGGGACACATCTCCCGAAACGGCCGTCCTCAACAAGCAAAGTAAGTGCTACTATAGGCAATTTTAAAACATTCTAAAAGTGTAAGAGTTATGGTCTGAGTTGACAAAGGGACACATCTCCCGAAACGGCCGTCCTCAACAAGCAAAGTAAGTGCTACTATAGGCAAGTTTAAAACATTCTAAAAGTGTAAGTCAAATATTATTGTATCATCCCAACTAAATCAGCTTATGGAAGAATTTTAACCAGCCCAACCAACTTATTTTAACAACTTTAGTTCCAACAACCTGCAGTGGTTATACACATGAAGTGAGTTCTATTAAAAGCTGATAATCACCCATAAAAAATTGGCAAACTAACTTATTTCATCAACTTTAGTTTAAATGAACTCTATTGGTAATACATAAAACAAGTTCTATTAAAAGCTGATGTGATGATCACTCAAATATGCATTTCTTCCGACATTCATCAATTGCAACACCAACAGAACAATATTCAGAAATCATAACTAACATTACGTGATATAGGTAAAAGCTGTAACGAAATTTTAATGAACACATTTTGCTGGAAAAATTACAAATGATTGAATTTCAGAAATAGCTCAAACGTTTAAATTATCTGTCATATGAATCTCCAAAAGGGTTCTAAAAAATAAGTGAAATATACAATTGTAAAATGCCAGTGAATAGTGATGTGATAGTGAAGAAATGTCTGGTACACTGACACACTGCTACTAGGAAAAAAAATAATTATTTTCTAATAATAATTAAAGCTCATCCTAAACAAATGTGTGAAAAAGATAATATATATACTAATACTTAGATGAATTATTCCCAATGATAGAAGACTATCCATCTGATACATCTTGAATGATTTAGTCAGAATTTGAAGAAGCAGCTTAAATTTTTCAAAATGAAATAAACTATTACAAATTATTAATTAATTTACAAATAACCATTTTTGAAACAGAAATTTGTCTGAAAAAAAATAGAATTCAGTTTTAGAAAATTAAAAGAAAATATTTAGTCTGTACCATAAATCATGAAAAATTTTAATATGTTTGAGTGTTTGTCAATTGATTATAAACTCATGTGGGTAATCTGATTTTAATGAGAAAGTTAACAAATTTCTATTACTAACGATCTAATTTTAAAAAAATATAATGTTTCAAATTGTATGTTGGAGGTATTTACAACTACTATTTATTAGGAATATACTGTGGTTGAATTTAATAATAAATACACAAAAACCTCTTAACCACAAACTTTCTTTAATTTACCCTAATGTACATTTCAGTTACAAAGTAACCATCCTCAGAGGGATAACATACAAAGATGGAGTCTTTGTATGTTATCCCTCTGAGGATGGTTACTTTGTAACTGAAATGTACATTAGGGTAAATTAAAGAAAGTTTGTGGTTAAGAGGTTTTTGTGTATTTATTATTTACAACTACCTACAATTCATTCTTGGAATATTTGTGTTCTGGATTGTGATATATTGGTGAGTAAGTGAAAAATGTAATTTAATATAAAATAACACAGAAATTTCCTTTCTAACATCTAATTTTCCAGTTATTTTACAATTTCACTATTACTTTTCTGCTGGACTGTCAAATTATCAAATCAGGGACTACCACCTGAGTGAGTTTAAAATAGAAACTCAAATTATTTAAAGGTATTACTAATTTTGTAAACGATTCATTTCTTTGTTTTTTACTTACTAGTTCAACAACAAGATTGCAGCTAAAACAGTTATATTTGCAAAAAAAAAGAAAAAAAATTTAAATAAGCAGTAAAATATTTTTTTAAATACTACTTTTCTAGTAAAATAATAGTTTTGTTTGTTAATACAAACCTATTACTTTATTTGTTAATATAAATAAATATTACTGTAAATATATACATTACACAATAACAAAAGTACACCACATGAGCCATTTGTGGTGGTAAATAATAATCAATAACATCAATGTCTTTGGAGAAACGTGCTAGAATTCTCCCTTTTGGAGTTGTATCGAAAAACATTATCGGAGCATGAAGTATTCCAATAAGAAGTAACTGATGAAGTTTTAACGAAGATTTCCAACATCCAAGACGAGGTAATAAATCAGAAAAAACCGCCAATATACCTGGACAAAATGTGAGCCATGATTAGTTAGTATTGTTAAATGATTAGGAGCTTGGTTAAAAAAACATCTCGTACCATTCAAAGAATATGTTGTATGAATTGTCTCGCTTGAAAGAAGTTTGCTAATATTCAGAAAACGATAAACTAAAATTAGTGTTAAAAAAAATTAGGTTGAATCAGATGTCATGCCACACAAAAACATTATAACATTATTTTGTGTTGATTTTCTTACATCTTTTAATTAAAGGAGAGAGAAAATGAAATTAAAACGGAGAGTGGTTAAAGTTAAATGGTAATGGCTAATTGAAAAGAAATGCTAGAAGAAGCAATAACTGAAGGTTGGAATTTTTGCAAAAGCCAAGTTATGAGTAAAGATAGAATAAAAGTATCTAAGAAAAAAAATAATAATTTCACTTTTAAAACGAACTGTGATATTTTTCAGAGTTGATGTACCATAATTTAATATTTTCATTACTTCTGACAGCAGTAACAATGAAAAAATATATTGTAATAAAGATTTAGTTACTAATTTGAAACTTACTACCAATACCCTAACCAAAACCAAGTATTCAATCAGAGAATAAGAATATTCAATGCAGTTAACCAAACTAGTTTACCAATAAATCAATAAATATATAATGAACTTTAAATAAAATTATTATAAATAGACAATAGTGAAAACACGTAAACAAGTTCTTTAATAACAATCATCGTGTCAGATCTGGGTTTTTACCTCAATGTGTAATATAGTTCACTAAAGACAACATGTGTTTGTTATTAGTATGGGTTAAAGAAAATTCCAATTGTCTGTAGTCTCAGACACAATGGAAAACTGTGTATACTGGGCAGATTACCAGAATATATCTACTACTACTTTTGTTTAATAATGTTTCAAAGTTGATATCCCTATATTGTCATACTTAAATTAAATTAGTGACTTCATTTGTGTTTAGTCACTAAATAAATAAAGAAGAAAAAAATTATGGTTTCATTAAGCTTTGTGCCATCAGTTTTGAATAGAATCAATAAAAATAAGACAACTGCTAAAGTTGTTTAAAGAGACTAGAAGAAGAATCAGCCTGAAATCAAAAATAATGTTTGCAAAAGACTGAAAATAGAAATGAGGAAAAACAATGGAAAGGTAAATTACAAAAATAAAATGTTTTATGTAGTTTACATGATTATTAAGCACATGTCTGGCTGGAAATTCTGTTACAACAAAATTTTCAATTTCACAAAACCTTCAATGCTGATTTATTGCTTGTAATGGTTGAATGCATCAGTGAAACATTGATGTCAAATGTGGCAGCTAAATATCGCAGTGAGAAGTTCCTGTCAGTCTATAATAATTAGGGATGTATCGATTCCGAGTCTCGATTCCAGGAAAAATCGATATTCGATCCTCCACTGATTAAAGTGTCGATTCCGATACTTGTTTTTTTAACTGTTAAATATTAGTGCGGTGTAATTTATTGGGAAAATAATTAATTATCAACTATGCCTTATTTATATATTGGTTGCTTTGAACGAAATAAACGATTTACTATTCTGCCACAACTTCATAGATGTCAAAACAAAACACAAAGAAAAAGTGTTTACCATTTCTCCAGTTATACAAACTGAAATGGCTTTTACTGAAGTTATATTGTAATTGTGAACCGAAGTTTACATTTGTAATTTTAAATAAATAATTACTTATATCCGATATGTTTATCATGCTTTTAGAAATTCCTATTCATAAACTAAGGTTGAATGTTTTGTGTAGCCTATTACATTAAAATAGAACATTTAAAAGACTTCACCATATGACCAAGTTGTTAACTAAATTCATTATTAGAGAATATCATGTAAGCCTATGTAACATAAAAGAATCTAGAATCAACTTAAGAATCAAGAATTGGAAGACAAATTTTAGAATCAGAATAAAAAATTTTATGTATTAGCTCATCCCTAAGAATAATATTCTGACATATGAAATTAAAAACAAAAAATCTGGAAGAAATATTTAATTGTGTTATCATGCCCATAAAACAATATTTTTGAATACAAGCTGCAAAGGAAGATCCCTCGGAACTATCTTCAAAAAAATGTAATAACAATAATGAAATAAAAGTTGATTCACTCTTACAACATTATTCAATACTGATCAAAATTGGTGCTCACTGGAAAATCTAACAAGCCAAGAGAATCCAAAGTTGTGCCATAATTTAGAGAAATCACAAAAATATATGTATGAACTAAAAAATTACCAAGGGATGGTATTTTAACACCTAGCACGCATGTTAGAGGATATATTAATAAGTGAGATTTCCAGCAAACATGCATAACACAATGTCTCGTATTTACAAGTTTCAACATCTGTATCCTAATAAAGTTCTAAAAAAAATCAATCTACACTTGTGGACAATGTTGCCTTAGTATAAACTGACATCCATGCTACATTTATTATATTCAGCCTTTTGCTATTCATCAGCAATTTGTTACATAGCAACAGGTAGTCTTTATAGAGTGTGTACATACACATTTGACTTGAATTTTTGGAACCTCTTGAGTGTGCTAGGACTGTTTTTGCAGACTATGTGTTTCGTTATCTGTTGGATTTGTACATTTGTTACACTGTTCTTATGGCTGTAATACTTGTTTATCTAACTCCTTGCTAAAACCAGACAAATGGTGCTAAATTTATCATACCCTAAACACATTTTAAATCTTTTTAAGCTGTAAAGTATGTTTTAGACTGTAAATGGTTTGATTTTGTTAAATTTAAATACAGTTTTATATTTTTACAGTATTTTCATGCTAATAGTAAAAAGTCTATTTCATATGCAGCGTCCTGAGAATTAAAAATTTTGTGCCTAATATTAAGAAATTTTTGTAATAATTGCTATACTCAATTATGACGAATTGGTTTCCAGCCAACTATACCAAATGTTGTAACAATGCTTTAGCCAATGAAAAAAAAAATGTTGAAAATTAAAAAAAAAAAAAAACTACCTGGAGGCAAACCCAAAAGAATGTTTATATTTTATTGTCAATATGACATGGTCGTGATAAAAGCAAGAAGACATAATGACAAATGCATGTCTTCAAGTAGAAGGCCGTAAAAGACTTTTCTCCCGAAATAATAATAATAAGAAGAAGAGAATTCCTTGTGTTTCAACTATCATCAAGAGAAAAGGCATTGTGGATCTTAATGATCAAAACTCTAAATATGGGAATGATTTTTTGCACATAGTTCAATGTAAAACAATTTCTGTAAAAATTGTTTAAATGAAAATTGGTAGAGAATGAATGAAAATATTTTAAGTAACTTTAATTCACTATTTTCATATTGATTTAACTAATTGATTGAACACCAAACCAGTCTACTACAGCAGGTATGTTTTCATATAGATCAGTGCATTGTTTAATGGTAGATATATCACAAACGTAATAACTACTTTTGGTGGTTACATGTTTAAACACCGAATGAAACATTCTACAAAAAAGTAACAAACAAAATAAAAATTCACACATAAAACAGAACATAACACAATCGATACGCAAATCGCAACACATACCCACAAAGAAAATTCAAAATAAATAGAAAATTTAAAACTATAGATGCAACGATATGACAACTTATCGTCTATACAGATGATACCCAATACATAAAAAATGGTTGCTTTTCACTTCAAAGTACATTGACTAATAAACATGAATGACAAAAAAACAACTCAACTCAACACAAAATACATAGCACAATAAAACAAACACATACTATTACCCAACATGAAACACAAAACAAACATAACATAAAAATTAACAGCAGGTTCAAAACAACTAAGAACAACACAACACCTTGAAAAATACCCACATCCTTTCATAAACTCAAATACAAAGTAGTACTGAATACATTTAACACAACCAGAATATAACTACAAAACATAATAAATCTTCTTGGGTAATTTAACACAAAATGCCAAGAATAAATAAATCACATATAATAGAGATTATCTCAGGTTTTACACACAGAGAAATTTTACAATATTTACAATTTTATTGTAACAGACAATAAAAACATATAACCAAAAACAGAATTCACCTTAAGAACCACATACAGTAGAACTCCAGCTATCCGAATCGCATTCAGATTTTCAGGGGAAAAAATTAAGACGGAAACCTATTGGGATCTCTAAAAAATTATTTTGTCTAAGGTGTTATTAATGAAGGTAGTGTGGGCACACTGCAAACTTTACTTAGATGCTGAGTCACGTTTTTAGCACAAATCTGAGTAGTTGGCTGTCGTCTATCGCCAAGTGGCCGGCCCAACCGAACTGCTACTATTTGTTTTTACTAGTCACTCAGTGTGTCTTTGATTGGTGTAGTTCCGTTGTTTTATTTGAGAAAGAGTGTCATTGTTCACAATGGTTTGTAAAAAAAAAATGAGTTGTCTTATCATTAGCGGATAAACTAAAAATTATACTAGATTTAAAAAGTACTTAACTAAGTGAATACGTAATTGCTTACTTGCTGACGCGTTTCAAAACATTCATTCCTTTATCGAATTGCGTATTCACTGAGTTAAGTATTTTTTAAATATAGTTTAATCAGTGAATATAAGATGATTAAATCATGAAACTTTAAAAATTACAGATTAATCATATAAAGGTGTTATGGGTAAACAGTTGGCTGAGATATACAATTTTGGAAAATTAACATTTTCGGATATTAAACTTACACTTTTGAATTTTGGTGTCAGTGCTTGAAAATAAAGATGAAAGTTTTTCAAGTAAATCAATTAGGGCAACAAAAAACAAAGAATTAGAAGATGTTATTTTAAAATGGTTTTTGCAATGTTCTATAGGAAACCCAATTTTTGGTCCAATTCTTTGTGAAAAAACTAAGTCCTTACTTCAGACGCTTAGAAAAAAGTATAAAGCAATTAAAAAACATAGTTTTTCTCCCATTTGCAATATATATGCAGTAATTAATTAAAATTTACTATTTTATTGAAAAAATTCAATTATATGAATTCGGATAAAAGGAGTTTCACCATATATAAAAGAGATCACTATACACACACACACAAACATTTAACACAAACCTACAAATATTATACACAAATAAAAGCAAAACACCTAAGACAGTAGAAAAACTTGAAACATATGAAACTCAAAAAATATTTTAAGCAACAAAGCCAAACATTATCTAACACAATTTTTAAATACATAACACAAAAACAACTTATACAACACACAATTATTTATACCACAACAGATTGATAGCAGAAACCTCATTTAAAAACATTGACAGTGGATGACAACAGGTCATCATCACTTCTTTTTCTTTCTAATGCTTCACATGAACTCTAGCCTCAAACAATGACAGTTGACTCATATTTAACATACGAAGTGAGGTTTTGAGATTGTTTGACATTTTTGCTATTTAATTCTATATTTGTTTGTCAATTACCTCAAAGGAAAGTTGCACACAAATTATTGCTTTTAGAGTTTATATTGAACCAAAAACTCAGTTTTATTGGAAAAAAATATTGCCTAGCAATACATACATACCTAAGGAATAGTGAGAAAAAAATTAATTAATGGAGAAGCCTGATAAATTTGAAAAAAATATAACCTGATAATAATACATGTAAACCTCACAACATTCAATTATAACAATATAGTAGCAATATGTATTATAAAAGACATTACAAACCATCTACAATTTTCCTTTAAACCATCTAATGATATTCAACACTTACTGTACTGATCAAGTTGAATTAGACACATTCTACGAATATTTTTTCATTTTATTAAAACATATACCACAGTTGAAATTTTCCTGAGCCTTCAGTAGGCATCATTATTTTGTTTACTTTACTTGACAGTCATTACTTACTTTGCTAAATTCTTGATTCAAAATTATAAATTTCTAGGTTACCATTGCGATTTAATTTTTTCCTCTGTTCTCTAAGTTTTGTCTACACCACCAGGTAAGATTTTTTTGCCATACAATTCAAGTGTAGACTGGGCATAATTACCAAAGGATTTTATTAAACTGTTTAATAAAGACAAATTAGACCAGCTTGTATTACAAAGCATTGAACAATTCAGTGGAATGGTCAGAGATTTCAGTGGTTTTTAATTTAGTACCTATTAAAATCTTAAACTAATGATTTACATATACAGGTTTTAATTACAGTAATCTCTCCATATCCAAGGTGTTGGCTACCTTGAATTTTGGTTATTCGCAGACTTTGCCAATTATCATTAAAACAAATAAACAAGCACAAAATAACTCATGGATCAACAACTTGACTTTTAAATTGATTGTCTATAATTGTGGTAGAGGTGGTTCTGTATGCCGGCATTAGTGCAGGGCACCAGCGTGTCGCGCCAGCTAGAGTCTCACTCCCTCCCACTCCAACAGTCCTAACCCCCAGGTGAATCTGTTTAGTATCATTCGCTAGTTTGTAAAGTTCTTTGTTTGTTTTGTGCAGATCTTATAGTTCAAGTGGGGCTTTCTAGATTTTAAAATGTTATGGGATTTCTTTTCAGTTTGATGTTTGTGTGTTTTATATTAAGTTCAAATGCCTTTAACACATCATTGAACATAAGTGAACTAAATTGTCCCAAATCGAGAAGAGGAAGCGTACTGTGCTGTCTGTAGTTGAAAAATTAAAAATTCTTGATGCACTGAAAGTTGATGAAATTGCTAGAAAGTTAGGATTGAAATTTTTTAAAAAATGAGGAGAAAATCAGATGTAGTGTGAAAGAAAGTAGATTTCTTTGTGCCAGAACTGCATCTGTTTCTCAAGATGTGAGGGTTGAAAAAACTGGAAAGCTATTGAGCACATGAATAGAGGACCAAACGAGAAAGACAGTTCCTCTAAGCTCTCATATATCATCAGAGAAAGAGCTAAGCAGCTTCACAAGTGTTTTTCAAAGTCGCTAGAGGGGTGTAGTGAAAATCCAGAATCAGCAGAATTCCTGGCTAATAAGGAATGGTTTGAAAGTTTCAAGTCTCGTTTCAGCCTTTATTATGTATATCTCGTAGGTGAGTCAGCCTCTGCAGAACATTAAGTCAAGGCAGAATTCTCACAAAAGCTTAAAGATGTCATAGAAGAAGGAGGGTTAAAAGTTTTGTAATTTATCAGTCACAGAACCCAAAAGTTCTGAAAGGTTAAAGATAAGACTCAGCTGCCAGTTGTTTGGAGGTCTAACAAAAAAGATTGGGTAACTGCAGATTTGTTTCGTGATTGTTTCAACAATTATTTTGTTCTAGAGGAAAAAGCCTACCTTGAATCTAAAAACTTGCCTTTCAAAACCCTACTATTGATGATTGGTAATGCTCCTGGACATCCTCAAATTGTAAAAATCCAAATGTCCAAGTCATATTACTGTCCATCAACACAACATCGATCCTACAGCCATTAGATCAAAGGGGTAATTACTGATTCAAGGCAAACAATTTCAACTTATCTTGAAATCGATAGATGATGCCCCAGAAAGCACCGTTTTTATTAATGGGGAAAATGTACAACATTGTGGAAGGACTTATTTACATGAAGGAATCAATCGATGAAGTGAAGCTATCAACCAAAAATGCATGCTGGCAAAAGCTATGGCCTGAAGAGGTGGGAGTGCTTGGTTCAGAAAACAATTCAAATGGAATGGGAACACCAGATGTGGATGTGAACGAAATTATAAAAATTGGTCACACTGTAGAGGGAGAAGGTTTTCCTGAAATCGAATGCAAAAATGTTGAGAAAATGATTTGGTTATAATGAGGAATTAACAGTGGAAGAGTTGGAGGAGATGGTGACATCTCCCAAAATGAGATAGCCAAACAGCCTGAAGATGAAGATTAATATCCTGATGATCATGAAATGAAGCCAGGATTTTCCTCCAGAACCATTGATGAGATCCTCCAAATGGCAACGCAGCTTGCAGATTGCATGTTGGAGACGAATCACGTTAAGGCAAGGGCCCTTTGCTTTAAAAGAGGACTCCAGGAGCTCATGCCCCCATAAGATTAAGTTCAAAAGGATTTTGAAAAAATAAGAAACAAACAGCTATAAATAAGTTTTTTAAGCCATCCTAAATGTTGCATACTGTACATATTTACTTAAAAAAACTGCACTTAAACAAGTTATGTTGTACTGTGATTTGTAAATTTCCCTTTAGAACCTAACCCCCAAATTTTCGTTCAAATAAGGTGTATTATCTGTGGTTTTGCAATCCACATTAAGTCTCCAGAACCTAACCACCACAGACACAGAAGGATTACTGTACACTGTTTGTGGACTTTCAGAGCTGTGATGTATTTATTTGCACAACCTGTGTCAATTTCTTTTACATGAAAGGATTTTTAATTCAGATGATAATGTCATTCATTATATGATTAAGTATTTCTGTAACTAGCCTAAAATTAAATAAATCTTCAGTCATAAGCTACATTATATTTGAGTTTATTATACTTATAAATAGTGAATAATAAAAATCATTATTCTCTCAGTGTCTCAGATTTCTAAAAATTGTAATTATCCGATAACTCATTAAAAATATAAGGTCTGTAAGTTCTTTACTAATTCCATTTCGATGTCCATTATGCAAAGTTTTAACTAACTTATTAATTAATATTACAAATCAAAAGAGTTTAAGAGCATTTAAATGAAATAACATGCTTTCATACCAAGTCAAAACAAATTCTAAAAATATATATAGCAAACATACCCTAAATAATGTCACTAAAAACACTCGGAAATTATGTGGCAACAAAGAGTCCAATCTGTTGATATCAGTTGAAAAACGACTTAATATCCTTCCAACTGGAGTTGTAGTAAAAAAATTCATTGGCAAACGTAGAACATTAACTATTAGTATCTTATGTAATACATTTGCTCCCTTTAATGTCCCACAAACTAGGAGGCATTCTGCTGAACTTCTGGTCATGACTATATTAAAGCAAAACATGTGTAAAAATATGTGTCTGATGATATAAATGTAATGAGCTAAATTAAAAAGGAGATAACAATGGGGAACGATAATGTTCTCATTAATCATGATAAAAATACCTTAACTGAATTGGAGATTATTAATTTGACAAGAATGTGGAAGAACTTGGACAATGTCCTTTTTGTTAAATATGTGTGCAATAAGCGCATACCCTTTTCTTATCAAACAGTTTAAGATAGCATAAACCCTACTAACATTTTGATCACTACTGATCTATGCTGAGATTTTGATTTAATGTGACAAGTAACTTGTGGTTATATTTAACTTTTAATAGTTTGTGACAAATCTAAAAACTCAATACATTCATAACATTTACTATTGGAATTACCATCAACTACTTTGAATGATAAAAACATTTTTCAGTAATAGTTTTATTACATCATAAACAAAACTTAGTTTAATAATAAATACTCAAAATCCTCTTAACCACAACGCTTTTTTAATTTTACCCTTATGTAACCATTTCAGTTACCAAGTAACTGTCCTCAGAAGGAAAACATACAAAGACTATATATATCTGGTTTTGGCATCAATATAATTTTTTCCCATACTTTTTTGGTTAATTTTTTATATAAACATGAAAACCAACATGACCACAAAAAGGACATTTTCCTTAGTCCAGAGTTATATTTTCAACTGCATAACAAATGTGTTTTTCAAAACGTTTTAGAATATTTCAGTACGTTGTGCGACTGGAAAATGTTTTGAAAGATATTTATATGTTCTATGCAGTTTTCATTAGTATACATTAGGCAACCTTTCAGTACTAAAGCTTTAGTACAAAAAATATTTTTTTTTTTTTACCCACTCTAATATACATATTTTTAAATATAATGAGAATGATCAAGCATTATCAGAATAAGGTTTTTTGTATGCTTAATTACAGTAAACATGCTGGCTAGCCACAATTAAGTTTAGATTTGGTAGTTACTAAATTGAATAGAGACAGTGAAGATTGAGTGTAGTGGCCAACCAAAATAAGTTTAGATCTTTTGTTGTTAAATGTTAAAAAACCAGAGATTGTTCAATAGCTGTTGTTAGTCAAGACAATATAACTGTTATCTTAGTCTGAGATCAAATGGAGTATAATGGGAAACTGCCTTGATTCACCAACAAGATCGGAAACTATACCGGGATAAACATAAGTAAAAATATATCAATTGCAAAACAATTTAACCAATCTAAGCAAATTTTGTTTCAAAACTCATTATATAACATTAGTAAAGTAATTATTCAAAATTTCTTTACTAAATAAATCATCTAATAAATTAATATTAATAATGGTTATTTTCTTAAACTTATATTAACATAGATTATTCAGTAATCTTAAGGTATTAACCCTTAGCGCTCAGATTTTGTTAACATGCTTTGCTTCCCCACTTGTAATTAAATTGAGACAAATTCCTCACCTGCAAGTTGCATTATTGTTTATGGAAAACTTTGTTTTCTCTTACATGATTTTAGTAAACTAAGCTATTTTTATTCACTAATACTGTATGTACATGATTTTATTATCTTATTTGTAGTTTTGCAGAGTATGATTTCTTTGAAAACAGTCTTCCGGGTTGAAGCCCTGGTTTTCTGCTGCATGTTTTGCAGTGAAAAACTTTTTCGCTTCTACCTCCTTTTATCTTCCTGTTACTGCAGACTACACAATCCTTAGAACTACTTTTATCATTGGAAAAGAATATAATTTCCCATTCAGTCTTTCTGCTTTGTCAGTAGTTGATGGCCGACCCCTCTTACTATACGGGTTATTTCTGATATCACCAATGCGTTCCCTCACCAAGTTTTGGCGAAACTATTTTTGTTTAACAGGATTTTCTCTCATTTCCTTTTTTTTGTTATTATAGATAATAAAACTGTTTACTACAGTACATATAATAGCCAGAAAAATATTTTCCTCCACCATTTATTTGTTCTTCTCGTAAAACTGCACGGTTCATTATATTGAACAGCTAAATCTACACCACCCATAAACTGGTTATATTTACAAATACCTGTTGGTTTAATTATTTTGTTTATGAAACTGAACTACATTCTAATAAATCAGTATCAAGTAAAAGATCAGGAATATCAGAATCACTAATTACACGTGAAGCCACGGCAAACTACGAGAAAACAAATAGCATGCTAAACTGTAACCTATTTGCAACTTACAACGTAGTGGCTAACTAGATTTTGTGATGATTCACATATTCCTAGACATTTTCAACTTAGTTCACATTATTGTCAATATTTAGATTGTAGCACCAAACGGTAAAAGATTGAATGTCGTGGGCTTCGCTGTAGACTAGTTATAGGCATTTGAAAATCGTGTTGGGTGACCCCCGACATACGAGTAACCTGCAATATACACTTGGCGGGGCTGCCCCGACAGTCGAGTGCTAAGGGTTAAATATTTTAAGATTTTCAGAGAAATTAACTAATTAAAATTAATGTACATATAAATAATTCAGAGTTTTTGTAGCTAAGTAACACTGAGGAAGCAAATTATATAATTTTTGGTAATGTTTTACTGTGCCAAGTAAAACAATTGTATTCATCTTTTGCTCTGCTTTGCGTTTTAATGTAAAATGTCGTTGGCTGTGAAATAGGTAGAAATATCAATTACTACTACTCTCCTTTAAATGGAAGACAAAATACAGCACAAAAAATATTAGAATCTACAAGATTAAGTAATTAACAGTTACACTATAATACAAATTGTAGGTTCCTTTTTTTTATCATATTTATAAATATTAGATGGAATATAAAAAATTAAACAAAATGTTTGCTATTTTTTAAAACAAACTTCAAGTTTGATTTATTTTTAATTTATACTACTGATTTTTAGTTTTTAATACGGTTTCTTAATCTCCTGTGAGTTATTGCTTAAATGTATAAAATGGTGATTTGGAAATATTGTAAAAGAATTAATTATACATGAATAAAATAAATAAGTGCTTAGCTGATAGACATTTATTTTGAGATATTCTAATAGTCTGAACATTATTTTAGGCAAAATTATATATTATGGACTATATTTTGATAAGCATTTTAAGTATAACTTTTAAGAAAAGAAACAAAAAAATTAAAATCAATAGCTAATTTATAATTTTATGCTAAAAAAATCTGTTTAAATCTGACAAGAAAGCATTATTAACAATAATTTATCTTTTATTTGAAAATATATCTATATTTTCAAACAAAATTTAACCTCTGTTTTATTTACTTCCTCCAAGACAATAAGATAAAATGAGTTTTGAGGTATTACTAGAAAAGGTTAATAACAAGCTAATACGACCAGACATGTTAGTATCATCAGGTTTCTGTTTTTATTATACAGGGTGCAACAAAAATAATCCAACATTTTATTTTGGTATTAATAGTATAGGCAATACCCATTACTGTATTTATGTTGGGAAAAGTGACAGCCCTACATGAAAATTTGTTCCTCCTTTTTCCATGATCGAAGAGATGGCTTTTCGTTCCAATATAGCTGACAAATAAGGTCTGGCAGTTCAACCGTGAAAGAAGAATGTTGTTTTTAGGGAAAATGTTATCTTCAGAGAAAATTCCATGCTAATTTTAAAAAATAGGGATTTTCTTCTTTAAAAAAATACTTAGACCTTAGATGAATTTGTTAGTGTTGATATAGTCATGAATGCCTTTCCATTGTTCATTCTCCAGAGGAGTACTGAACCAGTAACAGAAATGTTAATGAATTTAGTGTTTAGTTCTGAGCTACAGAAGCTCCTCAAGTACTTAATGGAAAATTACATCATGCTCTGAGAATTATATTAAGGGCCACTATCTAAAGTCCTGAGATAAAAAGACAAGTTGAAAAACTATTAACAATGAACAATACCTAAATACAATCCATACTAATTTGTTTCCTCAGCTCCTTGCTAAAGGGTTTGAATTAAAGAACATATTTCTCATGCTGGATGGTGATAGGTCTCACATAGCTAATTTTGTTTTATACTTTCTGTATGAAATCTTTCAATCCATATTTCCTTTAATTGCTTGTCAAGTGGACAAAATTGGGCTCTGAACAGTCCTGACTTGAATCCTTGTGATTATTTTTTTTTGGGAAATGCTTAAAAAAATACTTTCCTCTTTGCATTTTCACTCATTGATGGAGCTGTGAGCATTGATTATAGTCACATGTAATGAGATAACTGAGGATATGTGTTGCCAAGTCTTCCACAGCATTGGGGTTTGTGATAAGAAATTATAAAGTGACATGGTACTAATACCTAACAGCGTTGAACAGGAAATAATCACCAGGTTTATAGTAAATAGGTTGTATTCACATTATTTTATATTAAGTAAATAAATAACAAAACAAAAAGTTGGATCGTTTCATGGGTACTCTATACATTTTTACTACTCAAGCAAGTGTTAGTAAAGCTTATGCAGCAAAATAGGCAAATACTAGGAAATACCAAAATTTCAAGCAGTAATTTCAGAGAAGGAATATGAAATATAAATCTATCATAAAATTTACTTTAAATCTATACAAAACATTAAAAAAATAAAACTATAGATAAATATTTTGGTTCCAATAGTCTTCATACCAATATACTGAAGTTTGTTATTACTAATTTATCACACGAGTTGATGTCAGAAATTTATTAAGCAAATCAATATTCCTAGGTGTAAACTCTCTAAAAGAATGTTGATTTAAAAATCTTGATTTGGTCTAAATAACCAATGATATTCACTCTCTTTGGAACATAAAAATGTTAATTTATTTATAAAAAAAGGAATGTAATTAAACATTTATCATTTAGTAATTGTATATATGTCAGAGTCAAAAATTTCAGATCAGTGGTACTTGTGTGTGTGTGTGTGTGTGTGTGTGTGTGTGTGTGGGTGTGTGTGTGTGTGTGTGTGTGTGTGTGTGTGTCAAAATGGATAGTTTTGGGTAATTCATTTTAAAATGATTTAAATGAATAAATGGATGATTAATTAGCTACATTATTTATTACAGAATAATCTAAAACACATAAGATACCTACTAAATATCAGATCATATTTACTAAATACTAATAGACAAATGTCTGTTTCTTCCAAATAATATTCTAGCAGATTACATAATCTAGACTTGTATTCGTAGTACATTTTTAGTTGTTTTGCCAAATACAGAGTAATTAAATAAAGGAACTGTTTACCCATTTCAAGTTAAATTACTTTCAATAAACAATTTATTTTCCCACCTCACATTTTCATTAAATTTCTTCACAAGTGTAAAGTGTACTATTCATATAGATTTGAGCTCTCTTGATTAAGCCAGAGATTTTGGAAAGATATCTTTTTACTACATATTTTCTTGTTTTTCTTAGCAACATGACATTGGCTTATCTATAAATGGGTTAAAATAATAAAAAATTAATTAAATAAATATTTTTAAAAAAGGACATATTTAAATATTTTTAAATCAATTTCATGAATTAATCATCTGGCAAAATATAAAGTTTACATGATGAAAAAGTTTATGTTATACAGTAATAATTTAAAAGTGAATCCCCATTCAGGCGAGGATTGAGAGTCTTTAAACTTATTTTAATTTCTACTAAGATAAATGTGAAATGAAACCTGAAGAGAGAACCCAGTAATGAGTCTAAATCAACTAAATCATATAGGTAGATATCTACCTTTAAAAATTATTTAGATCTTACTTATAAAACTTTAAAGTTTACTCATACTTTTTACAATAACTTCACATAAAATTGATAATATATAAGTAATACTTCAACTATTAAAAACATACAAATGTGGTCCATAAACGTTATAAACATAGTACTGGTAAAACAGTAATATTTAACAAAATATATTCCAGTTTTTGTTTGATATCCTGAAGCTGTCTATGCAAGATGTAAGATCTTGAATCATACTTAGATCCAGCACTGATGCATCTGGATCAGACTGATATTTCAGTAACTAAATGCCTTTAAGAGTAGATATGAGCTGAATGTCTTAATTGACACTCTATATTCTCTCAAATTCAACCACAAAGAAATAAAATCCACAAGGTAAAAACACTGGTAACAATATCAGCAAGATACAAACATGAGTGTAGCAAAAGTTGGATTTTAGTTCCATTCATGGGACTGACTTGTCATACCCTCACTCATTCACTTTTACAACAGTGCCCTCTATTATATGTAGATGATTGATATAATAATATGTGTTAATTGCTTATGATAATTTAACAAAAATTGTGTTGCCAAAAAAATTTAAATTCATGCAAATGCATACTGGTTTTTAAGAAGAAAGAAAGTTTTATATCAATGGAACAAAAAAATGAGGCAATAAATAAACAGAACAATGGAGACAATACAGAAAGTATCCAATAACTTTGGCATTGGATAAGAAATGCAATAAACAGAAAAATTTAATAAAGCAGACAAAACTGTATTACAGGGAATCTTTATTTGATTTAAATTTTCCAGGGGAAAGATGTCTTATTTTAGTACCTGTTTTTCAGCAAAAGGCATGAAATTTCTATAATGAATGCAATGAAAAGAAAGTAGATTTTCTGAAATGAATTAATTGAAAATTAATAGAAATGAATTGTAGACAAAACACAAATTTAATAATTTTGCTGTAAAACAAATTCTATATAATAACACTGTTGAACATACACACATAGTACTGAAGAAATTTCAAGGAATGAACATTTAAGTAGTTTATTTGATAATAAATAAGTTTAATTTATTAAAACGCGTTTCAATAACCTAATGATCTTAAGAATCACACTCTAGAGCCAGTAAAATACATTTAAAAGTAACAGTAGTGTTATATATAATTTATAGCAGTTTTGCAGTAGAAGATTGACACCTACTTATCAACCCACATCTAAAAGTTAAACAATTTGTAACAACTAACTTTAACCCTCCACCGGTCTCGTGGCGGCCCTGTGTGCCACCTTTTTACCTATTCGTTATCAGTTCTTACAATCTTGAAAGGAGGCACTTGCCATTCCTAGTATTTGTTGTTGACAATCTTGACAATAGAATGAATCATCTATTTTGGTTAGTTTTATCTCAATTCAGTTCCCAACAGGCTTTGATCACGGACACATCCCCGTTGTAGCACAGAATACTCCACGCGACCAGACATGTAAGTATATTATTATTATATTTCAATATTATTTTTTATAATTTTGTTTTGAAACAAATAAATTTATGCTATTTAATTATTTTATTAAATAATTAATAATTAATTTAGCAAATAATTTGTAAAATTATAATATAGGTATTACATTTTAGATAGATAGGCTTGAACCTATAAAACGTTCAAATCGGAATGTTACAACCGACAAATTTAATACCAGCATTCTATTGGCAGAACATCTTTTTAAAAATGGTCTAACCATTCTGGTGACTAAAAAAAAAAATAAACGGGAAATCCCACCACTGTTTATTCAGGCTGGTAAATCAAGAGAAATAGGTAGTTCCATCTTCGGATTTCAGGATGAGTACTTAGTGCTTATTTCATTTCATCCAAAAAAATAATAAAATTGTTTTATTACTTTCGTCTATGCATGACGACGCAGCCATAAATGAAATTACGGGAAAACCAGAAGCCATAATGGATTACAACTCGACAAAGGACAGAGTCGATACAGTTGACCAGCTATCCTCCCTGTACTCAACCTCTCGAATAACAAGACGGTGGCCAATGTCACTTTTTTTAGACACTTGGATATTACGTAAATAAATTCTTTTGTAATTTACAAATTTAACAACGAAACTAATGATAGGAGAAAAAAATCGTGAAAGACCTTTCTCATGCACTCATGGAAGATCACTTGAAAGAAACGGCACAAATTAAAAAGACATAGCGCCGTTCCTTAGTCCATACAAAGACGTGGTACCAAATATTCCTGTCGCTACTGGATCTGGAAGATGCGCAAGAAAACAAAATACAAAAATTACAGTGCATTGTTCAGAATGCACCAGATGTATTTGTAAAAACCATTCTAAAAAATAATTAAGTGTGATGACTGTTCAAATAAAGAAAGTGAAACTGAAGAAATGTATAAGTTTATATCCTTTTTTTTAACAAAATAAAATAAGTTATTGTAAGTAGTTGTTCTTCTTGTATATTAAAACAGGTTTCTTTTAAAAAATTTATAAAATTTAATCACTTACTACCAAATACCCACTTGAAATAGGCGAAAAATGATGGGCGGCACTCCACGCGACCAGTATTGTAAAAGTGTAAGACGCGACCGGCAGAGGGTTAAAGAACAATTGCAAATACATAACATAAATTTTTTGACTGAACCATATTTTTATGTAAAACAAAATCAACAAGTGTAACATTTTATTTTTAATTATATATAACATTTTGAAAGGGTCTAATTTATTATATTCAGTTATATTTATAAAAGGTATACATATTAAAAATAACTCCCTTTTAAAAATAGGTGAATTTTAAAAATATTTTATTCTTATAAATACAGTACAACTTCATTATAATGGACTAATTATAATAATGCAGTTAATAATGGAGTAATTATAATGGAGTTTAAGATTGTTTTAATAATAAATCTATTATTAAAGCAAAATTATCTAAAAAATTGGAAAATACAAATAAAACTAAAAAACTGTAAAAGGTTGATAAAGATAAATAAATCTATTTAAATTATGTGTGTAAATTTTATTTATAGCGGTTAAAACCTCAGTGAACACGTTTGGTTATTATAACGTAAAATTCAACAACAGTGAAACAATTTTTTTTTACTTATTTTAAGTAAATCTTCAGATTGAAGGTTTTAATGTAGTTTTAATAAACAGAAGTCAAACTTTCAGCCCAGTAACCTGTGAGGTTCAGTAGCAAGGGTTATTTGATTACAAAACATTTGTCAAACACTTTTTTATCTTGTATTATAAATATTAAAATGTCCTACTATTTATAGTTTTAAGAAACAAGCATGAAGTTATAAGTCAGTGACCTATTGGCTACAACTGCATACATAGATTTTGAAAAGTTTTTATTCAACAAAACGCTTATAAACACTACATAAATTAGTATTATAATTATAAGTAGTATTTCTATACCATATTTACTATGCTATTGTATCACTTTTAAGGGAACTGGCAATTGATTGAAAGAAGATAGTGTGATATTGTTAGCAGTTGTTTAGGCATTGCATCTGTGTAGGCTGTGTAGTGCCTGTTTGAGTGAATGGTAAATGGCTTATTCCATTTCAAAACACAATCATTGTAAGTAATGCCCCATTTAATATGGTCCATTATAATGAGGTTTTGCTGTATAAACATAAAATCTTATTTAATGTAAATACAGAATAAAGGATTGAATAACAAACTTTCTAATTAAAAATGAAAAACATTAATAAGAGGTACATTTAAAATAAACATACAACCTTCCCCTATCAAGATATAAAGACTTAAAATTATATACTACTGTCACCAGTTGACTTCCAGATTGTTCAGAACACAACTAAGCAATTTGATGCATGTAACTATTTTTGACAAAAATCAAATTAAATTCATTATTCCCTTTCACAATTTCAAATAACATTCAAATTACATATCTTTTTCAGAATGAAATTTCAGTTGTTTTTTTAATAGAATATCAATTGTACATTGGAATTGGATCAAATATTAGAATAACCATTAAATATTAATATAATCTATAATAATAACTAATCAGGTTAAACATGGCTTAGTATAGGACCTGAACACAGATTAATGCAGTCTGAAACTTTATTACCGGGGTGCAGAAAATGTGTATTTCCCCCAATCGATATAGGGAATTTTCTCTATAAATTTTCAAATACGACTATATACAACAAAACAAGTTTAAAAGCCATTTTTCAAAAACCTATAGACCTAACATGTATCATGTAGATAAATGATAGGACAATAGTTTAAGGCAAATAAGTTAACTTGTATTCATAAGCTAAATATTTATTAATACAAATGCAGTTTCAAAATTTACCCAGATGATCAAAGATTTTCTCCAATTCTAAATTGCCCGAATATACATACGAAGGGGGACCCAAAAATAACCAGAATCGTGAACCCATAAGCTCGCTAGTCGGAGTAGCCACTTCTGCTGCAGACTCAGAAACTACGATTGAAGAGCTTGTTGACTTGACTAATATTTCTTGGAGTTCATGCTAAAGAATTCTCACTGAAGAATTACAAATACATCAGAAAGCAGTAAAGTACATTCTTCGGTTCCACACTCATTAACAAAAAAATAGCATGACCTTCCCCATCCAGCTTATTCACCAGATCTTGCTCTGTGTGACTTATTTATGTTTCTCCTAATGAAACGGAAGCTCAAAAGAAAATGTTTTGCTATCATAGAAGAAGTAAAAATTTTTTTAAAAAACAATGGAAGCCTTTGAAAGGCATTAAGTTAAAAGAGCGTGGCACTGTTTCCAGGAGTGGAAAAACGCCTATGTATGAGTATCTTGTCTAATGGGGAGCACTTTGATGGAGATAAAAGATGTATTGTCCAAAATTAAATATTAAGGTATATTAAACAAATTTCAGTTATTTTTGTGTCCTGTATTATTGTACTGTTTATTTTCATTTTATTGGAAATTCCACTTATTGATCCGATGTACATTAACATCTTGAAAACCAAATTTAATACTATAACGTATTTATAGGTAAATACTATAAACACTCCTACAAAACAGAAACAACTGACTTGTGTATTACTAAAATAGTGAAGACCCTATTATTGTGATCCACAAATATTGTACATGGGAGATGATTACTACAACTTTCCATGCATAAGCATTCAATGACAACTCAGACATACTTTACACATAAACAGTTTACATGTGTGACTAATTCTGAAGTGAGTTTGGTAAGCCTCAAAATATGATAATTGGAAATGAATTTGGCTCCAATTATTTCTATCAACTCTAAAAGAGAATATTTTAACATCAATAACTCGTTTTTATCCCAAACTACTATTAATTTAAAACAATTTATGCTTGATTCGTAAACCAGCATAATGGTTGATTTGAAAACAAACTTAGTTTAGTTTAACCTGTAATGAAAATTACGGAAGATTATGAATTATATATATAGTAAAATATCCCATAAATTAATTTCCTTATTGCAAAATCAAAACAAAAAACCCCTCACCAAAACTTATTATTTATCATTTACAAATGTAAGCGAATACAACATTGAATCACTTTTTAAAATCAATTTGTTATAAAAAGTGTAAATATTAAACATAATGAAACCTTCAACATACCGAACTAAAACAAGAAAGCCATCCTCGAATAACTTCTGGCAATGTTCGATCCAAAGAGTCTATATCTTTGGAAAAACGATTGAGAATCCTGCCCACTGGCGTTACATCAAAAAATTCCATCGGTGCTCTAAAAGTGTTAAAGAGCACGGCATTATGAAGAAGACGGGCGGCTGTCAGTAGTCCAAGAAATAGTGTCAGTGTAGAGCACAAAGCAGTAATTGCTGAAAGCCCCATACAAAACACAGCAACATGTTATTATGTACAAAGCTATATTGTCCAGGTCCCATCAATATCTCTGTGCATTCATGCATAATGTACAAGTGCTCCAGTATAAGTGTTTCAGTATAAGTTATTTACAAAATTAAGGAAGTTCACAAAAAACAAAGACCATTCTCTTATGCGTAAATAAAAACACAAGTATCTAAGCTATTTTTGTAGAAGTAGAAATTTTATCTTTATGACTACAGTAATCTCCCTTAATAGTCCAGAATGTTGTAAATTTACTTAAATCAGAAAAACATATTGTGTTTTGCAGAATTGGACATTATATTTGGACAAAGTTTGATGTTAGATTCTAATATTTTAAACTGTTAAGAAGTTATTTATTGCTTACATATTTTTTGAAAATTATCCCGCACAGATAGAAAAATCTAGACTGGTCCTAATCTGGATATGTTAATAAATCAATTTTGCATTATACCATCTTTTATAATTTTGTCGAAGTTGTGTTCGTTTATTTCTTCTTTTTAGGATTATAATGAACTATAATAGTTCTCATCATGTAGGGTAATCTGTTGTATGATAAATGTATACTAAAGAAATAATATTCCTCTGTGGTAATCAGTGAATGAAATCTTGAGAAAAGAACAATAAAAGAATTAATTCTTTGTATTTCTAGAATTAATTTTGCACTTATATGAAATGCGACATCGAGTTGAAGAGAGTAATGTTCTACCTCTTCTAATGTTATTTTGCTCATAGTTTCTGGTGAAATTTTAACACAACTTCTTTCTCAATATAAGTAAACAGAGCATTAGATAAAATATAAAGAACACATCAATAGAAAAGGCAAAATAAAATTTAATTCTCATTTCAGTGCCTAAATTACAAACTGTGTAATATGGAAAACAATATTTACTGAACTATATTTCTTCAATATACCAAATGTTATATTAGTAAATAGTATTGGAATCTATTTTTAATTTTAATAAGTTTCTAATACGTCACAAAATATTAAGAGTTCTTGCAAAAAAAAGACTGGAAAATTAAAGTTTTTTACTAGTTATTTTACTCATGGATTTTGTTGCTCATGTTGATTAATAAAACTTCAACATATAAGCCTTATAATGACTTGCCGAACCTATAGTTAATGAAACACTTACTGAGACACAATAAGCGTTCATCATCAACTAGATGGTCTTAATTGCTGATTGAAACAGAATTTCTATAATGTGGTCAAAAAGTTAATTTGATATGTATTGGATTTGTTCATTAAATATGTTTTTATTTTTTGTTTTGGTATGTTTGTGATTTTCAAATCCCTTTTTCTTGATTGATGTGGCAATGGGGCTTGTTTCTGCTATGTATTTAACAAAAAATGAATCACTATTACTTTATTAGAGTATATATGTTCTTTAAATATTTTTTAAAAATAGCAATCTGCTTCACTAATGTAAACATTTTTATAGGTACATTGTAAATTGTAAATAATTGAGTATAGTCATACCAAAATATAGTTATTTTACTTTACTTTGGCATAACTATTCTGAATTATTTTAAGATTGACAATGTACATTGATTGACAATAGGATTTTAGGTACCAGGATTTTTAAATATACCAGTAAGTATGTTTAGATACCACTCAGTGATTAGTCTGGACTGTGAGAGCATTACAGTAATTATCAAGATTCAATTCGTCCTTTGTTTTAAAAAACTCACACACATATATACATAAATTAATCAATATATTTTACAAATTTTAAATGCTTTGTTAGCCATAATAATAAAATTATATTTTAGTAATATAATTTCTAATAAAAAACATATAAATCTTAATAAATAAATGTAAATTTTATAACAATTTGGTTTCAAAGGTATTTATATCCGGAGAATAAGACATTTTAAAAAAATGTATTTATTTTATTTCAAAATGTTTATTTTAAAACAGTTAACAACAATTTTGTTTATTAAATTTTGAAAAATATAAAAATATATTTTTAAATAAGTGTTAGTAAATATGTATAATGATTCAAGTTTTATTTAATAATAGTAAATAATCTTCAATGAAATTACATTAAATACCACTTAAAAATGCTTTTAAATTTTAAAATTATGATATTCTACTTTGTGAAAAAAGTTATAAAATGCATTTTATATTTATACAACATACATTACTTGTCTTTTACATTTAGTTATTTTACTCGTCATCCAGAAAACATCCTTAGAGGTAGTAATTAATACTGGTTTTATCCTTCCTTAGATTTTATTATGTTTAAAAAAATATAAAATATATTTATAAATCATTAACACTGCAAATTGTAATACAAGGATCTAAAGTAATCAATATTTCTAATAATAAGAAAAAACAAATTTGATCAACAACTGCAGAAGGACAAATATTCCTTTTTAAATTTGATGTATTTCTATATAAAATTGTTTTTCACATTCAAAGTTACGAAATTGTTAAAATTACAAAAAATTTGTAATAATGCAGTATTTCAATAATTTTTTTACCTAGAAATGGGTATCAGGTTTCTATAAAATTTTAGCGTCAACATATGAAAAATTTAGGCAAGGATAAGATATCAAACCTTTAATGAGAAAGGGAGAGTTTGAAAATATTTAAAAGTATTTAGAGAGCAAATAAAATTAACTTGATTATTTTAAATTCAAGGTTTAGCCAAGTACTGAAAATTTGGAGGAAAAATAAATATTTTAAAACTTTAACATCAGAATGATACACATCATTAGCAGTAATTCAATTTTATAGAGACAGAGATATTTTTGAATGATGGTGCTAAAGCCATAAGAACAGCTAAAGAAATATGTCACAATTTTTAAATTTCAGAAGGTTAACCGACACTTCAAATAATTAATAAGTAGAACTAAAAACATTATGTCTGAATAAGTTTAAAAAAAAAAATTTACTTACATTTTAAATTCTGCAAGTGGTTAGATTAAACTATTTTTCTAAAATTAACCAAAAAGGATTGTAGATGACAAGAAATACTTAAGAATACTTTTAACAATCATATATATATATATATATATGTATATATATATATATATATATATATATATATATATATATATATATATATATATATATATATAGATTTTTTGGACTAGGAGACTGACAGACTTACCTTGGTAAGAGTCCACTCTGTAGTCTTGAAATAGAAACACATAAAAGCACTGTCAATCGAAGAGAAAACACAAAAAGAAATATGAGAGAATGAAATAAGATAATTGTAATCACAGATTGTGTAGAGTAGAAATCAGATGTCACAGAGATGCACAGATTAAAGATATATATATATATATATATATATATATATATATATATATATATATATATATATATATATATATATATTACAATAAAGATGATTATTTTTTCTTGATTTGTTGTAATTATTAAATAACTTCAAAAAGTTCATAATCAAGATATATTTTATTCAACATTTACAATTATGCTGAAGCTTTTCGCCGGAGTGTAGTTCCAGCATTCTCAAAGACTACTAACATGGTTTGTAAAATTATTTTTAACATTACTCTAATTGATTGCACTATGTACATAAACCACTGATATCTTATTTCTTTAATTTATTTGCTTTACATTAAATGAACTATTTGTTTGATAAAATCTTAAATTCTATCTAAAACATGAAAAATTGTGTTATGTTTAGATTTAATTTGGGACTGTTCTTTAATAAGTATGTTGTTTAATTTATGCTTGTAGATATATAGGTTTTCCAGAACATTCATTTTCAAACCTTTATTAATATGTTTGATTAAATTCATATTTTGTATGTCTGGAAAACTATGGTTATTTGCAATACAATGAGTGGCCACATTCGATTTATATATATCTGGTTTTATGTACGCATTGAGATGTTCCTTGTAGCGATCCTTTATTTTCTTTTTTGTTTGACCTACATAATTTTTATTGCAATCTTGGCAATTTATGCTATATATCCCACATAAATCTAATTTACTAGTGTGATTACTTTGATTTAAAATACGATTATTGATGGTATTGTTTGTATAAAACGCAAATTTAATATTAGTATTTTTAAACAACTTTTCAAGTGATTTAATTTCATATCCCGTGTAAATAAATTTAGTCCATTTTGTTTCATTTTTACTTATAATTTGTCTGTTATAATTTAGTAATTTATTCTGAACGTTATTATTCAATTTATCTATAGTCTTCCTTTTATAACCGTTTACTGAAGCTAATTGATATATTATGTTTAATTCATTTTGTCTATTTTGTTTATTTAATGGTATTTTATACATTCTATACAATAGGTTGTAAAAGCATGCCATCTTTTGATTATATGGATGATTGGAATGGTTTGGTATAATATTATCAGAAATCATGGGTTTTCTATATATTGCGTAATCTAATTTGTCATTCTGATATTAGCTTCAGTAAACGGTTATAAAAGGAAGACTATAGCTAAATTGAATAATAACGTTCAGAATAAATTACTAAATTATAACAGACAAATTATAAGTAAAAATGAAACAAAATGGACTAAATTTATTTACATGGGATATGAAATTAAATCACTTGAAAAGTTGTTTAAAAATACTAATTTTAAATTTGCGTTTTATACAAACAATACCATCAATAATCGTATTTTAAATCAAAGTAATCACACTAGTAAATTAGATTTATGTGGGATATATAGCATAAATTGCCAAGATTGCAATAAAAATTATGTAGGTCAAACAAAAAAGAAAATAAAGGATCGCTACAAGGAACATCTCAATGCGTACATAAAACCAGATATATATAAATCGAATATGGCCACTCATTGTATTGCAAATAACCATAGTTTTCCAGACATACAAAATATGAATTTAATCAAACATATTAATAAAGGTTTGAAAATGAATGTTCTGGAAAACCTATATATCTACAAGCATAAATTAAACAACATACTTATTAAAGAACAGTCCCAAATTAAATCTAAACATAACACAATTTTTCATGTTTTAGATAGAATTTAAGATTTTATCAAACAAATAGTTCATTTAATGTAAAGCAAATAGATTAAAGAAATAAGATATCAGTGGTTTATGTACATAGTGCAATCAATTAGAGTAATGTTTAAATAATTTTACAAACCATGTTAGTAGTCTTTGAGAATGCTGGAACTACACTCCGGCGAAAAGCTTCAGCATAATTGTAAATGTTGAATAAAATATATCTTGATTATGAACTTTTTGAAGTTATTTAATATATATATATATATATATATATATATATATATATATATATATATATATATATATATATTGTTTCCATGAGCATATGAGTGATTAGTGTTTATATAAGTCTGTCAGGAGAAAAAAGATAATGCTATTAGGAAAAAAAAAAAATGAATGGATTTATCTGATGTTGAGGTTAGGGGATTCTCTGGACTTGGTACACCACTGGTATGATAGTTCCCACCTTCTCAGTTCTGAGGGATTGCAATCAGGGGGGAGTGATTTAATTATTTTTGTGGTATAGCAGTTAAAATTATGAATATGGATAGACCAACAGCTCAACATGCTGCGAGTCACAACATCACAACTTTTGATGACTGCTATACCACACAAATAATTAAATCACTCCCCCCTGATTGCAATCCCTCAGAACTGAGAAGGTGGGAACTATCATACCAGTGGTATACCAAGTCCAGAGAATCCCCTAACCTCAACATCAGATAAATCAATTCATTTTTTTCCTCCTAATAGCCTTATCTCTTTTCCCCTGACAGACTTATATAAACTATAATCACTCATATGCTCATGGAAACAATATATATATCTTTAATCTGTGCATCTGTGACATCTGATTTCTACTCTACACAATCTGTGATTACAATTATTTTATTTCATTCTCTCATATTTCTTTTTGTGTTTTCTCTTCGATTGACAAAGACCACTGTGTGGTTGAAATATATCATTGTTTAAGTGCTTTTATGTGTTCCTATTTCAAGACTACAGAGTGGACTCTTACCAAGGTAAGTCTGTCAGTCTCCTAGTCCAAAAAATCTAAATAATCTTTACCAACCAAAACTAACCTAATATATATATATATATATATATATATATATATATATTTATATGTGTGTGTGTGTGTTTTTTATATACATATACACATCACTTACACTTTCGATAAATAAAGATTATCAAGAATCTTGACTTTTTTGTGAGATGGCCTTTGAAAATATAGTCTTTCTATTTTCAGGCATGGATAAGCTACACTATCTTAAAGAATCCTTGCAAAAAATCAATTAAGAATTTCAATTAATTCAACAACACTTTTATGATTAGTCTATGATGTCTTGCATAGACTTATCACTCACATTTATTAATAGTATATTTAGCAAAAATCTTACTCAAATTTTTGAATATTCCACTTGCATTAGAGGAACAAACAAACAAACACACACACATAGGAATTTTTGGACTAGATAGGAGACTAACAGACTTACTTAGTGGCAATAGTCTAAGACTGCAATATCTTGGAAATTAATAAATAGACACATATCACACTATTGAAATATTTCAATCACACAATGATCTTTATCAATCTAAAAAGAAATTAAAGTGAACCACAGATGTGTATAAATATCCAAATGTCACATATGCACAGATTTATAGTTTATGATATAGTACTATATGTTATTTGTATAAATATTGATTAATTGAAACCAGATATTAATAGTCTGTCAGGAGGAAGCTAAATGGAGTTGTTAAAAATGGTAGAAGTTAGGGGGAAGGTAAAACGAGTTTTATCTGATGTTGAAGTCTGTGACCATACATGACGTTGGAACTATGAAGATACACAGGTAAACTGTTCAACATGCTGCTAGTCACAACATCATATATTTCAATGATATTTATACCACCAAAATAATTTAAGACCCTCCTTCTTGATTGCAACCTTTCAGAATTGAGAAAATTGGAGTCGTCATACCAGTGATACAACAAATCTAGAGAACCTCCTAACCTAGGTAAGTCTGTCAATCTCGTATCTAGTCCAAACATTCCAACATAGACTTTTAAGCTCTACTAGAACTAACCTAGAAATATATATATATATATATATATATATATATATATATATATATATATATATATATATATACACACACACACACATTATAGCAAACCAAAAACAAAGAGGGATTTTTGCTAAATATACAATTATTAAGTGTAAATGTAAATGCGTGTGCACACACACACATAGCAACTATTTTCCATACAACTATTTCTATTCACAATAATTTTACTGATTAGTTAAAAACTTTGTTTAAAAAAACTGTTAAATAGTATCTAAAACCAAAAGCAAAGATAACAATAAATTTAAAATGAATCCAACCCCATAACAGCCACATTTCTTATTAAAACCAGAAACAGAAAATCATGGTTACCGAGAAAAAAGTTTGTAATAATGAAGCCAAGTTTGTAGGAAGAAGGTTATCAACAGTATCAAGTTCTTTACTGAAACGATTAATAATTCGTCCAATTGGAGTTGTGTCGAAAAAAGAAGAAGGTGCTAGCATAATTCTAGTCAGCATGCATGCATGAAGCCATTGTGATGATATAACACACCCAAGAGATAGAAGCAGTGATGCTGTCAAAATGCCTAATGCTACAACATGCCATGGATGGTTAGTTACTCACCTCATCTTAAAGTTAATTTACCCATTTTGTATTTATTATTTTCATAATTCATAAGTAACTTACATTGAAGGTAATGAAATACAAATGTGCTAATAAAATATTACTAATATTCAAATATTACATGTAAATAAAAAATAATTCCAGAGGCAATGCTTGGGGGGGGGGATATACATGCAGTTTTCGTCTTACTTGTATAAAATTTTGGGTCTTAATATACTAACTTAACACAATAAATCCTAAATCAACTATAGACACATTGGCAAAAAAATACTAAATTTGTATAGTGTTTTTAAAAATTCATACATTTTATAATTATTGTTCAAACTTATTAAATTTTACGTCACAATACAGAGGATAAGGCTATCATGAAATTTATACTTCAATCTACTTAGAAATATTACATGATGTTTTTAAAATGTAAGAAAAATGTAGAATATAAAATATTGCAACATTATGTTTTAAAGTTGATTGTTGTAATTATGTTGAATTCATTGACTAGACTATAATTAATTAATACATAACTAAGTGAATACTTAAAAGCTTCCGTGCTGTCGTGTAGAGGCTTAGCTTCGTAACAGAAACGATTGTTTCACAATGTGTCAGGAAGTAAGCTCTTAAGTATTCACTTAGTTAATTAATTAATTAATTATAGAATATAGGTATTAATTAATTATAGATTATGTTTTAGTTCCCGATTTAATTATACACACTATATAAATTATTTTAGAAAATAACTATATTATTATAGAAATGATAAAATAACCTAACAAAGAAAACACTAAAATAAATTTACTGTAATCGAATTGTAATAGAAAAAACAGAATACGTTTATAACCACAACAGAATACTGACTAACTACAAGTGAAATTAGCAGCAACCTTGTCACTGTTCAGAATTATTTTTCTTACAGTTATTAACTGTCCAAAAATGGGATAAAGATAATTAATTTGAAACTAATAACTTAGAAAACAAAGTGAAATACAGCTAAAAACAATGCAAAACACAATATTATGCTGAAAATAAACATATCAAATTAATTACAACAGCTAAACCTAGTTTCATTAACATCGGTATATGAACAACCCTGTCGGTATATACCTTCCCAGCTAGTCATGTACTAAAGATAATAAAACATTATATTCAGCACATTATAAGAGAGATCTAATTTAAAAAAATTTTAAACGAAAACCACTATTGTTTATTAAATTGATAATACTAACTAGAGTTACTATTACCTGATAGAAAAGTAAAAAAGGTTCAAATTATTCAGTCAGGTTTTGTCAAATGTTGATTAAAATATTCAATCTCAAAAATATTATAGAAGATGTCACAGTTTCAAAATTTTATAGTGTGACTGACAAAATTTTATATATATATATATATATATATATATATATATATATATATATAGGAATTTTTTGGACTTGGTAGGAGACTGACAGACTTACCTAAAGGCAATAGTCCAAAACTGCAATCTCTTGGAAATAAGCACATATAAAACACATATAAAACACTTAATACACTTTTATTTGAAATATTTCGATCAACATGATCTTCTTCAGTCAAGAAAGAGAAAACAAAACAGTCTGTTTTGGACTATTGCCTTTAGGTAAGTCTGTCAGTCTCCTATCAAGTCCAAAAAATTCCTAAAAAAGCTTTAAGCTCTACTAGAACTAACCTATATGTATATATGTATATATATATATATATATATATATATATGTATATATATATATATATATATATGTATATATGTATATATATATATATATATATATATATATATATATATATATATATATATTGTAATGTAATTTTTTAAAGAGACGCAACGGGGTTTTACTATTTTATGAAGATATATTATTTCTATTTAATGATATTTCTCTATTTAAAAACCAAAACCAAAAAACTACTCAAGAACAATTCATTAACATTTATTATTACAATTTCATCTCGACATTAAACAATACACAAAACAAAATTTTACAACTTAACAATTTTTAACAAAATATACTAAAATTCGATTCTTTAAATTTGAGTTACAAGGTTTTTATACCCTTGGCTATTTAAGATCTCTTGATATCTCGGGGTTATAGTATGGGCTATATTAACTCTTTGTTAATTAAATAAATTTTGAAAAAACACAATATTAAATTTTGAAAATGCAAAAAGGCTAAACTCTTTGAACTGGATTATTTCTTACTATTAATTAACAACAAGATATTCTAAAATACAAATTTAACTTCTCTACTATCTTAAAAGTCCACTAAAGTTATTTTTATAGCGCTATTTCTCAACTTAATAAATATCAAAATTTTGCTGGTCGCTTACGTAAATTCCCGTTCTCTCCAATTAAACAATTCACACACTTCAATTCGTTTTATTTACTTTACTTTATATTTACACAGTATTGCATTTTGTGATTCACTACTCCTTAATTTAAGTTGGCCAATCTTCTTAACAAAACGGTATAATTTAGATGAACTCTTTCCAAATAAATAAAATTTTGACTGCACAGCAAGGTCTGCGATTAGAGCGTCACCCACGCTAGAATCAACTAAACTCTAACTACGCGTCCTTAGCTTTTCTTAAATTGTTTAAAATATGGCCGCCTTTCTTCTCCAAAAAACACATGTTGCCTGTAATCTAGTTTGTTTTCTTTTTCTTCAATAGAATCGATTGTCACACTGACCTACATCTGTTTTACAGCTGACATATCACAAGTTTGTTTAGAATGGCCTTTTAACTTGGTTAAACCTGATTGAAACTTACTGTTTCAATTTCCTATCGTCAACAAACCTTCCAGTGTTTATTTTATTAATATTATTAGTGTGTGAAGTGTCTTTGTGTTTTACTTTTGAGATATTTCCGAATTGTGTGTGTTTTGCTTGGTCTTTCATAAACATAACCTTACATTGTTTACAATTTTCTTTTGTTTACAAACGTGTTCACTTTCTCCTTCAAGTAATTACTTAGGCTCTATTTTACTACAGTTTACAAATTTGTTTACACATAACTATTATTAGATTATCTTATTTTAATTTATGTGTTAGGTTATTTGATATAACAAATTTCCTAATACATTTCCAGTTCAAACCTTGTTTACAATTCCTAGGCTTTTACCAGAATTTAGTTTCAATTTTAACCTAACCAATCTTTTAATGAATTTTTGTTTAAATTTTGTATGAGTTATTTCTAATTTATTTTCCAATTCTTAAATAATATTATATAGCCCATTCCATAAATGTTACAATGTCCCCTAATTTAATTTAAACAAAAAAAATAATCCTAATATCTACATTACACATTTTTTTTACATTTTACAAGCTTGCTTAAATATACATATTTTTTTTTTTTTTAAATTAAATTTAAATTTACATTTATTTCATACTTGTACATTTTATTTAATAACTACCTGAACACATTTTTATTGAGTACGTTATACCTCAACACTTTGGCTGACTTATTGTCCATTGTCTTTACCACTTTTATAATTGTCCACTTAAAAGTCATTTATACCTTCATCTGTCCACTTTCGTCCATTTATACTTAATTCTATAATACAATTTTATCTTAACTCTTTACCAATCAAATACTGAGCTGAAAACTTCAAGCTACTTGTCTTACATGGTTTATACTAGTTTAAAACTCGCATAATACTATTTCATTAATTTTATATGTTGTTATTTATTATTCTATTTACTATCTCTTTTTTCGCATCCTCCCAACTATTCATCATAAATTTTTTTTTTCAATTAAAATTAATTTGTCTTAACCTTGCCTCAACCTCACTTCAGTTATAAATCTATCAACTCTATCTGAACACAACTATATTAAATTTAACCCCAATTTCATATTACTATTATTTTATTATTATTATTATTTTTTTTTAAACTCTTTATTATACTATATACTTTGTTACATATATATATGACGGTAATTCACCTTACCTCCACTTATTAACGTAGACATTTATTTTATTTTAACATATTTTCGACGACATCAACATCATTAACACCCTTATTCACGTATACATTTATTTTATTTCACATATTATCGACGTTATTTATATATTTCATTTTATTTTCAAATTCCCCTTTTTCCAAATTATATTTCCCCTTTTTATATTGTTATGCTCATCCAGTTCAATTATTTTCTTATATCATTTCAGTTTATTTTGTATGAAGTTTAACATCTAATATTTTTAAAGGTTGCAATTTCATATACTCTATTTGATCATATCTATAGTTCCTTTGATTACACTATCCCTATATCAACGAATATAAATTTTGTTTTAATACTTATATATATCAACGCAGATTCTCCCTTACAATACGACGAAGTTTAAATACACAATTACCATATTTTTATTACAACGATGCTTTAATATTTATTATCATAGATTCATATTTCTTTTATAATATATAATATATACGACGAAGTTCCATTATTTATCAACGCAGATTCTCCCTTACAATACGACGAAGTTTAAATATACATAATTTTATCTTTATTCATTATTCGACGAAATTCCTAATAAATTATCATAGATATAGTTACCATCCCTTACAACGTATCTCCTGCTAACGTTTTCATATACACATAATCACCTAGAGTTTATTCATATTGCTTCCTTTACCTATATTTAATATCTCCCTTCCTATTTTATTTAAATTTATATATTTTTTCTTTCTTTATTTTTTTTTCAAGTGTTTGTTTAATTATTAAGTCATTTCTGGTCCATTGTCATTTCCGGTTTATTTGTTATCTATCCCTCCTACATTCGCTTCCTTCTCCTAATACTTTTATATTCTGAGTCATTCCTGTTGTTTCCATCTTATTATCCTTTGTTATTTTCCTTTCTCTCGACTTCTCCTTGATACCTGTCATTTTACTGCCTGTGTCTATTAATGCCTGTAAACTTGTTTCCTCTATTTAATTTCTATTCCTGGGTTTCCTATGGTCTTAGTTTTCCGATTGACTGTGGGCACCATGCTCTTTTCTTGTCCCCACGCCTGTCCTTGCCTTAACACCGTTTACATCTCCATTGTATCTTTCATCTGCTTCATATGTTCTATTTTCTGTGTTTCTCTCATATTTAAATTCCATTTCCCATTTTCCAAACTTGAGTTGTGCCTCCACATCCATTAACATATCCGTACCTATGATCATTTCTCTCAACAAGCTTTGTACCACTATGCATTGAAACGGATATTTAACTCCTTCCATTTCTCCTATTACCATTTTCATTTTATTAATCTGTTCAGTCTTCCTTTTAGTTGCGGTTTGAATTGTTATATTTTTTATTGCCAGTACCTCCATCTTTCCTACTTCATTTCTTAATTTTAACTCTCCTAACTCTTCTGTGTTTTTCTTTGTTATATATTCGACTTTCTCTATCTCTTTTTTATCAATTTCTATCTCATCAGCTATTATTTCATTTGTTTTCTCAAAATTTTCCTTAATCTCCTCTAATTCTCCATCTTTCTCCTCTAAGTCTCTTCTCTCATCCTCTACTACAGCATTATTCTTTTTTCTCCACTGCTCCCTCATATCCTCTATCATTTTCCTATTTTCCTCCCGTATTTCATCTTTTATTACTTTTAGATCCTCCTTCATCTCTCTTATTTCGTCTCTATTTTCCTCTAATTTTTTGTTTAAATCTTTCATATCCTCCCTCATATCTTTCATTTCCCCTTTTATTTCATCTATCTTATCTAATTTTCTATTCATATTTTCATTATTTATATCTAATTTTCTATCTAGATCCTCTCTCATATCCTTCATCTCCTCTTTTATTTTCTCATTCCCTTTATTTATTTCTTTTAGTAAGTTTTGGTTGCTTTCGAACAATTTTTTTATCCAGTCATCATTATTTCTACTTCCACTTTCACTACCCCTTCGTTCCTGTTCAATTTCTACAAGTGGTAGTCCCCTAGCTTCATCTACCTCCATGTTTGGTATTGGCATATCTGTGCCTTCCATTTCTTTCATTTCCAAATTTGTCCCTTTTTCCTGGTCCCCTACAACTACCAGCTCGCCTATATTTTTTCTTTTTTAGCTGTAAGTAAACTTATTATACACATAAACCATTTTTATATATACTATAAACCTAGCCTTGATTCGATTCAACTCAGTGTTTAATTTTACAAAATTTTGTCTAAATCTATTTCCAGTTCAAATGTTTTTCATATAAAAAGTACTAAATTAATTTTATTTCAAAATCTCTCTAAATAAATTTTATCGAGCTCCCACGTTGTTGCGCCAATTATAAAGTATTTTTTATAACACACAACACTACTCAGGCATTTGTAATTTAAATTCTTTATTACAATTATTTATTAATTCAACAAGTAAACAATTAACACAATAAACAGAACAAAAATAAACTTCACAACTTTTAACAAAATATACTAACTCTTATTTTCTTTTAATTTTTTAGTTACCACATTTTAATACCTTTGGCTATTTAAGATCTCTTGATATCTCGGGGTTATAGTATGGGCTATATTAACTCTTTGTTAATTAAATAAATTTTGAAAAAACACAATATTAAATTTTGAAAATGCAAAAAGGCTAAACTCTTTGAACTGGATTATTTCTTACTATTAATTAACAACAAGATATTCTAAAATACAAATTTAACTTCTCTACTATCTTAAAAGTCCACTAAAGTTATTTTTATAGCGCTATTTCTCAACTTAATAAATATCAAAATTTTGCTGGTCGCTTACGTAAATTCCCGTTCTCTCCAATTAAACAATTCACACACTTCAATTCGTTTTATTTACTTTACTTTATATTTACACAGTATTGCATTTTGTGATTCACTACTCCTTAATTTAAGTTGGCCAATCTTCTTAACAAAACGGTATAATTTAGACGAACTCTTTCCAAATAAATAAAATTTTGACTGCACAGCAAGGTCTGCGATTAGAGCGTCACCCACGCTAGAATCAACTAAACTCTAACTACGCGTCCTTAGCTTTTCTTAAATTGTTTAAAATATGGCCGCCTTTCTTCTCCAAAAAACACATGTTGCCTGTAATCTAGTTTGTTTTCTTTTTCTTCAATAGAATCGATTGTCACACTGACCTACATCTGTTTTACAGCTGACATATCACAAGTTTGTTTAGAATGGCCTTTTAACTTGGTTAAACCTGATTGAAACTTACTGTTTCAATTTCCTATCGTCAACAAACCTTCCAGTGTTTATTTTATTAATATTATTAGTGTGTGAAGTGTCTTTGTGTTTTACTTTTGAGATATTTCCGAATTGTGTGTGTTTTGCTTGGTCTTTCATAAACATAACCTTACATTGTTTACAATTTTCTTTTGTTTACAAACGTGTTCACTTTCTCCTTCAAGTAATTACTTAGGCTCTATTTTACTACAGTTTACAAATTTGTTTACACATAACTATTATTAGATTATCTTATTTTAATTTATGTGTTAGGTTATTTGATATAACAAATTTCCTAATACATTTCCAGTTCAAACCTTGTTTACAATTCCTAGGCTTTTACCAGAATTTAGTTTCAATTTTAACCTAACCAATCTTTTAATGAATTTTTGTTTAAATTTTGTATGAGTTATTTCTAATTTATTTTCCAATTCTTAAATAATATTATATAGCCCATTCCATAAATGTTACAATATATATATATATATATATATGTATATATATATATATATATATATAGGAGAGTGACAGACTTACCTAATGGCAATAGTCCAAAACTGCAATCTCTTGGAAATAAACACATATAAAAACTTGACACACTATTGAAATATTTCGATCAAAAATGATCTTCATCAGTCAAAAAAGAGAAAAACAAAAGACTGAAGTGAACCACAGATGTGTATAAATACCCAAACGTAACAGATTCACAGATTTATAGTTTATGATATAGTGCTATATGTGATTTGTGTAAATATTGTTATATGTGATTTGTGTAAATATTGATTACTTGAAACTAGATATTAATAGTCTGTCATAAGGAAGGTAAATGGAGTTGTTAAAAATGATATAAGTTTGGGGGAATGTAAAAGGAGTTTTATCTGATGTTGACGTTAGGAGGCTCTCTAGATTTGGTGTACCACTGGTATGATAACTGCCATCTTCTCAATTCTGAAGGATTGCAATCGGGGGAGGGCCTTAATTATTTTGGTGGTATAAAAATCATTGAAAGATATGATGTTGTATATCAAAATGACAATCTGGGAACAACTACAAATTTATAAACATAAAAATAATATCATAAACGAACAAATAAAATCAAATAACGATAAATTATTGAACCTAATAGACAAAATTAACCCCAGGACAAACTGAAAAGACTCCCACAGTGCAGTGAATCTGAAAATAGAACAATAACGGTACACCACACCTTGTGACAACGGAAATTCCACACAACTCGCAGTCTACTACAACCTCCGGTGAATGATGCTTGATGATGGTGATACTACTAATCTTTGAAAGTTAACTCGCATAAATACCAAGTAAGATTCTTGTTTAAGTACATATAGTGAAATTGATATATATAAGTCTGAGCTTAAGCTCAAAAATGAGAACATGAAACTAAAGTGCTCAACAGTCATATCTATACCACATAAGATTCTTGTTTAATACATTAAGGTGTAAGGGATAGTGAATACAAGAAAAAGAGTGTTGTAAAGTTATATATTTTTAGGTTAGTTCTAGTAGAGCTTAAAGCTTATTTAGGAATTTTCGGACTAGATAGGAGACTGACAGACTTACCTAATGGCAAAAGTCCAAAACTGCAATCTCTTGGAAATAAATAAATAGACACGTATAAAAAACTCAACACACTATTGAAATATTTCGATAAAAAATTATCTTTTTCAATCAAATAAGAAAACAGAAAAGCTTAATAGAATAATTTAGTACAAAAGAAAATTACAGACATTTTTAAAACGTAAAACATAAAAATGTACCGTATTTTTTCTTGCTAGTGTTATAGTTCTTACAAGGTACAGTAATATGTCTTTTATGAAAATAATAGAACGTACTGTATTTGTAATTACAAACTATACTGCAGGCTACTAGAGTTTTCATACTAGGGTTTTTCGTCAGACATAAATCTTGTAAGCACAAGATTAAATTACATTACATATCTATTTACATATTTATGTGATTTGTTTACCGATTAATACATGGTAATTTCAAGACTTCCGTAATTTGTCTTTTTCTCGAATTCATCACTCCTTCGGTCCTGAACATGACAAATTAGAGAGGTTTTACTGTGTGTGATGTGTGTGTGTGTTTGTGTATTTAACTTTAATAATTTAATATATATGCTTCTATATTTCACTGACAACTTAAAGGTTTTATTTACGTATAGTAAATGTGTAACTATAGACAACTGACTTTGTAAAAGATGATAATTTACATGTTAAAATATGTTTATTTCAGTCTCCTTATATACAATCTGAAAGGAGATTATTATATTCAGAATTAATACTCTATAATTATATGAGTTGTTATTGCTTTCAATAATAATGTTAGTTATAAAATTTTCCATTGTTTTATTAAAAGATGCGACATCCAGATAGTTTATCAAGACCAACAAATTTGGCTTGACAGAAAAAAGTTTGAAAAAAGTGAATTTGGTTTGAAAGTTATTTATTTGATTTTATTTTTACTGCAAGAATTTACAGATAATATTTAATATAGTATTGTTTGTTAAAAACCCAATACCAATTAAGTTCAAGTTACTACTTATTCTGTGTTTTAGAGACTTTAATGACTAAACTACTAAACAAATTTTTATATAATTCCATATTGCACTGTCTTTTCCAATTACATTATATAATTCAATTGGTAACATATATTTATAAAAATATAAATGGAAATATAATCAGACTAATTACCGATGTTAGTTAAATTCTAAAATACGCAAACGAAACTAAATTGGTTTCTTAATATAACACAGAGAATGCTAGAAACAACTGAGATGAAAATTCTAAGATGAATAACAAGAAAAATAAGAGGGAGAGAGATTTACATATAATGATATTAAAGGTATATGAAAGGTGAACGATGTGAATGAACAATAAATAGTTAACGAATGGAAATGAAGTGGAATGACCAAATAAACAGAGTGGATTAACACAGGAATGTAAATTAAGACCGGATAGATGTTTCTGATGATCATGATAAAAATAAAACCAAAAAAAGAGGTACATGTGTATAGAGAAATAGAAAGAAGAGGAAAAAATAGAAACGCCATTAGTTAAAACAAAAATAACTTGAATATTATCCATGCAATGAAAATAAAAAATTATAATGTATGCCATATTTATAACATTTTTTGTAGAACAATTTAGCAAAGTAAAAATAACTTGAATATTATCCATGCAATGAAAATAAAAAATTATAATGTATGCCATATTTATAACATTTTTTGTAGAACAATTTAGCAAAGTAAAAATGAAGTTTGTGTAAATGAAAAACATATCAAGGCTGAGTAGAATAAAGTAAAATTAATGATGTTTTAATTAACAAATATTATTATGCAAGCAAAGTATGCTAAAAGCTTTTAGTATAATGGAAATACATTCTTGAACATTTGCCAGCTAACATAATAAGTTACCAACAACATAACAAGTTACTAGCCAATTACATAACAGTTACGAAAAGGTCACAGAACGGTAAATGAAAATTTTTTTAAATAATAAAATACAGTAGAGCTTCAGTTAATTGAAATCACAGAGGTTCTGATGGTCAATTTATTTGGCTAATTAAAAACAAGCTAAATAGTTCAAAATAATTTACTATTCTTTTAGGAAGACTGAAACATAGTAATGTAAAAACTTTATGTTTAATAGACTAAACAAGATAAATATAATCATCAGCATAAAACACTTTTACTGCAAAACAATAGTATAAAAACTATTTAATAATAATTTTAAATGTGATCTAGAGAAAATATACAGTTTTTCGGTAATTATATGAAATTTTCTCTTTCATAAATATTTTTAGAATTTAAGATACTTTTATATTTCACTTGTCAAATATTAAATAATAACAATAAATTCATTTTTTGTAATTTTTGAAAATTAAAAACAATTTTTTGTATATTCTTTATTATAATTTTAATATTGTTATATTATTATAATTATATTTCATACGTTATTTTTAGTCAACAACCAGCTTGTCATGAACAGCAGCAAGATTGCGATATTTATTTTTAGTCTTGAGAAAGACCACAAAAATTGTTGGTGCGGTCAAAATGTCAAACTTTAATAAAGCTTTTTATATTATGGTCTCTCATTTCTTCATAGTACTTTTATGAATGGATTACTACTAAGAAAAGTCTGTCAGTCTATTAAATCTAATAAGTCAAATAAGTTTTAAGCTCTATCGTACTTGAATATATACCAAAATATATATTTAATATTACCATATTTCTTCATGTTAGTTCACAACGGATAATTTTAGAATATAAGCAGTGAAAAATAATTTATACTAAATTAGGGAGACAGAGTAAAAAGTTCTACAATAAAAGTTTATAACATGGAGGATAAATTTAAATCCTATACTTTATTGAAATAAATAAAAATGTGTAACATATGGTTAAGAAAGATTGCAGTTTTAATACAGATCCCAGTAAATAATTTTAAATGTGACAATCTGTTGGGCTGTCTGTTTAAAGCTCAATTATAAACCACAGAGCCAGAAAAAAAGTCAAGAGTCAAAGGGTATTCACAGAATATGCTTATTGATTTACATGTAAATCTATATTTTTTATTACATTTTACTATTACTTTTGTTAAATGAATTCTAATCAATACATACTTTAATTGGACATGATTTTTATTCACATCAACTGTTTTGCATATTTTGATGGATTTATTTTTATCCACAATAAAAAAGTTAAGAATTTTATTTTAGTTGAAAAATATTATCTACATACTTGAAACTATTTATAGTATTTTAAATAATGTGGGGATTACAGTGCGTTTTTGCTACACAGATTAGGAATATGCATTTCATCATTGCAGAGATAGTGCAATAAACCAACAGTGTTTACACGCATTTTATTCTTCAATCAAATTAATTATATTATTAAAATATTAAATATTATTTATTACAATATTAACTAAATCTCCGTTCTATGTTCCTTTCGCCACCAGGTACATGCCCCAAAGTCTAGAAATACCAAAACACAGACACGGTTCTAAACAAAAAGAAAGATAGTTACCCCAAATAGGCAAACAATTAATGAAGCAATATTCAAGGGTAGTGTGTTATCAACAGTGTCAACATCTTTACTGAAACGGTTCACTATTCGTCCGACAGGAGTGATGTCGAAGAAAGAAGAAGGAGCTTTAAAGATATTGAATAGCATAGCTTGATGAAGCCATCCAGCAGCTATAAGACATCCAAGTGATAATGTTAAGGATGACACTATCCTGGTAATAGCTATAACATGAGAGAGAATTCATTTTTACTTACCATACACCAAAATTAGGCTTTAATCGCACTATTAAATAAAGCACAAGGTTACAGTAAATTTGTAATTGCTTTACTTTTATATTAAAAATTTATTTTGAAGTATTGCTTGAAAGGAAATAAAAAGAACTACCATATTTCTACCATACACTTTTAAAGTCAAATTACATCTTCTTGTTAAGTTTTCTTCTTGCATTTGCATTTTGCCTGATGTCTTACTTTTGCTTTGTGACAGAATTATATTTTCTTGGTATAAAAAACAAAAACTTTAAAAAACATTAGATTAATAAAAAAACACAACATACCTTAATAAAAAAAATAATAAATAAAACTTCGCGATGTCAATCCAGAAATTAAACTCTGTTTAATCTTTTTCTTACACTAACTTAACCAAATTCACCTTCTTGTAAATAAAATTATGACTAATCTAAAACTGCTGTCTTATATTTCCTGTCTAAGCCTAATTATATCTATCTATGGCTAATTCAAAATTGCTGTTCTTTAACACTAATGCCTGGCAGAAAAAAGTGGGTTTAATTTCTTTGGACTACAAGAATTTACATACAATGTTTAGTAAAATTATATTCATAACACACCATACTAGTTATGTTAATGTAGTTATCTCATTATCAATGATCTCATTATCATTTATCTAAACCAATAGTTATATTACTCCACATTTCCCTGTCTTTTTCAACACGTTATATAAGCCAACTGGTTATACGCATTTAAATTTAGAAATGTTGTCAGTTAATATACTATTAATATCAGATCAATTTTGAGATATGTAGTCAAAACTAGATTCAATATGAAGTGCAACACAGAGAATGCTGAAAACAATTGAGATGAATAATAAGTACAATAACAGGCAGAATTGTATGTAGAGATATATTAGAGGTATATGAAGAGTTAATAATAATGAGTTAAGGAATGGAAACTGAAGTGGAATAATCATATAAAAAAGTAGATGAATACAGGATGTAAGGATCATCAAGCGGAAGACGATCTTTGTGAAGACCAAGAAAAAGATACAACGACAACCTAACTTCTTGAAAGAATAAATCATAAGGGAGGAATGGAACATCTGCAATATAAAGCAATAAGGAGAAGAGAAAAAAATTTAAAAATTGTAGTAATTGAAATGAAAGTAACTTGAATATATTCCATGCAAAATAAATTAAAAATGTTGGTACACAACATAAATAAATTAAAATTTATTTTAGTACACAAAACAAATTAAATTCGTAAAAATGAAAATTAGCTCAAGACTGTGTAAGATGATAAGGATGTTAGAACTAATAAATACACAAAAAACTATGGTTAAACTTTTAATAAAATGGAACTAAATTCTTGAATACCTAATGATCACACAAGCCAGCTAATATTACCAAGGTAACAGAATTTTGACGAACGGATCACAGAACGGTATTTAAAAATAAAACACTATTTTAAAAGAAGAAAATATAACACAAGAGAATTTTTCATACGTTTCAAACAAAGTGTGTACTGAAAATAAAGGCTTTAATTGTGTTTATACTTCAATATATGAAACACGAACAAAAAACCTGAAGAACTATAGTTCAAATCAGTAATCGTTTAAAATTAAATGCATTGTGAGTGAGAACAAAACCTGTATGTCTTAACTAAAATATTGTTAGTCTTATTAGGATATTTTAAAATTTTTAGTATATCTTTACTTGCTGATGTGTTTGAAAACCATTGTTTCGTTGCCAAACCTAACCTGCTACTGGGGACACTCGCTCAAGGTTGCAGGCGAGTGATTTATGGGTGTGGAGGGATGTGGAAAGGTGGGTTGCGTAATATATTTTAGAAAAGAGTGCTGAATTTAAATATGTGGACATTTAAAATATGTTCTTTTGGTGTTGTGTGATGATTTTATATTTCAAATTTTCTGTAGAGGTTAGTTTTTTACTATAGTTTAGGATGGAGAGAATGTTTAAATTAGTCTGGATGTTTGTGTTGTAGGTTTTGTATATGTGTTGTGTAGCTGGATTTCATGTTTATCTTTTCTACAATGTCTTTGATGTGTTCTTTGTACCTTGTGTTTAATGAGCTACCAGTTTGGCCAATGTAGAACAATGCGGTTGTTACTGTTATTTTGTATATATTGGATAGATTGTATTTGTCTGTTTGTCCTTGAAAGGGTTGTATGTGTGTTTTATAAGGGATGTCTGTTGTTTTGTATGTTATTTGGTAATTCAGTTTTCTGAAAGGGGGACAACGTTGTGTTTATGTTTGTTGTGGTGATTGATGAAGATATATTTATTGCTTGTTTTGTGACTCAAAATGTGGCTGAAAATGTTATATATTTTTAAAATTCTTGAGTATATTATCAATAGGTATATGTTCATAGCAGTTTTGTTGGGTAATGATCGAGTTCTTCAGCACAGTCTTTCTTGTGTACGAGTACATTAATAAGACAGTGTAACATGTGGTTAAAAATGCTGCTTGTTTATGTTGTGTTAGGTGATTAGAGGTGTTGTGCTGTCAGTTTCCTGCATATTTTGAAATTCTGTTTGGTGTTGAATTTGGTGATTGCGAGGTCTAGAAAATTCATTTTATGATAGTTTTCTATATCAAGGGTGAATGTTAGTTTATGGTGTATGGTGTTTAAGTTGCCATTGTATAATATTAAAATGTGGTCTATGTATCTATGATAGTATACTACTTCTTCTGTGTGTTTGTTGTTATGTATGATGTATTGTTATTCAATGGGATGCAGGAATATTTTAGCTAAGAAACCAGAGATGGGGGAAATTTATTCACAGTCCATCATTTTGTATGTAGAATTTTTGTTTATTTGTGTAGTAATTTTTCATCTTCAGAAAAATCAATGATAATACTTTATACGAAACAACAAACACACTTAAAGAACACAGCCACTAAACAGTAAACAGAAAAATACAATCTATTCGGTATATACAACATAACATACAGTATAATGACCGCCCCAGATTCTACATTGGTCAAACTGGTAGACCATTTTTACCACAAGATACAAACAACACTTTAATGATATAAAAAACATATAATACCTTAAATCCAGTTACACAATACATACATACAAAACACTCAATACACACAAACATCCAGATTAATTCACACATTCTCTATGTCAACTATAGTACAAAAAACTAACCATTACAACAAAACTTGAAATACACAAACATTACATAACACAAAAACATTATAATTTTAAATGACCACACACTTTGAATCAAGCACCCTTTTCTAATACATAGTGCATAACCTCCCTTTACACACCCATAAATAATTTGTCTGCAAACTTGAGCAAATGCTGCCAGTAGCAGGTTAGGCTTTGGCAATGAAACAAGTTTTGAAATACATCAGCAAGTAAATTAATAGTTTTCACATAGTTCATTAAATTATTACTTATGATTTAATCAGTGACATAAAGATGATTACAACAACCAACTTTAATTACAATACATTTTCTGTTACAGGAGACAACAACTACAAAAACTAAATAAACTAATTATTTATACCAATTTCATACATCAATGAAATTTATTTGGCAAAAAAATTAATTTAATTTAAAAGATTATTAAATTTCCGTTCTATGTTCCTTTCGCCATCAAAGACTTGCCCCAAAGTCTAGAAATACCAAATTACAAACAGGGTTTAAAACAAATAGAAAGTTAATTACCCTAAATAGGCAAACAATTAATGAAGACATATTCAATGGTAGAGTGTTATCAACAGTGTCAACATCTTTACTGAAACGGTTCATAATTCGTCCGACAGGAGTAATGTCTAAGAAAAAAGAAGGAGCTTTAAGGATATTGAATAGCATAGCTTGATGGAGCCATCCAGAAGCTATGAGGCATCCGAGTGATAATGTTATAGATGACACTATCTTGGTAATAGCTATAACATCAAAAATTTTATGTTTACTTATCAATGTAACCACACTATCAAAAATGAAACACAAAAAAATCTGCAGCAGTTTTTCACCTACTTCATTTTTAAATTTAAAATTTATTTTGGGTTTTAAACTTTAATTATCTAGCTAAAAAAAAATTCTGAAGTCTTACTTGAAAGAATGTAGAAAAATCTCATTCCTTACAACTTATTTTCGGTGCATTTTTATCATATAATCTTTAAGTCAAACCACATTTTCTTGTCCAGCCTTGATGAGTGTCCTCAGCATGGTGTCAAATTTTTGTTTTGTTGTTGACATTAAAAATAATATTAGAAGAAAATAGCTAAATTAATAAAAAAAAAACCTAATACACATTTACAACAAACAATAAATACTCTACATAAAGTAATAACCATAATACTCTACAGTAAAATAAACTCTGGTGATGTTAATTGAGAACTTAAATTCTAATTAATCTTCTGCGCAAGCTTTTACTAAAAATTCAACTTGCTGTAAAAAAATTATTATTTCAAAATTGCTGTGTCCATATCATTTTCTCATGCAGCATAAGCAGGCAAATAAAGTGAGCTTTGTTAAAAAAGTAGAAAGAATAAAAACAAGATTGGTTCAAAATTGCCAAAGCTACAAGTTAACTGACTATGCACAATTGTGTATTCTAATTTTAAAAGTGTAGGCTTATAGTTTATCTATATGTAACTTGGTGCAGAGTTTTAAAATATTTGTAAAACTGAAGATTAAACTGTTAAAGTGGAATCTGATTTTATTTCAAAAATTTCTTTTCTAATAAGGTAGGGTAAAAACACATTTATAAACTTATATACCTGGAGGTCAAATTAATTTTTTTTTTTTTTGAATAAACTCAAAACAAGCTAAATTAAAATTTAAAATAGTATAAGCCTAGAATATCAGTAAAATATGATTCAATAAAACTATACTTTAAGTGTTAAATTTTTAAAACTTAGAAAACCAATTGTTTTTAAAAGTTTTACAAAATATCAAACATTTCCTTTGCCTTAAAGCAACAGCAAGAGGCCTTAAACAAGTTAGTTTAAAAAGTAAAGAAATTATGAAATGAATTAAGGTAGAATATTCAATATTTTAAAACAGTATACAATAAGAGGAAAAAATAATTCCAAAGAACAAAGAATGAGCTACAAATTTAGTTACATGTCATATTTTAGAATAATCTGCTTTATACATAGAGCACAAATTTGGAACCTGAACAAATTATCTCTAAAAGTATATTGTCTTACTGAAATGTCAAGTTACTCAGAAAAATGTTCAACATTTTCAAACAGTTTTGAGCTTCACTAATTTGTATAACTTTAATTTTTCAATCCATTGACTGTTAATGATTTTTTAAAGGTTTTTCTAACACTAGTTTTCTATCTCCATTAAACTCACATTATGTATTCCACAAATGTTTATATAACCATCAAATGCTGTTATCTTAGTTGTTGAACACATTAGAAATTTTTTTTGAACAAAACAATATATTTCAAATATATAAGTCCAAAAAATCTATATATATATATATATATATATATATATATATATATATATATATATATATATATATATATATATATATATATATATTGGATATTTGGATATATTGGGACAAACATTTTCATTAAAGACATGTAAAAAAAATAATTATAGAAAAATTTCTAAGCATGTCTGTCTGAAACTGGCAATAATAAATACTTACCCTTTTCACAAACCGGCTTGTCTTTAATTTTGTCTACAAGTTTCTCTGTAAATAATAGTTTGAAGTATACTCAAAACAATTAATTCATTCACAATATCAAACAAGTAAAATTTAGCTTGCGACTCACCCTGTCCAATGCCAAAGGCAGCATAGACTCCAAGGTACATGTCTCTCTTAGCTGTGTCTTGTGTGCCGTTGACTATTAATGTAGTATCACTTGACCATTCAGACAGCCATACACTGGACCCGATAGCAAACACTTGGTAAACAACATTCAACACAATAGTTGTAATTGTTAGAAAAGCTCCAATTGATTTCAAGTAATATGCATAAACTTGTTTTTTAACCTGCAAAATTAAATATGTATTTAATATGAGCCTCAGTAATTATTTATATGAAATTAGTAGGTATTACATTTTTGCCCTGTAAGAAACATTTTTTCTAATATAATACTGGCTTTAGAGATAAATCTTAGCACTTAAACTTAACACAATAATAAAAAGATTATAAATTTCGCTAATTGAAAAAAAATTGCTGAAGAAACAGAATAGCTCACAAAAATTACTTTTAGAATATGCTAACTAGCAAAAAAAAAAAAAAAAAAAATATATATATATATATATATATATATATATATATATATATATAAAAATACATACATATAATGCATTTTTTGCATTATTAAAAACTAACGTTTATAACATATATTTCTGAAAACTGAGTTTAAGCCTCTTAAGTAAGTACATCCTTGTTTGTAACTGGTTTATTAAAATGAAAAAGATATAATAAGAAAAATGTCTACCCATATTAAAATATACATATATAAATTGTAACTGCATTTTTTGCTATCGTAAGCAAGCATTTTTTTTTCTAACCAAGCATTCACAATTACAAAATTTTTATGTTATTGTATATTATTTTAATGAACTTTAGCTAAAATATTTTTTTAGAATATATAACAATGAAATAAAATATTAAACACTAACCCCTCCCGTCTCAGCCTTTTCCACTTCTATCAGTTTGTCTCCTGGCTTAGTATTGTTCTGAGGTAATTTGTCCTCAGAGCTACTAGATGATCTTCGTCTGTAATTTGAAAAGGAGATATTAATTGATTATAATACTTATTTAAAAAAATATTAAAGAAAATACTATTTTAAAATATCAAATGGTATATGTAATAGGTATCATGTATTATAGGTTTAACAAAACAAAAATTATAAACTTACCCTACACCCAATGGTTTTGACTTTTGGAATTGTTTACAATTTAAATATAATGATAACTTAGTAAAAGGTTACACTATACATTAAAACACAAAATACTATAAAAGTGAGAAATTATAATAGACATATTTGAAAATTTTGAAGAATACCTTTTATTTTAAAAAAATTTACATTTAAACTTAGCAAATTAACAACGATTTGCCAAACTTATGATTTAAAAAAATGTATGAAGAATACTAACATAAAATGTTTTTAATCATAATAAAAGAAGTTAATCTGTGTTAAACGATAATGCTTATTGTGATCTAAACCTTTTTATCTCAGTAACGTTTTTCATAAAGTTACTTAAATTACAAGTTCAACAAGTTCTTAATTTATAAAGTTCAAGCATTCAATGTTTACTCCCAAAATTTACTATAATGTTTGTCTTTATAGGAATATTAATATTGCCATTGTTTGTAGCGTAGTCATTATAATAATTGTTTAAATTAGGCAAGAATAATAACAATTAGGAAGTTTAACTATCTTGTAAACTCTTGTTATACTTATAAAAAACTCACCAAAATCATCATTTTAAAAACTTTGCAGCATTTTTTTAATTATAAGGTAGTGCTTTTTCTTTATTTTTTTTTCAATAATTAAAAGCTAGGATCTAATATAAACACAAAAAACGTTTTCAACTGTCGACAATAAATATTTGACAGGGCTACTACTAGCATAGTTTATAAACAAAAAATTCTAACTGAACTCATATTTCCTAAAATAAATTTTAAAAAATTATATTTTTTCAACAACAATTCATAAACTTTAATGCAGTGTTTGTTTTGGGATTTAGAGTTTTATTTTGTCTGTCGTTATTTTGAAAGTGCTTTTAAAACGTAAAATACAAAAAAAATACGTCAATGTAACTAGTTTCTGTACAGGGGGCTGGCAATAGAATACTATGACTTTATAATAATTGAAATAATTATTTCAAATATATATTTAGACAGAAATGTGTTTTAATTCAAAATCTAGTAAAAATATAGTCTTAATGACATTGGTCTAAAAAAATTTTTTTTAAAATGACTCGTTTCAATACGTAGAACACGAATATCAACTTTTTTCCTGTGGAAAATACGGAGAGTTACTTTTTTTCACATTTTAAATGTTAGTCTGTAATGACATGTATGCCTTTAGCGTGGACCAGGCGCACAGTAATTACAGCGCACTGCACTACGTCTAGATTTTGTCAAGACTTTGTTTTATACATTAGTATACACCTATATTAAAATATACCTACAAAGTATCCAGTCAGGATTGATTTGGTTGTAATTTTGGTAAATATTTACACCGATTGCCGATGCAGAAAATTACAACCAAATCTATCCTGACTGGATACTTCATAGGTATATTTTAATGTAGGTAAATAGTTATTTTGTTTAAAATTGTAACCAAAAGTTAAATATTTAGATTTTAAGTTTAGTATACAAATAAATTGAGTTTGACGTAGTGCAGTGCGCTGTAGCTACTGCTCGACCGATTTACGCTATAATTTTTTTGTATTTTCTATGGAAAAAAAGTTGATATTTGTGTTCTTCACATTAAAACGAGTAATTAAAAAATATTTTTTTTCAAACAATGTCAATAAGACTCGTTTATGCTATACATGCCTAAACAGACTAACATTTAAAATGTGAAAAAAGTAACTTTCTGTATTTTTCGTGGAAAAAAAATTTGATATTCGTGTTCTACACATTAAAGCAAGTAATTAGGAATAAAAATTTTTTTTTTAAACCAACGTCATTTAGTCTATATTTTTACCAAAACTCTTAATTTAAAGTCATTTTTAAAGCAAGAAAATAAATACCTTATATACTTCGAATTGGGATAGAATAGATGATGATCATATAAAATTTAACTGATAATTCAAAATTCAGAGCTGAAATTAAAAATTCAGTACGATACAATTTTTACGGAAAATGTGTTAGTTTAATGTAGTTAGACTACAATGAGAATATAATCTAACTCAACGTTATTCAAGGGTTGATATAACATTTGAATACAGTCATGTAATAAAATATCGTTAGAATCAAATTCAATGACCTGTTGCTGACAAATCAAATAAATAGTATTATAATTTATAAAATTGACCTATCCTAGTCTATATTTTATAATGCATTTAAACTCTTCAGACTGTGAGATCTATAGTGAACTAAAAATTAAAAATTAGCTGGTGATGTCACTACTCCAAACAACTCCCTGAAAATTAGGTTATTAGTATTGGGGAGGGATGTATAAGGGAAAGCTTTCTTCCTCAATCCCCGTCAATCATACTATATTGTACTTGGTTTTACCCCTGTAATTAATAGGGGTTGGTTTGGACTAGGGGGATACTATCAGCACTTTCAAATTTTTAATTTATTACAGCTCTGTCAATCTGAAGACACTAACCACACTAGGGTAGTTCAATTAAACTAAATTGTATTATCAACACTCCTATACTCCTATACACAGCTACACTATATGTTACAGCAAATAGGTTTTTATGTAAACAAAATTTAATTTAACAGATTCAGCACTGAGGCCATATTGGAAATGTTTTTAAACTATTGACGGTTTTTCATTACCTTCCACATTTGACAGCATTGTCTTACCTTAAAATCTATACTTAAATGCTTAGTTATAAATGGTAAAAATAAATGTAAACACTCTATTTAATTGTTAAAATCGGGAGCGTGCTGGGTCGCTTGCCGTCTGTGGCAGTGGAAATATTGAAATGCTATGCGGGTTACATAACTTGTTGTTGCATCTAATTATTGTGTCCATTGTTTTCATCTCAATAATTTTATCATATATACAATAATTGGGGACATCAAAACAGTGTATTAGACATTAAAATATTTTACTTTTCGGATAGCAATAAAAAGGAAAGGATATTTACATAAAATATTTACAATTTCAAATGAAAAAATACTATATAACAAATATTAAAACTTAAAAAACAGAGAAAAAAAGATAATTTACATAAAAACCTAAAGTACCTACTATTAAGATATACTACATACTAAAATCAACCACTTCACTTTTAAGTCCGAATGTTTGTTTCTGCTTGTGTCGTTTGTTTCAGAAAGCGATAGTTATTGATAATGTAAATGCTAGCACAGATAATGCTTGTCATGTCCTAGACTATTTATAGCCGAGATTAGCTAACACATGTTTACTATAATCTTATGATGACACACTAGGTTTTTGGGTGTAAAAGCATTTTGTCATTGACTCTTATTTACAGTAGTCTGTTCCCACCTCGAGTCGGTTGATTCACTCTAATAGATGGTTATCGTTTATTCTTGCTTTAGTTCAAAAAGCTTAGTTTATTTTTATGATTGTTGCTTTTATCAGATATTGTGCCACGTTAAGTGGTTAAAACTAAACAAACATTAAAATATAAAAATAAAACCAAATTAAATCTGTTCATGAAACTCTCTTTGCGCTCCTTTGAATGCAAGGGGAGGCTCTTTGGGGGCAAGCGGGACAATAAAAAGATGTTGAAGTTCTTTCGTTTTTATATAAACAAACCCTGCACCTCTTCCGAATATTCCTATTTGATCCTTCAGGGGCCAAGAAAATTGCAGGAAAATGTTCAGTTACGTATGTTTGTCAGGGTCTCTTGACAGGACGGCTAAAAGAAAGGGACCAATATTCGAATCTCAGTTCGAAAAAGTTAACTTGGGATAGTCGGATTTCAAAATAACAGGCACAATGCTCTCCAAACTGTTCTGAAGCACTGACGTAAAAGTCAAACCTTTTCCCAAACACTTATCGAAACTAGAGGAGTTCCAACTAAACTGGGAGTGAACGTACCGGTGTGCTCGCCCTCACTCAAAAGGGAAGAGGGGAGCGCACTGGCACACTCTCAGTGCCTTGCAAAGGAACCCAGAGAGTGCCGGCTTGCTAGCCGTGCTGAACGTGTTAATTGTAAAGAATAAAATATTAGAGCAAAGTCAGATTCAAGGCCTTAATACATTTCTGTATCAAGACCTCGTTCAAATTATTGTTAGATACGATATCCTGGAATTTATAATAACATCATTTAGCCTACCTTTACTTTCTTTGTAGTTTTGAGGTGATCCCTGTGATCAGCCATTGTAACTATTATCGAAGATAAGGGATTGTGAACATAGTTAGCATATAAGAGGAGGGCATTGCATCAAGTGTGGAGGGTTGCATAGCTGAACCAGACCAGCTCTCTATCTAATAGATCCTCTTATATGAATAAAAGAAGGTTAAAATAAATACAACTAAAGAATAAAGATGTCACTGAAAAATTTCAAAAAATTATGGATCATATGTGAGGAGGGGGGGGGTCATACTCTGAACTGGGAAGAAACAGAGAAGAGAGTTTACCTGCTATTTAATATTACGTCTAGTTATACACTAATGTTCAATTTTTTCTCAATGCAGATAAACTTTTTTTCAAAGATATCAAATTAAAATTTTTTAAATACGACAACAGTTGTTTCTTTAAAATTTTACCTATTTAATGAGCCTTGAGAACCAGATTCACTGTGAGTTGATCTCTGTCGCAGAGATCCAGATTCGGTTGATTTTTGTCGTTCAAACTTTTTGCGAAGCTCTGTGTCTGAATCAATTAGTTGTTTGAGATCATCAAGTTCTAAAAAAAAGTATAGTAATTATACAGAATGTGTAAAGATAATATTGGCATTATTTGAATGCTTAAAGAAAATGTATATTTCACGTTGTCCATTATTTTTTTGTTGCACTGACTTTATGAAGTTATTATTATTATTGTAAATAATTTTGTCCACTACTAAGTGCAATAATTTTACCTTATGTGATGAGGCACCTTTCGGTCACTTGACCATTGTCGAATCACTGAATTAATTTTCTCTATTTTTCTGGTGTGGATGTTCAGTCTGTGATGTTGGTATTTTTTGACATCATACACGTTTTTTCTTGAGCCGCGTGTATGTTTTTGAATAGTACGTCGTCTGCATATGTTGTCTATAGGCTCATTAAATTGTTGTGTATGTTTTTATAAATGTGGTATTTTTCTAGTGAGTTTAGTTCTATTCGGTTATTATTTATTTCAAGTATGGTTAGCTTATTTTCGTAATTTGTTATTTCATGTTTATGTGATATTAGGTGTGCTGCAACATTTGATGCTTTTGTATTTTTATTTTTGAATTGTCTGTAATGTTCTTAAAATCTTATTTTAAATGATCTGGTTGTTTTTCTTATGTAAAATGTGTTGCAATAGAACACAAACCACAAAACAAATACAGAAAAACATGACCTATTATGAATTTACAAAATTACATGTAACGACTTTTTGTTACATTCCAAAATAAAAATACAAAAGCCAATAGAACCAAACTCATTAGAAAAATACCACATTTATAAAAACATATACAACAATTTAATGAACCTATAGACAACATATGCAGACGACGTACTATTAAAAAACATTATACACGCGGCTCAAGAAGAAACATGAATGACGTCAACAAATACCAACATCATGGACCGAACATCCGCAACCAGAAAAATAGAGAAAATTAATTCAGCGATTCGATAATGGTCAAGTGGAAAAAAGGTGCCTCATCACATAAGGTAAATTTATTGCACTTAGTGGTGGAAAAAAATTATTTACAATAATAATAACTTCACAAAATTTATATATATCTTCTTGATATTTAACGTTATCCATTGTTTTTCCGTTGCACTGACTTTATGAAGTTAATATATTACTATTGTAAGTAATTTTATCCGCCATTAAGTGCAATAATTTTACCTTGAGTGATGAGGCACATTTCGGTCACTTGACCATTGTCGAATCACTGATATTTTTCTCTGTAAGTAATTTTATCCACCATTAAGTGCAATAATTTTACCTTGAGTGATGAGGCACCTTTCGGTCACTTGACCATTGTCGAATCACTGATATTTTTCTTGTGATTCGAGAGAGAAAAATATCAGTGATTCGACAATGGTCAAGTGACCGAAAGGTGCCTCATCACTCAGGGTAAAATTATTGCATTTAATGGTGGATAAAATTACTTACAATAGTAATATATTAACTTCATATATATATATATATATATATATATATATATATATATATATATATATATATATATATATATATATATATATATATTTAACGTTATCCATTGTTTTTCCGTTGCACTGACTTTATGAAGTTAATTATTACTATGTAAGTAATTTTATCCACCATTAAGTGCACCAAAATTATTGCACTTAATGGTGGATAAAATTACTTACATATTAACTTCATATATATATATATATATATATATATATATATATATATATATATATATATATATTCTTGATCTATATATATATTCTACAAATCTAACCACCCCTGGACACACAAAATTAACACTTACAGTAACATGATAAATAAAGCAATAAAATACACACAGGATAACAAACAAAAATTAAATGAAGAATTAGATAACATTACAAAAATAGCAATAGAAAATGGATACAACAAACACATTATAAAAAATATATACAATAAATTCACAAAAAAACCTAACCTGAACACAACACTACAACCGGAACACAAAAACAATGAAAATAAAAAAATCTACCTATAATATAAATACACCAATAACAAAATAGAAAAAATAACAAATATATACAACAAAGAATACTACACTCCAACATACAAACCAAACAACAAAATAATAAAATATCTTAATAACACAAACCACAAAACAAATTCAGAAAAACATAACCTATCAGGAATTTACAAAATTACATGCAACAACTGTAACGCTTTTTACATAGGAAAAACAACCAGAACATTTAAAACAAGATTTGAAGAACATTATAGAGCATTCAAAAACAAAAATTCAAAAGTATCAAATGTTGCAGCACACCTAATATCACATAAAAATGAAATAACAAATTACGAAAATAACCTAACCATACTTGAAATAAATAATAACCCAATAGAACTAAACTCACTAGAAAAATACCACATTTATAAAAACATACACAACAATTTAATGAATCTACAAACAACATATACAGAAGACATACTATATAAAAACATCATACACACAGATCAAGAGAAAGTGCGTGTAACGTCAACAAATACCAACATCACGGACCGAACATCTACACCAGAAAAATATCAGTGATTCGACAATGGTCAAGTGACCGAAAGGTGCCTCATCACTCAAGGTAAAATTATTGCACTTAATGGTAGATAAAATTACTTACAATAGTAATATATTAACTTCATATATATATATAGTTTTGGTTGGTAAAGATTATTTAGATTTTTTGGACTAGGAGACTGACAGACTTACCTTGGTAAGCGTCCACACTGTAGTCTTGAAATAGAAACACATAAAAGCACTTAAACAATGATATATTTCAACCACACAGTGGTCTTTGTCAATCGAAGAGAAAACACAAAAAGAAATATGAGAGAATGAAATAAAATTAAAAAAAAAAAACACTCTGTGTTATTATATTATAATATATATATATATATATATATATATATATATATATATATATATATATATATATTGTATTAAAAATACACAATCCGATATTTTATTTAAATGGATGAAATTAAATTGAGATGGATACAAAATTATTTTTACATCAATCACCAATTAGTTAACATCAGCTTTTGTTTTTCTTAAAAAAACCTTTGCTGAAATGTACAAAATCCCCCATACGTTTAATATTTCTTCATTACAATATTTAAAAATAAAACACATAATATTACATATTTTTAAAACTTTAAAAATCTAATGATTTTATTGATGTTTTGAAATTATGTTCTAATTTATAATTCAAAGATGAATATTCAATTAATATTTTCTAAAAGTTCTTAAATGTTCCCAATGGGTTGACTATCCATAATAAGGAAACAAATATTTGATGATTACTTAATTGTAATAATAAACGCATTAAATTTAAAACTTTTTTAAAGATAAATTTCCCGGCTAGCTGGCCTGAGCAACCGGGTGGGTCCACAGGTGGCGGATAGTGGGACGGCCTACAGAAATGTAGGTTACCTGTAAATAAGGATTCCGGAAGGTTTCTGAATATGCAGGCCAGGACCAAGGCAATGGTTCAAAGGTGAGGAGTTATCCCTCCTCGTCAGTCAACCGGTTGGGTGTGGTAGAAATAACTGCTCTGACTGGGGAGACTGGGGTAGTTGGGAATTAAGTCCTCACAATGCTACTCTCACCTCCCAGGTGAACCAAGGGCAATGCAACAGTGAAGTATGGGCGGGAAACTACCCTAACGACACAGTTGTAAGAAAGAGAGTAAGGCCGGCTGTTCGCTCCATGAGCAACAGTTAATAATGTCCTGAACTTGGGGTGTGCTTCAAGGTCAGCGACTGAATACCCAATCCAAGGTGGAAGGCATCGTGCCGAAGGATGAATGGCTGCAGGGTATAAAATGCAGTCGCACACGATCTCCTTGAGGAACCAGACAAAACCTCATTGTATGTTTTCTTGCCAGGGCAGTGGGGGCTCTGCTCTGGTCGACCGTTATTTCCCCCATACTCGTGGGACGTTAATGGACCATAAAAATAAAACAATTGATTTTGAGACTGCACAGACAGCGGGAGCCAATGAGACGGCAAACCGTGAGTCTGTAGCAGAGGTGTCAACGGCAACCATCACTGGGGGTGCGGGGGCGGCTGTCAAGCTGCTGACTGCAGAAACCGGTGAAGTGGCTGTAGAGTTGAGCACGCTCTCTGTACGGAGAAAGCGTATGAGTGGAGCAGCCAAAAGGCGGCTCCGAAAAGAACAGGCGAGAGCAGCGGGAGGGCCAACAATCCTGAAAAAATGAAGGGGAGGCCAAAACCGAGCTGAGCCTGTCAAAGTCCAGGGCTTGGATGTTGTGAGGAGGGAGGTGCAACAGGGAAGCAATCAACAAAGAGCACCAAACCCCAGCATGTCCAATCCCTCTCCAGTGGAGGGAGGAAAGAAGAAAGTGAAGCTGGGACAAGGGAGGGATGCTGGAGTGTCTTCGAGCACATACGGCAATAAACTCAGGCAAAAGCTAGCAATTGTCCCAGTTAGTTACCCAGAGAGTCAACTCTCGGAAGAGATGGCGTTGGAGCTGGAGGAGCTGTTCTTCTCGGAACTGCTGTCCGCTGAGGCGGAGAGTGGGGATAGAGGATTCAGGACAGCATACTTAGAGAGGGGGGGCTCTAAATGTCGTATGCTCCTCACGGGAAAGCCTGGAGTGGGTCCTTCGGGTCCTGCCAAGCTTCACCCTGAGTGAGGGGTTAAAGTTGAGGGCAGGGCCACCCAAGGAGATCTTTTGCATTGCTCTCTAGTCCTGGGGATCGCATGGCTCTGCGAACCCAGGCAACTGCAAAGTAAGCAGAAAAATGATCAAGATCCTCCAAGTGAACCTACAGCATAGCAGGGCAGCTAGTGCTGTCGTGTGTAGGATGCTGGACAGAGGAGAGGTGGACTTGGTTCTCATCCAGGAACCATGGATTTCTGGAGGACGAATATGCCGGCTGGCGACATCTGGAGGTAAGTTGTTGTATGATAAGGACTCCGGTGTTCCCAGAACGTGTATCCTGGTTAGGAGGGGGTTGAGTGCTTTTGTACTAACGAACTTCTGCTGCAGGGACTTGATAGCAGTGATGGTGGAGCTGCGGGCGGAGGGGAAGATGAAGAGGCTGAACCTGGCCACGGCATATCTTCCCTTTGACTACGCGGGGGCTCTACTTACACAAGAGCTGAGGAGGCTGTTCGAGCACTGCGGGGCTGTGGATGAGGAGCTGCTGGTGGGAATGGATGCTAACTCCCATCACACTTCGTGGGGAAGTACAGGTACCAACACTAGAGCTGAGGAACTTTTAGCTTATCTTAGCTCTAAGAATTTACTAGTCTTAAATCAGGGGGAAGAGCCGACGTTTGTCACTAGGGCCAGACAGGAGGTCCTGGACATTACGGTGGCATCAAACCAGATGGCTAGGTATGTCCTAAATTGGTATGTGTCGGATGAACCATCTTCTTCTGACCACAGACATATTAGGTATGATATCTCTCTAAATCCAGCCATGCTTCGGCCAACCAGGGATCCAAGAAGAACAGACTGGGACTCCTACAGGAGGGACCTAGGTGTTCGGATTGAGGAGGCTGGATTGGAGTATGGTGGGAGGAGAGAGCTAGATAGAAGACTCTGCCACATTGGTTGGCGAGGCTATAGTAGAATCCTTTACTGATAACTGCATCAGTGAGTTATGCATCGGTAAGCCAGTAACTGCATCGGTGAGCACTGGATCAGGGCCGAAGGGATGAGACACAGTAAGCTAACCCTTAGGAAACCTTCCTTGGGGCTGCAGAAGAGTCTCATCTATCTGTCTAGGCAGGAATTGAGGATAGCCACAGGTCTACTCACGGGACACGGTGGACTAAGGAAACATCTGCATAAAATGGGTATCTACAAAGATGAACCAGTGTGCAGATTATGCGGGCAGGAACTGGAGACTGCCACACACATTATTTACAGATGTGAAGTACTTGCTGAGAGACGCTTCAACCTCTTTGGTGATGGAACGGCTCTGGTGGATGCTGAAGGTAAAACACTAGTCAGGAAACTCCTAAACCTGGTAAGAGGGAAGGGGTTATTTGACTAGATCAGGGAGGTAAGTACAATATACCTTAAGGTAGCAGTGCTTTGGGCAATTTAAAACCCCCTCCCAAATTAAATAAAAAAAAAAAAAAAAAAAAAAAAAAAGATAAATTTACAATGAATTAAATTTGTATAAAAAAAGTCAGGACAAGTCTCAGTCCTGTTCTGTATAGTTTACTGTCGCCAGCTGGCAAGCCCTGGAACTCTTTCGTATCATTACGTCGTTATGTGAGTGCATTTTGTCATTAACCAAGAAAAAGAGTTGTCTTAGCATTAGCGGATAAACTAACTATAAATCAAATAAAGGAGTTACAGATAAATAGTTCGCTGAAATGTACGGTGTTCGACAATCAAAGATTTAAGACATTGAAAGGAGCAAACCTAAACCTTTATATTTTGTGTCAGTGGTTGAAAATAAAGACCAAAGTTCTACAGAAAATTAATGAAGCCACAGCAAAAAACTAAGACGTACACAATGGCATTTTAAAGTAGTTTTTACAACAATGTTCTACAGGAAAAGGTTTTCTGCTGAGATTTTTATGGCTCCTATCTTAGCTCAGAATATAAAACTATAAAAAATATAGTATTTTCTCTGATTTGCAACATAAATACGGCAATAAATTAAAATTGATCCTTTTTTCAAAAAAATTTAATTATCCAAACTTTTGTTCATCTGAATGGGGTTCAGTCCCAATTGATTTGGAGTTCCACTATTCCCCAAAGTTAATCAATTTGTCTACTAATTCCAACTAAAAATCACCATCAAAACTATGATCAGTAAATAGTTCTTTATTACTTGAATTGGATTTTAGATATTATGGAACAAAAAGAATCATTACTTGTGTTTCCCTAGTTACTTCTCTGGAGTAGACTTACTAAGAACTAAGAGGTCATTAGGATCTACAAGATATTACAATGCCTGTCAAGTTCCTGTAATTCCCAAAATGTAGTACTAATTCTTAAAATTCTGATTTTAAAGTTAATCTTCTAGAGACTTTTTATTCAAGAATATTTACCTGGTTCGTCATCATTATCTACTTCTTGGAGATGCTGCAGTAGAAAATCAGCAAATGCTCCCTTCTTCGCCAATAGTTCTTTGTAAGTTCCACTTTCTGATACAGTTCCATCTTTCATCACTAAGATCAGATCTACTTCCGGTAAGTAAGTGACACTGTGTGTTACAAGCACTCGAGTCTGTTTAGAAAAAAAAACAACACTATTTAAGAATGGCCATCCAACAAGGAATAACAAAATTATCCTTAGAATTAGTCTAATATTTATAGAAAGGTCATTTAACAATGATCATCTAGGAATGGTCAATCAACAAGGGATAAAAATTCTACAAGGATAGAATCAACAATGGATTCTAAATTTTTTTATAGAATTAGTACAACTGTTGTCATCTTCACTAGTGGTGACGAATTTAGAATACAACAAATTTCACTAATTTACAATTCCTTTTATATTATAGGTAATTAATACTGGAATTTTTTCTGTAATGTAAAGAGAGATTTAGTTATTTGTTGAATATAAGGTCTTTGCCTATATTATTACCTTTTTCTTAAGTATTCCTTTAGGCCCAATCACATTCTCAAAGATGTGTTTACCAACATGGGAATCAACTGCACTTAGGGGATCATCCAAGAAGTAGATATCTGAGTCACTGTACACTGCTCTGGCCAAGCTAACTCTCTGTTTTTGTCCTCCACTTAGGTTGATACCCTTATAACAGAATTATTACAAACTGTTATTAATAGAACTTATTAATGGAACTTTATCAACTTACAAATCATTAAAGCTTTTATCTTTTAAAATTTCATATTCACTTTCACAACAAAGAAAATTACAACAAAACAGTTAATTTCCACATGCACTAAAGAGAAACATTTCTCAAAAAGTAAATGTCTGATATTATTGGTAAAGCTCTACAAAATGGGAAAGTTAACCTATTTTAAAAAACTTGGCAAGTCAAAATTAATACAAAAATACATTTCTTTAAAAAAAAATTATAAATAATTAACTGCAAATCCTCTTGTCTAGGATTTTAAACCCAAAACAAAGAAGTTAAAGGGATACAATTTCAATAATCAATCAACAAATTTATATAAATCTGACTGAATATACATAGTTAGATTACCATTTCAATAAGTTCCAGGTAAAAAAGGTTTATTAATGTATAATTATCGTCTGAAATTCTTTGAACTATGCATAATTGATAGTATAGTGCATTTAAAAGAAAAAGGTTTTCAGGTTTAAAAAATGCCACTGCTCAGTATAAACTTTGGCCTTCGACTTATCAGCATGAGTAATCTGATATTCATACACAGTATGAAAAATTACAATGAAATTGATACCAACTATTCTTTGAGCTTAGCTTTTGAGGTTATGTTAATATCAAATAAAAGACCTACACATAACTCACATATTTTCCTAGAATTTGGTTAAGATATTTTGGTGATGTTTTTGCGATTTTTCATAGTAGTAAATGTAATGTTGATGTTTTTCTTAACCAAATTAATAGCATACATAGTTCCATCAAATTTACTTATGATTTAGAAACTAATAATTGTTTACCATTTTTAGATATTCTGTGTATTAAAAATAATGAAAAAATAGAATTTGATATTTACAGGAAACTTACTAACAATAATAGTTATATTTTAAGTAATTCCAACTATTGTAATACACTTAAAATACCAGCATTTAACAGTTTGATTAACAGAGCGATTAATATACCACTTAGTTCTACATGTTTTTATAAGGAAATTAATGATATCAAAGAAGTCGCTAGATATAACGATTTTTATACCAAAATTGTAGATAATATTGTTACAAAACAAAGATTAAAATATGTTTTAAGCATATCTACCACTCTTCAAAAAGAAGATAAAAAATGTAATTATATTAGTTTACCTTTAGGCAATATTTTACCAAAAGGGTTAGATTCGATGTTTAAAAAGGTAAATGTTAAGATAGCTTACAAAAGTCAAAATAAAGTTAAGCATTTATTATGTAACCCTAAAGATAAAATCCCAATGCTGGAAAAATCAGGTATTTATAAGATAATTTGTAGTACTTGTGACAAAATGTATATAGGTCAAACCAAAAGAAAAATTATAACTAGATATAAAGAACACCTTGAGCATATTAAATATAATAGACCTGAAAAATTAAGTGTAGCAGAACACATTCTTCATAATCAGCATAAATTAGATACAAATGTTATTTTAGGTAAATTTATCCACTCTAAAAAGTTAATAAATAGTTATGAAAGTATTTTTATAGTCACATCAAATAGTAAATTAATGAATGCAAATAAAGAAAGGGCCTATCCCTAACTCACCTCTATATTCTTTATACACAATATCAAGAGCACAGTGGTACAATATATTACAATAAAAATATTGAAAAGAACCCCAATACCACAAAAATAATCAAAAATAACAAATAAAACAAGTTACTTAAGATTAAACCCTTATGTACATTTCGATGACCATGTCATCATCATCAGAGGGTCTTGTTACAAAATACAATCTAGCACACAAGAAGTTACAAACTAGAATGATCATTCTAGTTTGTAACTTCTTGTGTGCTAGATTGTATTTTGTAACAAGACCCTCTGATGATGATGACATGGTCATCGAAATGTACATAAGGGTTTAATCTTAAGTAACTTGTTTTATTTGTTATTTTTGATTATTTTTGTGGTATTGGGGTTCTTTTCAATATTTTTATTCTAATTTCTTTACTTAGATAGCGTTTTTTAAAATACGATGCATTATTTAAATTAGTTTTTTATTTTATTTATTGTTATTAGCTGTAGTTTATATTCAATATTTATTATTATAGTGTACTTTCTGACATAGTTTTGTAAGGGAGCTTACCTCACGTCTATATAGAGCGACCGCAGAGATTGATTGGTGTCACTCTAGTTTGTAACTTTTTGTTTGCTAGATTGTAATTTTGTAATAAGACCCTCTGATGATGATGCATAGTTATTGAAATGTGCATAAGGGTTTAATTTTAACCTTTTGCGCTCCACAGGTGAACTGAGTCCGACATCACAAAATATCCCATTCCACTCCACTATCGGACTCAGTCCGACATATTTTGTGACCCAATTATTACATACTTTCAAACGTCTTACGTAATGATATTGTGTACTATGTTCATTTACTGTATTATGAGAAGGCAATGTTTATTTTTATAATGCTGATTGGCCTTATTTATCATAATTTTTCCCTAAAATAAACAAGGGTTTCCAGACAGTTGTTTAAGATGTAATGCACAGTAAGGGTCAGACATCTGGCTTAGTTGATAGATTGCTGTTGAGGTGGACATGTACTCATTCCTATCTCTTTTATTTATATAGTATTTTGCTTTTGTTTTAGTTCAAACATAATATGTTATATAGATATAGTGCTTTCTAAAAGGCTTACAACGTGTGTGAGCCATAGGTCTACTGCACGCCTTGCCCAAACAACCCAAGATTACATCCAAACATTTACTTTGACAAGTTTCACACTGTCAAAAATTATAAACAATAATTGAAGTGTTTTTCAAGTGGCCAAATAAAGGAGTATGTATAAATAAACTCAGTCTAAACCAATTAAACAACTTTGAATAGGCTTACATGACATTTACCAATAATTTATATTTAGTCCTACATATTTTTTATGGTACCTACTTTTGTAAATATATTTTGTGCTTGTAAATATGGTGTTTAGTCCTTTTGTTTTTCTTTTAAAATAATTTGAACTTTTATGTCACCTGACCAATATATTAGGTACATTATTCTTGTCATTTTTATGCATGTGCATAGTTTAACATTTTTTAGAATGAATATTACAAATGTATTTTTGTAATACTACTTATGCATATATAATTATTCAGCATTACTTTGGGCTTAAAATTACTATATATCTTATCATAATGAAAATGCTATTTCATCAACAAAGCTAAATATAATTATATATCCGTAATAAAAGAAAACATTTTATCAGGCTTACTGAATTAAAACTTCAAGTTTTCAACATATAAACCTCATATTACTGTTCTCCATTTTATTCTGAACATGGTGGTATATAATAATATAAATTTACTTGAAGTCTTGATTTCTTAGTGAATAATTAAACATTCATGTGTAAAACACATGCCAACTAATTGGATCTGGTGGAGCACCCAGCGACCAAAAAATTGGAGTCAAAAAGGTCAAGTAACTTGTTTTATTTGATAATTTTCATTATTTTTGCGGTATTTGGGTGTTTTTCCAATATTTTCATTGTAATAACTCACAAATCAATCATTTATTTACTCAGACGTGTTTCAATGACAAAGTCATCATCAGTAAGTGTTGTTACTAAAAACTCTAACTTACAACAAGGTGAAATTAAGGTAACTTTCTATATTTATACTGTGGGCCTGGCAGTAAAGACAACAGTTATTAACAATATATCAACAATGATTACATTAAATAGATATTTTATAACTAACTCATTAATTAATTACAATGAAATTCTTAACTATTAAAAATAATTTCTTATAAACATAATTACATAATTAATATTTTAGTATTATTATTTCAAAATTTTATCCAAAATTACATACAAATGTCCTTGTGTCACAATAATTATATTAATATGGATGGAATTTTGAATAGGGCCTGACACCATATTTGGATTATCTACATTGCGGCTTATCCAAGGCAGGTTATGAAATTTTTAAAAAATTCTGGATTTAAATTGAATATAGTAATACCTCAACTTACGCTACCCCGTCTTACACGATTCCCAAGTTATGCGGTTTTAAATCATGCTGTCCAAGTTTTGCAGAAACTGGCCTATTCTGGAAGAAAATCCCTAAAATAACGTTTATAGCCCATAAAGAGAAAATATTTCCAAGTTTTAAGATCACCAAAGACTGACTGACAGTGATTGTTGGTGAAAATACAACTAGTGACTGTAAGTTGCAACCTCTCATAGTTTATCGCTCAGAAAATCCAAGGGCATTAAAAAATATTTTTAAAGCTAAGCTTGTCCGTGATTTGGAAGTGGAATCGAAAGTTTTGGGTGACAGCTTCCTTTTTTGAGGACTGGTTTAGTCATCATTTCATAACGTTATTGTCTGTCTAAATGAATTCTTTTAAACCAATTCCTAATAATTGACAATGCACCTGGTCATCCTCCTACTACTTTAACTAGTTTCGACACAAGCGTGAAAGTGATATTTTTGCCACCAAACACTAGTTTCCTTCAACCGATGGATCAGCGAGTCATCAAAACATTTGAAGCTTATTACAAAAGAATATCATTTGCTCATCTGCATGAAGTTATGAGACAGAACAATGAACTCTCTGTTGAAGATTTTTGGAAACAATTCAGTTTTAGATGCTTTGAGAATCATTGGACAATCTTGGAATGAAATTTCTGAAAAAACTTTTAATGGCGTTTAGAAAAAGGTGTGTCTATTTTTTTTGCCACTGAAACTCAAGCGGAATAGTGCCAAAGTCTGATGAAATTGCTGATGTGATTAAAGACGTCGGTTTTGCCAAACAACTAAATTTAGAAGTGGATATTGATGAGGTTCAAGAACTGTCGGATATACACATCCAGGTCCTGACAATTAACTGATAAGCTCATAGAAATGCGTGAGGAAGAGCAAGACCTTAAAAACGCAGATTCCTTAGACCCAGTGGAGGTAGAAGATGAATTGACGGTTAGAAACTTGACAAAAAACCTTAGTTTAATTGAGCGAGGCTTACAAATTTTGGAAAACATAGACTCCAACAATAAGGGTATTTATGGCACAAAACATAAAAAATTTGCGAATCACGAGGAAATGCTGCGTGAGAAGAATAAACCTTCAACTCGTCAAACGAATTTCCTAGATTTAATGAAGTCTATGTCAAATTAGCTTCTTTTTTATTCTTCTTCAAAATTAATTCTGTAGAATATATATGTATATAATATAATTTTTGTTGTATTACGTATTTAAGATTTTTATACATACACATTTTTCTTCTAAATTATTAGTTTATTTAAACTTTTGTCCCAATTTAACATAACTCGTAATTGTATGTAAAATTATACCCTGACTTACGAGAATTCCACTTACATGGTTATCGCTCGGTCCCACCTATCATGTAAGTACGGGGTATTACTGTATAATAAACAATATGAAACTTCATCCTGATTAAGTTTAAAAATATTGTGTTGAGTATATTACGTAATTAAGCATGTTAATTCAAGTCATTTAATACACCATGCTGAAATATATTTGAGATGTACAGTATGTATTGTATCACTTTAAAGCCAGCAAGATATATGATGAGTGTAACTTGGAAATTACAGGCAGATGCATAATGATACAGTACACTGGCAGCATAACGTCTATTAATGATTGCCTTTGGCAAAGGTGACACTTTCAACATGCATACGCACTCACTCCCATGTTCATCCCCAGCCAATTCGTGTTCTATTTTCATCCTATTCGGAATTCGATTCAATCAACTTTACAATTCAGTGACCATTTACTGTGTTTGCGTTTTGTACTCATTTTTTTTGTATACATAAAGCAGTGTATGTACATTTGATAAATACATTTTTGTTTTTTTTTATTACAAACCTTGTTTGAATTGAACTATTGCTGAACATTTGTTAACATTTTTTTTTTTAATGGCTGAAAAGAGGGAAAAAACTGTGTTATCAATTCAACAGAAATTTGAAATTGTGCAAACTTGAAAAGGGGCAAAGTAAAGAACAAATGCCTTTAGAGTATGGAATTGGTGAAACAACAGTTCGGGTGATTGCTAAACTAAAGACCAAACTGTTGGCATTTGCATTGTCATTTGATACGTCTGCTATGAAGAAAAGGAAGATAATGACAAATTCGTCTTTGAAAGCTCTTAATACTGCATTGTTAGAGTAAGATTATCAAATAAGAAATGAGGGAACATCTGTTTTGTGGCCTATTGTTGCCTCTAAAGCAAAACATCTCTTTTGAATTGTTGGGATAGGAATGTTAGTTCCATGCTTCATCTAGTTGGCTAACAAGATTTAAGCAGTGACATGAAATAAGAGAAGTAGGACTTCACGGTGACCAGCTGAGTTGTGACATTAAGCTGCTGAAGATTACAAACAAGAGTTTGGCAATTTAATATGTGCAAATGAGTTACCAGGTGAACAAATATACAATGCTGATGAGATTGAGTTATTTTGGAAATACGTCCCTATGTGTACTTTAGTGTTTGAAACAAGAAAAAAATATTTCAGGATTTCAACTCAGCAAGGATAGAGTAACTATCATGTCTTACAGAAATGCCACTAGACAGCACAAACTGAAGTAGGTTTTTTTAGGAAAGGTTAGAGGTTTAAAAAAGGCTTTTAAAAGGTCGAGAGCAGTTAAATTACATGTTGACTATTACAATCGTCAAAAGGATGGATGAACCATGTTATTTTTAATGACTGGTTTAGAAAGCATTTTGTTCCTCAAGTAAAAGATTATCTGAAGTCGAAAGGGTTTACAGAAAAAGCAGTGCTAATTTTGGACAATTGCTGCGTTCATCCAACTGCAGATTTGTTGAAATCTGACGATGGAAAAATATTTGTAAAATATTGACCACCAAATACCCCAATTACTTCAGCCTATGCTCCAAAGTTATATTGCAGTTAAGAAATAAATCTTGAAAACAGGCCTTCTCAAAAGAAAAGTAGAAGATGCTTATGACAAATGATCCTAGACACAATCCTAGACAGCATCTACGATGTTACTGCGGCTTGGGAAATGGTGAAGTCCTTAACTCTGCATATATCAAGGAGAAAACTCATGCTGAGAAAAGAAAGCTTCAACTCATGGACCAGGGGATGGTAAAATTTGTAAAGCAATTTTACCATAAGTGACTAGTGCAAAGATACTTATGTGCAATGGAACAAGGTAATCAGCAGCATTCTGTAAACATTTTGGTGATGCTGTTTCTGCATGGAATGAAGTCTGTCCTGAGTTAATTAAAAACTGTTTCATAAAGCAGGTGTCAAATGATCTCAATGTGAACTCCCATTGGAATGTACTGACAACAAAGATGAGATAGTCATACTTGATAATTTTTGCAACTATGTATCTGGCAAGAATAGTATTGGAACTTGTGAGGTACGAACAGTACAAGAAATTGTGAAAGATGTTGGTCCGGAATTTCAGACAATGCTAACGAAAAGGTTAATCAATTGGAAACAGGGGTTTTAAATTCTTCTTTAAAAAATAAACAAAATAAAATCAACAATATAAAAACTAGAGAAATATCCACTCTATACAATAGTAATGTAATAATGTACAGTACCGGTATGTGGGGATATGGTTTCCCATTAAAAGCGTATAACTGTGTTACGTACATTTTTCTTTCATTATTTCATGATTTTTTTGTTTAAAACTCTGATAAAACTGTTTTGGTGAATATGAGGAGGTAATACAGCACATATAAAGATTAGTAGATACAGTATTATTTTGTTGGTATTACAGTATTTTCTATTCCAGACGTTTTCTTGTTGAAGATGCTATATTTGAATGAGTTCTTGAAAATCATATTAAGTGGATTTTACTGTATATATGATTATTTTCTCTTTATATGCTTTTAAATCCAAATTGGCATTGAATTATTAATTTTTAAATATTTTCTATGAACCACGGCTCAGTTAAAATTTCTATGCTCTCCATATTTTGTAACCTTGGTAATAAAAAAATGTATTTTTTCGGAGTATTATTAAACTAAATATCTTTAAAACAGTTTTATTCCAGTTCCTCAATTTTTATTATGTAAAAATGAAGTAAATAAAAAAAAAGAGTAAGCTTATATATTATAAACCTGTTAAGTTTAACAAACTTTCTTTAATTAGAACCACTCCAAAGCACATTGTATGATTTTTAGAAATTTTAAAATTTGGGAGCCACAGACATGTTCTCAAACATACAACAACTACATTTATTATGATACATATTTTCAACTCATTACACCAGCCTACCTTCTCTCCAATTTCTGTTTTATCACCAGCTGGAAGCATGTCTAGATCTTGTTGAAGAGCACACCCTTTCACAATTCTATTGTATTGGCTCTGATCAAGATGTCTTCCAAAGAGAATGTTATCTTTCATAGTAGCATTTTGTATCCAAGCTTGTTGAGGAACATACGCTACAGAACCCTGAACAAAGAGTAACAATATTTCAGATTTTTGGAACAACTTTTGTTAATATTTCAAGAATTCTTAATAGTTTCAAGTTTCTTATTTCTTTCCATTACATTTCAAAAACTTAACCCTATTAGAGAATATTTCTATATTATAAGACTTTTAAAACATATTAAACAGCTTGGTGCAAATGAGTCATATATAATCATCGTTTAGTAATAACTTTTTTGAAATATTATATACAATCTTTTAAAATAAGTACCACAATTGCAATAAACAGTAAACATATAATGTCACAAAATTTTGTTATTTGATGTGAAAATATAAAAGTTAGGTTGAAAATGAAAACTGAGAGATAGGGTGGATTAAAATTGACAAGGATACTATCACTGATGATTTTCCTTTGCTTCAGGAACAAAATTTAAAAAAGAATTGGAATTAATGTAATTTTAAAGGATATACTTTTGGCCAAGTTACAATATCACTGATAATAAAAAAGAGAAATAGATTTTATGTAGAAATAAAAGAATGATTTAGTCATGTTTATAGCATCCACATAAGGAAAATCCTGATAATGAATTTAACATGATAAAAACCTTAAGGTATCAAAAGATACGCATTTTTATAAAATATTTATTATTATTATTATTATTTTGTAGTTTTTGTTCCTAATACATTTTAGGTTTTTTATTTTTTTAAATTTACAATACTTATTTGATAGGTATCAAATTCTATTAAACCACTTTCTCTATGCATGTTTCAAATGTATTACTTAAACAATCCACTCACTAGAAGAGGTGTTATCGAAGGCTTAGAAAATATCTGTCTAGATTTATGCCACAAAATATTTGTCTGTTTCTATAGAAAAACCTAGTCATTGACCAAAGTCTAATGCTAATGTAAGGTTCACCTTTAATCCTCCTTTAATACCCTCTATAATACCTTCATAATAAAGTTATAATTACGTTTGACAGGAGTTGTGGTTAGCTCCCTTATTGGTAAATTATGGAAAGATTTGAAAAATTACACAAGTGATATTACTTGAGCCAGAGTAATAAAATACTCATGCTTTTTTTTTAAAACCAAATTATAATACTATTTGTTGAAATTTGGTACAAACTCTGATTTATGTTATTAGTTACTGCAAAATGAAACTGGTTTCTGCAAATTATTCTTAGATAAACTGAAAATGGTTTCAGTATGTGTGAAAGAAAATGTAGAGATACTATTTGTGATTCACAACAAGAAGAATATTACAATAGTAAAATCAACAATCAAAATCAGTAGTTGAATAAAACATGGTTACAACAAACAAAGACAAATGAGTGGATATTAGATACTATTTTATTAAATAAAAAAAATTACAGAAGAAAATCTTTTTTCTATCTACAACATATTCCTGTGTTGAATGATATTTTTTAAAGTGACATGTGCAACCATGTACAATATCATTACAATGGTCAATTTTATAATACTAGGTCTGTTCAAAAAATACGCAGACTGATGTCATAAAAAAAATGTTATTTATTTGGAAGTTACACATCTGGGTCTCCTTTAAAGTTCTCTCCTCCCCAACGCACACATTTATCCCAACGGTGTTTCCACTTGTTAAAACAGTCCTGGTACGCTTCTTTTGTGATGGCGTTCAGCTCCTTCGTCGCCTTTGCCTTAATCTCCGAAATAGTTTCAAATCTTCTTCCTTTGAGGGGTTTTTTGAGTTTTGGGAATAAGAAAAAGTCACAAGGAGCAAGGTCAGGTGAGTAGGGGGGGGGGGGGAAAGAACAGTGATCAAGTGTTTGGCCAAAAACTCACGAGTTCTGAGTGCTGAGTGAGCTGGAGCGTTGTTGTGATGGAAAAACCAGTTATAACTTCTCCACAGTTCTGGCCTTTTGCGTTGGATGGCGTCTCTCATATGTTTCAGTACTTCAATGTAGGTAATCTGGTTGACTGTAGAGCCTTCAGGGAGGTACTCGTAGTGAACAACACACTTAGCATTAAAAAAAAACTGTCAGCATCACCTTCACATTCGACCGAACTTGGCGAGCTTTATTGGGTCTTGGGGGACGTTTGACTCACCCATTGGGATGATTGGACCTTCGTTTCAATGTCGTAACCATACACCCATGATTCATCACCGGTTATAATTCTTGACAAAAAGTTCTCATCCTCATTTGAACGATGAAGCAGTTTCTGAGAAACCTGGACGCGATTGGCTTTTTGGTCGTCGGTCTTCAGGCGTGGCACAAATTTCGCAGCGACGCGGTGCATCTTCAATTTTTCGGTCAAAATCTCGTAACAAGATCCAACTCATATCCCACACTCTTCCGAAAGCTCCCTAATGGTCAAACGTCGATTTTCGCGCACCAGGGGTTGATTTTGTCATGGTGTAAGTCGTCAGTTGATGTTGAAGGACGTCCAGGACGTTCAGCGTCATCAATCGACTGTCGGCCACCCTTGAAACGTTCATGCCACTTGAAACATGCAGTACGCTTCATGGCAACATTACCGTAGGCCGTGTTAAACATGGCAAATGTTTCTGTTGCAGATTTTATTAGTTTTACACAAAATTTCACAGCAATTCGTTGCTCCTTCAGGCTGTCCATTTTACAATCCGACAAATGAAAAAAACACTCTTTACTAAACTGCGTGTAACTCATGAACAAATGAAGATATCTGCGACTGAAATACCGCATTTTAATCAGCTGATTTATATGAACCTAGCGACACCAAGCGGATTCTCCTGAAACTAACTTGAGCCACAAAATTCAAACAGTCCGCGTATTTTTTTAACAGACCTCGTATATCTTATAAGGTACCTATTTTAAAATACAGTAATACATTGCTTAATGCTTCCCCATTAGCGTTGATTCTTTTCCCGGCATTACTTTTCTACCATTCTACTCCAAAACCAATTATAGTTATGGCATTTTTTAAATTATGGAGTGATATTCTGTGGGGTTTGAAGGAAGTTAGTACAAAACTACAAAACTTTAAGTGCCTGTTTGCTGAATATAATAATTGTTGTTTGATTTTTTTAATTGTTAGTAATGTAGTTTCAAGTCTCTCTTTTATTTATTATTTCTTTGCAGAAATGCTTTTCCACATGCAACAGAAATATAAATAAAAACATTTAGTTTTTAATCAATTTTGTGATTTGATTAGATATAAACATTTAACTTATAAGCTAAACTTTATTTTACCAAAAAAAGACATTGCATATTTGTAAAATATTAATTATTTAAAGATTATATAAATGATAGAATAAATGTGTTAAAAGTCATCGGAACAGTAGTGTAGAGAAGTTGCAAGTCTCAGAGTAGACACGGCAATCACCTAAGCAGGTTCACACCCAGGTTTCAAAATGAGCGTTGTCATTGGAGTGCAAAGGGTTGATAAATATTTAATCCCAATTACAAACAAAAAAAAACAAATAGGAAACATTTTAGCTACCACTCGACATGATGATCTGTAAGCGCTGTATGACCATGGAATGCATCCACAGTGCTAAACTGGATATTATCATACACATCTAAAGCAAAAGTGTGAGAAATAGCACTTACTGTAACATCAAAGTAGTTGACTGGCATTTTGCTAACCTATTCTAGGCTCCTGATTTACAAACCAGAAAATATCACAGCTATGCCTCTTGTGTTACAACATGGAAACTAATGAGATGTTTCTAATATAAATTTAAATTAAAGATGACTTTACAAGATTATCCTTGTAACACTATAGACTCTTACAAATGTTGTCTAATTTGCTCTGATGTAAATGGTAAAAGTTAATTTTATGAAAAGCTTTATGAGTTTGTTAAAAATTTACCCTTAATCAACGGTTTCACAATTTCATAAGCATTTGTAGGAACTATGCATGCGTTAGGAAAATAAAACCATTGAAGATGTTTTGCATGGAATACAACCTAAATTAATCACTTAATAGGCAAGCATACAAAAGCAACTTGATACAAGCTAAGTTCAGCGCCTGATGGTAAGTTAAAGCTAAAGTAGTTCATAAAAGATTACTTGTATTTATAAACATTTAGCCACAGTCATAATAAAAGCCAACATTTTTTAATCTAATAAGTACAAAGAATTTTAAATTACCAAAAAAAGTATTGTTATGTGTTACAGTGCATTCAGTGAAATAAAAAAAAATAAGAAGAAGAAATTGTAAGTAATTTATAAATGTATAGTATGAAGCAGATTTTAAGATACATTACAAAAAGATAATAGTAATGGATTTTTTTTGTGGGTAGTATAAATTTGGCAGTCTTTGTAGATAAATTGGTCAAATTCATTTATGGTAAACATAAGAAGTACATATCACAAATCAGAAGTTATGAACCTACATGTTTATCTAAAAGGGCTTTTTTAGCCAATTTTTATGAAAAAAATTAATCTAAAAATTTCTTGTACACTGCTATTTTAGCAAAGCAATAGAGTAACATGATGCTATGGCTAGTTTACATAGTGCAAAACAAAAGTAGAGAATCTGTTTTTGAGCAAATATAATATATAAAGTTTTATTTCCTCAAGGTCAAGTTAGATACAGCACAACAGATTAAATAGATTTGTTTTGTACCAGAACTCTTGCACTGGCTGGGTGACAATATACCAAAAGGTCTACTCTATATGCTTTACTGCAAAAACTTATAGAACTACTCATGCCGAATTTCAATGAATTAGATTCTAAATTCTTTGCAAAACGAAACATTCAACCTGGTCAATGCACTTCATGCAGGTAGTTGATACAGATTATTTGTTTATAATTTTTACTTTTTGAAACGTAGTTCTTTTTACTGTACTGAACGTGTATTTCAGTATACATACAGTAGGCCTATTTTGTGTGACATCTTCGAAATGGAAGTTTTTTTTTTCTTTAAAAGTGATTAAAATTGAGAAAAAACAAAAAAGTATTTTGTAATTATGGAACTAAAGGTTGTTGCTTTAAAAAGGATGCAGATTTAAATTGCATACAATTATAACGTGGGTGAAAACGTAATAAGAGATTAAAAGGAAAGTATAGAAATTGAAAAATAGTGTACAATACAGGCTTCAACAAGTGCCATCAAGAAATAAAAACAATGAAAAAAGAGAGAATTAATAGAGTTGGGCAAAGCTTTGTTTTTGTGGTGGTTTGTACAAAACAGAGAAAAAAGTGAACCGATTTCTGGATCTCTGTTAAGAGAAAAAGCTCTTCAGTTTTACAATGATTTAAAAAACAATGACAAAGAATGGTGGCTAGAATATGAAATCTGCATTATATTGTAAGAAGACAGCAAGTCAGTGGTTAAAGATTGTAGAGTTAAGCGTTGTAGACTTCAAAAGGTAGACCTTCATCTTGAACTTATAGAACATCTTGGGCTTAAGTGTTGAACAAATTTACAATTGTGATGAAACCGGACTCAGCTTTAACATCTGTCCAGTAAAACTTTAGCAGATAGAGAAGAAGACCCTGATGCAGGTCATAAAAACAAAAAAGAAAGAGTTACAATGTTAACCTCCAGTAATGGAAACTGTAATCCAGAAACTGTTAATTATTAGAAAAGCAGAAAACCTATAGTTTTTTTTTAAAAAGTAAAAGACTTCCTACTTTGCTACAGAAACTAGAACAGTGCTTGGATGAACACATTTTAAAAATTGACATTTTCACAAGTTTGTTCCTGTTCTTGAACAATATCTTTGAGACCAAAATTTACCTAGAAAAGCTCTACTGATTTTAGACAATACCCCAACACACCAGCAGACTGTTGAAGATTTAACCAGTAAGGGCACATAAAGTCCTTATTCCTTCTTAAAAACCTAATGGTCAAGCTGTCAAACAATATATCAGAGGGTCTTAGACTTGCTAAAAGAAAAGTATCAGCTCAAAATTTTATCAATGCTAATTGGAAACATAGACAAGTTGAAAAATTTGAAAGATAGCTTAAACAAGTTAGACATTTTAGGTGTAGTCAATTGGATAAGTCAGGCATGGGATGAAATTCGACCTGTGACCTAGATAAAATCGTGGAGGAAGCTTCAAGACCATAAAGTTGGCAATAATGATGAGTCAATATAAGAATTTCATGCTAAAAAATGAGGGAAGTGACAGCAACGAATTTGTGTAAACCATTCCTGCATATGAAAATGCAAACATCAAAGAAGTGATCAAGTGGAAGAAAAGTGACAAAGCCCAAGAACTGACAGATAGTGATATTATCAATATGGTGACTGAAAGCAGCATAGGAAATAAGGCAGACATTGATAAAGGAGAAGCATCAATGTTTCACAAAAACACTTTTAAGGCCTTCGAGTCGTTGATACACTGTGTAGAAAATCAAGAAGAGGGAACAGCGACTGGCATCTTTTTATTTATAAAGTGGAGAAACTTCACTTAAAGAAAAACATTGTGATAGAATCAAACCATTAAAGATAAAAGAATTTTACAAAAAGTAATGTCAATAAAACCAGAAATCGCAGTAGTTATAGACATTTTAATTCAGACCTAAAATTTATTCCAGTAGAAAGTTACAATATATTTTTTATGTTAGTTTCATAACTAATAATTACACAATCAATGTTATACTCTGTTTTTACTCTATGCTGTCCTAAAGTTTATATGCACAGTATTTATACAGTACAGAATTTTGTTTACTAATATAAAAATTTTTAAAAACTATCAATGTAAAAAGTTTCAGTAGCAATTGCATTTTAAATTTTTATTTTACATAAATCTTTCAGAAAAAAATATTAAAATTTATTTATCGTTTACTTTATACGTTATCTAATAAATAGTTAACTGAACAAAAAAATGTAATGTTTTAATGGCTTAATAACTGTATTTCAAGCTCTACATTTTGTTTTAACGGAAGGACAAAATATGAAGGCTACTTGTTATATTTAACTCATATCACTCATGACTATTGCAACACAATTTATTACTTTTGACCAACTAGAAAGCTGAAAGTTCAGCAGCAAGACAAAAAAGCTTAATTGTAGGACATTTTCCACGGTGCCTACCTTTAAAGTGATATTTTAAATGGTCTCTTTATTATTCTGGACTATTGAGGTTATCCTATTATATGGAATCAATAGAATATCTTGTTTTAAAATAAAACTCATTGTAACATTTTAAAGATTTTTTTTAACTGTCTCTTTCTCCAAACACAGTCACACAATTCTGAATTCATTACTTCAAATATTTAATAATGCAAAATAAAACTCATTCATTAAAGTTTCACCAAATGAAATAATACAGAGATGGGAAGTTGTACTAAAAATACTTTCATCTTTTACATATTTTCACAAATCGTAAATTTTATTAATACCTTAGTATTAACACGTCCAGTGATTTTATCCATCTCTCCAAGGAATGCAGACACAAGAGAACTTTTGCCTGATCCTACAGTTCCAACAACAGCCACCAGGGCTCCTTGTTTCACTCGGATGTTAATGTTGTGTAGTACTGCTGCGTCTTCTTGAGTATCACCCCATGAGAATGTTCCATTTTCCATTATAAGTGGATCTTCTGCAAAAGAAATAAAGAAGACAAAAAATGAAAAATTATAATTATTTCAAACATATTCATTTATATGTCCACATCAAAATGGATTATTATGGTTTATGACAAAATAAGGAAGTACACCTAACAGTAAAAAGTTGAAATATTGGTTACAATTATAAGATCCAAGATAAAATGAAATTTATTTAAAATAACAGACTAAATAATGTTATTGAAGATATTGCTAACAATGTGTATTGACACTTACCATTTAGAGTTATTATTAATTTTTGTATTTTAAACCTAATTCCTAACTGAATTGATAAATACATACAGTGAAAATTAATAATGTATGAGCACTAAGAATTAATTTAAATATAAAAAATACAAAGAACACTTCAGACGTTGCAAAAACTGGGGAAGGGTTACCAAGGTCCTGCCACAACTGACAAAAAAATGGCTATTGGAAAAAAATCGAATAAATTAAAATTGCAAATTGGAAACAGCCAATAAAGCAAGAGAATACACATACACCAAAATCGAACACATTTTTCTAAAGGATTATTTTTTACCAGTTTGGTTATGTTTCGATATTCTAAATTCATTCACCATATAATGGTTTCAACTACTTTTGTGGCATAAATTCTGATTTCATTATATCTATACAGTCTATTTAAAAACATTTATAATGATAAAATATATTAATAGCCTGTTGTGAAGCAATAAATCACACATAAGCTGTATCTACATTATAATGCTAAATAGTACATTTTGGCCAATCAAAATTTTAAAATATTCCCACACTAATTAATACTAATTTGAGAGACTATTGCTAATTGGAACCAATGTTTTTTTTTAGCAACTCAAAAAGTAAATGGGAAAATGAAAACAAATCTATATATTTATTGTACATAGATAGATTATATTAGCATTACTTTTTTAACATTATCCACTCCTCTAGTTTCATTGTATAAGGTGAACTAGGGTTCTTTGCACTTATTTCATCTTAATACAAGCATTTGAATTCCTTCCTGGGAGAAAATTTTGTACCACTCACAAGTTCTCGGTAAATGAGCCATAAAAAGAAAATTGGTTAGAGCCATGTCCGGAATATATACCAAGTATATTAGCAGCTAAAATTGAGATTTTGAAGGCATAGGACTGTCTTTTTGACCACATAGATGAGTATTATCCTGAACCAAAATAATGTCTTCTACAAGTTTACGTAATCCACATCTCATGAATGGTTACTATACGCTAATGAAATGCATCTCCTTCTTCTTCATAATGCTGCAAATGCTTCTGGACAAATTTCAAATGATTGCATTTGTGGATGCTTGACTATTGACATAAAACCCAGCGAGTATAGACTTCAAAAGTTTAAGAATTATTGATGATTTAATATGCTGAACCATGGGATACACTCAACTCACTTGCAATGATACCAACTGTAATTCATCAATTATCATTATTATCATCATTAGTTTAACCACTTCAATATTGTCATAAGTCCTTGAAGATGACCTATCAGGCTATTATTCACCATACAAATAAATTCTACTGCTCTTAAACTGATCAATGTATTCGTACATCTTGTTTCCACTAAAACAACTCTCCTTATTGTTGCTGTATGCAATAAATAATCTCTGCTAGCATTGCAGCTCCGAATTTAGAAAAAAATAGCACTGATTGTATTTCTTCCTCAGTAAAATCAGACAAAAATAAATTATTTTTATCAAATATTTAAACACAATTACGAATAGCTAACAATGAAACCATACTTCCAATAAATAACAGATAGACATTATTGGTTACAGAACAACAACTATTGATTCTATTTTACAGACAAACAGGGAAATCAAATTTTACCTACTATTTTTTTACTTGACCTCATATATTACCCAATATTTGTAGTATCTTATCACTTCTATAATAAAAACAATTTTTTTTTTTGAACTATGTGATTGGAGACTAAATGCAGATTGCATGTGGTTGATCTTAAGGCAAGATAAGAAACTGCAATAAATTATATACTACTCTGTAAAATTACTGTATTACTATAGCTAAAATATTTTGAACTTTCTTATGTTTTCAAACCACCCTGGGTATCAATTTACAATAAGTAGCGATAAAACAAATATGATACTTGGTATGTAAATTAATGGTAAGATATATTAAATTCAATCAGATGTTATACTGTGATTCTAGCATTTGAACAGTATTTTCTCTCTCACACATTCTGAATTTGTTTATATATTAAATTGAACATTACATATCTGATATATTTTCAAGGAGAAATATTTGGGCAATGATAGTGGCACTGTATCTGGACATCAAGTTTATTATCAACTTATTCAAAATGCTTTTAATAAGCAAAATATCTTCATATAAGCAAAATGGAAAAATATACCACATGATAAAAGGCTGAATATTTCACATTTAAATATAAGACTATTTAAAATAGTCTTCTAAATTATAAGACTAAAACCACAATGGGGATTAAGAATGGTAAGTAAGAAAAGCATATGGAGAAATCTGTTCTCTAATGCCAGTTTGAAGCCTATTTCTTGCTTAAAAAAAAAAACTGTATTTGTTTCCCTAAGAATTAACTAACCAAAACTTTTACTGGTCAGATGAAGTAAACATAACAATAGCTACACAGAAACTTATTTTAATTTAATGATCCATTCCATTAAATTTCTGCAGTAGCATGCAAACCATGCTAATTTTGTTCCCAGTAGGTGTTACTGCAGTTATAGCTATATCATTTGTTAATTAATAATACAAATAAATAACTTACTTTCGCTGAGATCATGCGTGACTGAGTTGGGATCAAGTTCTTCAGCATTCATAAACTTGTTGATCCTTTTCACTGAAACGCTTGTCTAGATAGATATAACAAAAATATTGATTTTATTAAACAATAATGTTTATGTGAAACATTATCATGAATGGATATTATTTAGTTGAGTGTAATCAAAGAAGGTAACTCACCTCTAATTGACTAATATTAAAATTTCTTTAAATAAACAAAAAAATAATTTATATTATATAATTAAAATAATTACATAGTTAATAATTATTATTAATAAAAAAATAACTCCCTTCAAGAACTCAACTTTTTGATAATTCAGGTGGTTTGTGAGATTTTTTTGCATTTTATGTGACAGGTCTCCTTTAACAAAAGAAAATAATATTCCCAGATTACCACTCACAGTAAACTCTCTCTAGTTTAACCACTTTACATCTAGACTCTAAGCTAGAGTAATCAACAGTAAATAAATATCAATATTAAGCTTGAATTAAACAAAGTACAATCATTTGACTGATTAACTTCAAGTTCAAGACAAAAATTAAGTAAATATTGATAACCTAGCCAAGCTGATAAATATGACTACTTATCTGTGCCACAAGTTGTAAAATTGTGACCACAGAGAAATTGCTCATAGACCTTAAAATAATCAAACAAGAAATGTTGTTCACTTTTTCCTGCAGTCTTTAAAACAAAAATGACATTAAAATTGTGTTGAAGAGACACAATTGCTCTGGGAAAAAGAAAGGGAAACATGTCTCGAGAATAGTACCAGTTGAACTTTTAGCAAATCCAAACTAGAGAGAGTGTACCGTAACAGGAAAATTTCATTTTCGCAATTTTATATACTCCTTAGAGTATTTGTAATAGAATTCAATTAATGGAACCATTAATATGCCAAAAACAAAAAATAATTTAGTATAAATTTAATCATAAAATTAAAACAAATAATATTTTACATGAGTTCTAATTAATTTGCTTTACACCTGAAGTCTTGCTATTTCTCTGAGCATGTGCTTTGTCTATTGTACAATCTACACCAATCACCTAGATTGCAAAGCAATATAATTTAATCTACCTGTATGTAGCTAGTAAAATCTAGTGTTTCAAAACAATTATAAACACCAATAATAATTTCTTATGATTCAGAACATATATGACTTCCCAATGGGAAATAAAATATACTGAGACAAAGTTAATATTCTTTGTAGCACCTAGTAAACCCATTGCACCTGCAAAACTTAGACTTAAAGACACGGGTTTCTTGACATTGATTTTCAGAGTTGCTTTAAAGAAGTACGTGGTTTTTTGTTGTTGAATAGTCTGCTTGATCCTTGTAAATGTGATATCGTCTCCATGCTTCAGATAAGGATGTGTAACACATTTCTCATAACGAAGCAATTGTCTTTGCCTCTCGAGACTGTCACCATCAGAAAACGTATTTATGTACTAGGGTTAATGTGTTCTCGGAATGACAAGACTCATAAAGTAGGGTTTTTATTACTTAATAAAGTTTATAACTAAATTTTTTCTTGGTTATTATGGTCAACCTCTTAATCTAGTCCTTTATCACTTTATTATTCATTTGTGGATTACAGACTGCAGTGAATGGGTAGGGAAATGACACTAGATAAAGTTGCCTTTACATGTTGTTATTTCAAAAATATATGGTTTTAAATATTAATTAAAAACTATGTTGTTAATATGTGTAAATATTGGTTTGAAATTTTTTGGCTTATAAAGTTTTTTTACAAATGTAAAGTGAATAATTAGTTGTCTGAACCTTAGAGGAACCAACTAAGCTTTAAACCATAAGTAGCATTTCATTTATTTATGTTGTGCATATTTAAATTAATAATTATTCCTTTTTAATAATAATGATTACAAATAATCAATTAAAAAAAATAAATTAGCACATCACAATTCAGTTAATGAGACTACTGAATTTGGAACTAATTCGATTCTACTGGGCTGTGTGGAATACTAATAATTTAATTTGTAATGGGTTAAATGATAGAAACGTCGACAGGAACACATTGTAATTATTACGTATTTCCCTTTAACATTTTGTTAAACTTACATCTTTTCTTAGGTTAGATGGCAATACTCTGATAGATACTTTTCACAACTACAAAATATGAATGAGAATGTGTATATATGGGTATTTAAAAAAAATTTACACCATCATTTAAAACTTACTCTTTTTTATACAGAGTTCCAGTTTATATTATTTTATCTAATACTTGCATTATCAGAACTCTTAAAACATTTTAAACATCTGGAGATTAATTCTGGAGCTCTTCAGACTGCAATAATAATTGGTCTGTCATTTTGAACACATCAATCATTTTAGAGTTAATTAAATGCATTGCATGCTATAATTTTGTTTAATTTTTTTATATAATGTGATCTTCCTTTTTTATTATACATACAATTTTGTTTGTTTAAATAACTCAGTTTTAAAATATTTTAAATGAGCGATTATAAACAAAGATAAAAACATTATGGCCTCGGTGTCTTCTATGTAAGAAGGAATCTACATTAAAAAAATATATACAAATTTTTAAAATGTCTTGATAATAACAACTAATTTATAGAAAAAAGTAATTCATATATTTCTGTTTAATTTAACTTTGACATGACTGAATATTTCTTTCAAGTGAAAGCTGAGTTAACTGCTACCTGTGGTGTTCAGACCGTAAGTTTGACACAAAAACAAAAAATAATAAATAGTAATAATAGTTTCAGAGGACCACACAGATAAAGTAATAGGTAAATCTGTGAATTATCTTTGAGCTTATGCTTTGCAAAGAGAAAATTTGAATAAAATTTCTAAAACACTAACTTACATTGAATAAAATGTTCATCACACTTGTAGTTAAAAGTTGTCTGTTGTGCACACCACTTTTCCAGTATAACTGTTTACTAAAAACTTCAATTGAGTAATTTTAAATGTTCACTAATTCACTAATTTCAAAGTTTAACTAGCAAAAATCTACCACCTGCTAACTACCACTAGTAATTGAATAACGTTTAATGTTCAAATAATGAGAGATATGACTTTAATAATTAGATAATAATAAATAAATCTTTGATTCGAGATTGAACTCAACACTTGATTGAGGAGTTGTAAGACCCAAACGGATGATAAAACGTCCAAGAATGAGCCAAAAATGAGCAAGAATTCGATCTCTCCACACGGACCATGTTAACGTGAGCCTGACCATGACAGACCAAAAGTGGAAAGTTGTTATAATAACTTATTATAGTTCATACAAACCCATGGCATATGTGTGTTTGTTGTATATTTTTGTTGATTTTAGAGTTTTTTTAGGATGGCGCATATATGAGCCGGTCGGTCTATAGCATGAAAATCTTATCCTGCTACGGGCTTCCCACATATGAGACACAACAGTGTAGCCCCTCAAATCCGAAACCAAATATGATTTTGATGAAAACAAATTTTTAAAAGTGTACAATTTAATAAATTATAAAAAGTTTATAGGCTATTAATTTTTTCTACTTACATTAAACAGGGCTTAGATGTGAAATATATTAGAAATAACACTATATACACATAAGCACAAAAATGTCATACAAAGGCTTATATCAACAAATTCCCAACTAAATCGTCTTGGCTATTCATGCTAGACAGATTGCTATATAGGCTACATATCTTATTGAAGAGGCTGACATTATAAGCAATATTTTATCACAGACAAAATTAGTTTACATTTGTATTCCATATACAGTAGGCCAACAAAATATTTACAAACGCACTCATCACTTGTGACAGGTTTACATCCTGTGCTGATAAATGCCATCTAGAGTACATTCTTTGTGATTCTAATGGAATAGAATGGTGACTCAATATTTTCCTGGAATGAAACACTATAGTAAGTTTAAGTATTACAGATCTGCGTGATGAACGCATGTTATTTCTTCCATTTCTACACGTTTAAAAAACCACAACTTTCAATAAAAAAAAATTTTTTTAAGAAAAATTATAATTTTACTGATTACATTAAAAATTACAAGTTTGAAATACTCATTAGTGTTATTGAAAAAAGATCATAAAAGTGCATCAAAAATACTAAAATTAAATTGTTACTAAGTTTGTTACTAGATTGTTACTTATAATGATAGAAACTACTAAAAGTAATAAAATTGTCTTTGAAATACAAATTTGGTATAACTAAATTCATGTGAAAGTATATTTATAAACCTTTTCCATTGTTTGAACAGTGCCATTTGTTGAAACAAGTTGACATACAAAAGCCAAACTGTTTTCATTTAGAGTCCATGCAGACAGAGCATATGTAAAATGTTAGCTTCCTCTTATTGTGTTTTTCTCGGCAGACATAGCACCTAAGTCACTTTTCCAGCTTCACGGGAGCATGAGAAGATGGTGAGGAGCGGATGGAGCGAGGATTCCGTAGTATAGGTTCTACCTGAATATAATGATTTATTATAATATCCCTGAATTTCAGATAGGGGGGGGGGTCTTCATTTTTAATTTTGAGAAAACATAAATAAGCACTATTCCACAGTGAGACATCTCACTGGAAAAAAATATTTTTATATACCATCGAAGTGATTTTCTAGGAGTGGAGTAATAAGAAAGCATCTGGTCACTCCGGTCAATTTCACTCATACCTTTGTTGTAGCGGACAACCATACTAGGTTTCTGTATCACTTCCCCCCTTTTAGTTGTTACTTCCTCCATCTCAGGGCCATTTGAAGTTGAAATGGTCAAAACATTCCTCTTATCACGCCATTTCATGATAGTAACATCACCTTTTTGACGACTTATAAACTCTCCCCTTTTCAACATTGTTTGAACTACATCTGGCGGATTGCCTGCTCTATTCGATTGTAAAGTACCGCACACATTAGTTTTATTATTCATGAGATACTCAGACAGCTCAACACAATTGTAAAAGTTGTCCAAGAAAATAATATGGCCTTTGCCAATATAGTTCTGCATTAATTTTCGTACAACTTCAAAAGTATGTCCTTCTTCACTATCTATAAGTGTCCCCTTTCCAAGATATATGATGATATTCAAAATGTACCCATCTGAAGTTGTAAGCTCATACAGCTTTATACCATACTTTTTTTTATTTTTGATATACTGCCTGAAGGACAATCTACCTCTAAATAAGACCATAGCCTAAGGCTAGGACCACATCCAGCGAAAGTGATTTCCAGGATGATAAACTCTAACACAGTTCGCCAAAATATGATTAAGTATGTGTTCAATTTTATGCATTCTGCTGCCTGTGGGGTCCGTGTTTGGATCATAAAAGGATAAGCATCTTAAAATAGATTCAAATCGATTGCGGGACATTGTAGGATGCTCATATAAGCCACCTCTAGACCAATAGTGGTTTACTGACGGGAAGTTTATATTGCCCATTAACATGCATAAACCTAAAAACTTCTTAACTTCATCAACAGACAAACACGACCAACAATTTAATATAGCATGTTTGGGGAGAGGTGCTCCCGAATTATTCCTGCTCCGTTGTTCGTCCACAAGACGATTTTTTCTAGAAGAGAGTTGTCAAAAAATATTAAAAATCTTGATTGGATCAGTGGTTTCTATGTTTACTTTTTCTTCACCCGTAAAATCGTGAATTAATGGGACTTTGTATGTGTCTTTCCAACAACCATACAATCTCATTTGATCATTGTGAACTTCATTTGCTATAAACTGCACGTTAGGATCATCGACCAACCTACTTTGATTCTGCTCAAAATCAATTAATTCGAGATCATCGAAATTACTACTAGAATCATCACTACTATTAGAGCTTAGAATATACTCATTTTTTCCACTCGATGAAGATAAAGAAAAGGTTTCATTATCACTGTCACTATTATTTGGCTCACATTCAATTTCACTGTTGGTACACACACAGCTTCATTTTCGATTTGAGAACATATTTTTAGAATACTAGATAACTTTCACTCACAGGATATAAGCTCAAGCACTACTAAAACGTGATCATTCATATCAACAACTGTTGCAGAAGCACGAAGGAATAAACAATGTGTCAGGAGTATTTTGACCTTGATAACTGAGAGACCAAATGTACCACATTAACGTCACACATGTTTATAGTCCGATACGAATACATCAAACCGTTAAAATAAACCACTGATTTGTCAGAGGAGTAAAAGTAACACGCAAACAGCGTCTCAAATATGAGCCACCGGTCCATTTCAACATCCCAGAGCGATACATTTCGGTCCACGACGAGCGACCGTACGGCGCATATGTGAGCTGGCTGGTCTATACCAAAAGTTATTTTGTTAACATTGCGGTAGCGAACGCGTTAATCTCACATTCCTTTAAATAAGGGAAAGATATGAGATAAATTTTAACCAGTTACTATAACCATTTTTAATAAATTTAGTTAACTTTGATACTCTCAAGATAACAAAAGTTGTTCGGTAATACTAAGTTAATTAATAGGCCCGTGAATAATAAAAAGTAGCATGATTTAAAAATATAAAGTCAAGATACAATAACGTTGCAGTTGTGTGTATTTTCATTTTACTGGCTGGAAATGAGTTATAGAAATGGAAATATACTTACAAGTTTTTATAGAATATTTAACTTTGAGGGCATTTTCAATATCTGAACACTATTTGTTCACTAGCTCTAAATTCAAAATTATTATGATTGTACAACTGTAATTTATTTACCTAAATAAAGATTTTGTATAAAAAGATTATAATTGATATAAAAATATCAATTTATTTCGAAGAACTTACACAAAACATTTTTGAGTATAATCTACTTTAGGAATACATTACGTCTTGCTAATTATAAATTTAAATAACAAAATTTGCTTGTTGTAATTATCTTGAATTCACTGAATAAGAAATTATTTGAGTAACTAAGTGAAAACTATTAAATTACTTGCTGATGCGTTTAATTATGGAATGTGTTAGTTTTGTCAATGAAATGTATAATAAATGTATATCTCAACTTTTTGACTGCAATGATTTGTTAATGTATCCTGCTAACTTTTATTTTAATGGAAAACTGATCATAGGTGTTCTGTATTTAAAATTAATGGTTTTTGTTGAAGACTACTTCTTCTTTAACGCCAGCTAAACACAGTCTCAAATAATACTTTTGAATGACCCACTGCTTCTGTTTGTTTGAGTCTCCTCCAAATTTATGGGCGCAGTAATACATTCTTAATGAATCTATTAAATTCTTGGAACTTTATACAGTTGTATTTTTTTTAAATATAAATAATTTATAGAAATATCGTTGCACTTTTAATATACAAAAACTATTTAATATACAAATAATTCAAAAGCTATTTAAAAATTACAGTAGAGCATATGCAGGAAATGTTTAACTTATAATATGTGATTGCATTATCACTGACTACTACATTTTGAACAAAATGTCCATCAAAAGAAAGACTCTTGGTACCAGAGAGATTAGAGACTTTAAATAACATTCAATATAGTCACACTTGAAAAATAAATAATTTTTATTTGTGGATTTTTCATTATGCAACCTCGCCTTCAGACACCACATTTATTGAAACTTCTATTTTTACTCAATTACTTCTATTAGTTCACACTCTTCGTAAGATATAAATAGGAATTTTTGGATTAGATAGGATACTGGCAGACGTAACTTGTGGCAATAGTCCAAAGTGGCAATCTTTTGGAAATAAACAGACACACATAAAACAATAACACTATTGAAATATTTTGATCATACAAAGATCTTTTTCAATCAAATCAGAAAAACTGTAGTTTCTTATTTCCAAGAGATTGCAATTTTGGACTATTACCACAAGGTAAGTCTATCAGTCTCCTTTCAGTCCAAAAATTCCTAAATAAGCTTTAATCTATACCAGAATTACCTAATAGATATATGTATATCTTGTCCAAATGTTTGGTCATTAATAAAATACTTTTTATTTATCGCCTGCAGTTCAAATATATTTTTTAAAACTTGTAGTGGATGATACTTGATGTTAATACAGGTGTTTTAAAAATACTATTTCATTAATTAAATTTAATGAATTAACTTTAGTTTTATATGGGAGAAAAACCTTTGACAAAAGGACCAAGAAATTCAATATATGTCCCATTTGGTTTAAAATAAATGATAACCTGATTTCATAAGACAGCTGGTTTCATGTAATAGGTTATGTGGTAGAACAACTGTTTTAACCCGTAGGTTATGTTGCTTTATATATAATAATTGTAATTATTTAATAAGAATTAACTCAAATAAAATTTTTCTTTGTTGATTAAATATGATTTTACTTTTAAAATTTTTTCTTTATTTATTAATTGTTTTATTTTCAATTTCTAGTCTTGTGACAAAAGAATATTTTAATAAATGTTTCTCAACAATGAACTCCTAAACCTAGTTCAACTTACATATTTGTAATTGATATAATTCCAATATAACTTACTTTAGAATAAACGTCTGAATTTTAATAAAAAATTTGGAACTTCAGTCATCTCATATAATTTTACAGACAATATAAAACCCTATTTTTTTTAATAATTGACCACTTTGTTTATTAAATTATTTTGACCTATAAACAATTGACATTTAGTAAAATATTGATGATGTCTTCCATTTGAAGGTTATCATGTATTTATATTTATATATATATATATATATATATACATATATATATATATATATATATATATACATACATATATATATATATATATATATATATATATATATATATATACATATATATATATACATATATATATATATATATATATATATATATATTTTTTAGGTTAGTTTTGGTTGGTAAAGATTATTTAGATTTTAGTCCAAAAAATCTATATATATATATATACATATATATAATAAATATATATAAAAATATATATAAATATATATAAATATATATATATATATATATATATATATATATATATATATATATATATATATATATATATATATATATATAGTTTTGGTTGGTAAAGATTATTTAGATTTTTTGGACTAGGAGACTGACAGACTTACCTTGGTAAGAGTCCACACTGTAGTCTTGAAATAGAAACACATAAAAGCACTTAAACAATGATATGTTTCAACCACACAGTGGTCTTTGTCAATCGAAGAGAAAACACAAAAAGAAATATCAGAAAGAAAGATATTTCTTTTTGTGTTTTCTCTTCGATTGACAAAGACCACTGTGTGGTTGAAATATATCATTGTTCAAGTGCTTTTATGTGTTTCTATTTCAAGACTACAGTGTGGACTCTTACCAAGGTAAGTCTGTCAGTCTCCTAGTCCAAAAAATCTATATATATATATATATATATATATATATATATCATATGTATTTAATATATATATCGTGATATTTCACATTGTCCATTTTTTTCTGTTACACTAGCTTTATAAAGTTTCATTGTTGTAAACAATTATTCCACTACTAAGTGCAATTATTTTACCTCATGTCACTTGACCATTGTCGAATTACTGAATTAATTTTCTCTTTTTTTTGGTGTTGTTCGGTCCATGATGTTGGTATTTGTTGACGTCATATATTTTTCTTCTTGTGTCGTGTGCATGATGTTTTTGAAAAGTACGTCGTTTGCATATGTTGTCTGTTGGTTCATTAAATTGTTGTATATGTTTTTATAGATGTGGTGTTTTTCTTCTATTGAGTTTAGTGAGTTTAGTTCTATTGGGCTATCATTTATATCAAGTATATTCAAGTTATTTTTGTAACTTGTTATTTTATGTTTATGTGATATTAAGTGTGGTGCTACATTTGATGCTTTTATATTTTTAGTTTTGAACGCTCTGAAATGTTCTGCAAATCTTATTTCAAATGACCTGGTTGTTTTTTCTAAGTAAAATGCAACGACTGTAACGACTGCAACACATTTTACATAGGAAAAACAACCAGGTTTTTTAAAATAAGACTTGTAGAACATTACAGAGCATTCAAAACTAAAAATATAAGCATCAAATGTAGCAGTACACCTAATATCACATAAACATGAAAAAACAAGTTACGAAAATAACCTAACCATACTTGAAATAAATGATAACCCAATAGAACTAAACTCACTAGAAAAATACCACATCTATAAAAACATACACAACAATTTAATGAACCAACAGACAACATACTTTTTAAAAACATCATGCTCACGGCACAAGAAGAAAAATATATGACGTCAACAAATACCAACATCACGGATCGAACAACCACACCAGAAAAATAGAGAAAATTAATTCAGTGATTCAAGAGTGGTCAAGTGTCCAAAAGTTGCCTCATCCATAAGTTAAAAATAATTGCACTTAGTGGTGGAAAAAATTTACAATACTAATAATAACTTTGTAAAATCAGCACAACGGAAAAATAATCGACATCCATTATTCTTTATGTTATATATACAAAGAGAAAGAGAGAGAGTTACTATATGTTAATTGTAAACAATTATTCACCCATTAAGTGTAATAATTTTTTACCTTGTGATAAGGCACCTTTCAGTCACTTGACCATTTTCGAATCACTGAATGCTTTTCTCTATTTTTTTAGTTGTTTTCTGGTCCATGATGTTGGTACTTCTTGACGTCATATGCGTTTTGACGCGTGTTTTGTGTATGATGTTTTTGAAGATGTATTTAAGATTATGTATTTCAAGTATGTTTAGGTTATTTTTGTAATTTATTATTGTATGGTTGTGTGATATTAGGTGTTCTGCTACATTTCTTGTGTTTCTATTATTAGTTTTGAATGCTCTTATATGCTCTGAAAATCTTTATTTTAATGGATCTAGTTGACTTTCTAATGTAAAAATGTGTTGCAGTCGTTAATTTTGTAGATTCCAGATAGGTTATGTTTTTCTGTATTTATATTGTGGTTTGTGTTGTTGAGATATTTTATTATTTTGTTGTTTGGTTTGTATGTTGAGGTGTAGTGTTTTTTATTATATACTTTTGTTATTTTGTTGTTAGTGTTATTATATTTTAGGTCAGTTATTTATTTTTATTTTCGTGTTCTAGTTGTAGTGTTTTTTGAGGTTATGGTTTTTGTAATTTTATTGTATATGTTTTTTATAAGTTGTTTGTTGTATCCATTTTCTATTGCTATCATTTTAATGTTGTCTAATTTTGTTTATCTTGTGGGTATTTTATTGCTTTATTTATCATGTTGCTACAAATCTTAATTTTGTTATCCATGGGTGGTTAGATTTTCTATGCATTGTGGTTGTTGGAAGTTGGTTTTATATGTACTGGTTTTGAAATACATTGAGAAAGAGATAAAATTCACAAAATAAATTCATAAGCACTTAGTTCCCTCCATTCTATAACTATGGAATTACTGAACAATGATTGGATCTTTAGTTTCTTCGAAGGGATCAACTACACATAAAATGCAAGAAAATACTTCAGACTATAAGGCTCTCTATATTTAGGTTTAGAACTATTTACTGAAGGAAAAGTATGCGTCAGCCACAATAAACTATTATCACTTGATGGATTTTAGATTGAGTATTTGGTCATTTCAAAACTAAATGATAAAAGGTTATAATAAATATTGGCAAACCTTGTAAAAAGAATGGATTTGAAGATATGAGACAATAGAGAATTAAAAAGGAAATAACAATATGAATTAGATTTAAAGTTAAATGTCATTACTTTTATTATGTATGACTTTAAGAACGAAATAAAAGTTATTTCTTAATGTCTATTTTTCTTTCTAATAACATTGGTATGAATAAAAATTTCACTTTAGTATAACTAAAAAAAATAAAAAGGTGAAATATAATAATCTGTTTAAAAATATGCTTTTCTTAGAAAAATGAAAAGAATCATAACAATTATATTTAAATGAACATAAACACGAATAAAAATAACAAAGATTATAAAAAATAAAATTTGTTTATCAAGAATATTTTAAACTTTTATCGTGGGTTATAAATTGTCTATTACTGCTACAAAAAAAGCATTGCGTTTGCTTTAACTTCTTTCAGGATTATCATTCTAGAGAAAAGTAGTTGTATTCACAATATTTAAATGATTATGATATGCTGCACTGAGATATGAACTATTACAATACAGTAGGCACTACCACTATTTCTTAATAGTCAATCAGCCAAATATGTATAGGCAGTGCACCGAATGTTTCTCCCTTTCTCTAGCACAATTAGACAAATTTTAATACATATAAGTTTCAAAATACTTTTTTTTTAAAGTACCAAAACATCTTAAACAAGGTTTTAGTAATATGACGGAGGAAAGATTGAAGGAGAAGTCCTATAATGTGTTTGAGCTATTTGAGGCGAATAGAATACTCCCGAGAAAAACATCTGTTGCTAACTTCAAACTGGCCACAGGGCATGACTGTTTCGTCAGACATCTCAGCAGAATGAAAATATTAGAATCCAACAGGTGCACAATATGTGCATGCCAAACATCTATTATGGACAAAGACCCCCTCCTGGTCTGCAGTGAACTAGATAAGGAAAGACAACAACGAAGGGACTTACCTGGATTGTATTAGGAGGCAAGATCTCGAATGGCGTAAGGCAAGTGACAGCGATTGGAAGAATAAGTTTCAAAATTTGACCTTATTAATTATTTTTATTGTCTTTGTAATTTTTAAATTTTTTAGTACAGGTTTTCATTTAAATATCATAGTAGTGATTCTATTTTTCTGAAAAAATAATATTTAAACAAAAGATTTATCTAAATTATTCTTGTATAGTTTCAGTTACCCAATACTAGCAATTTCTTTTGTATGTAAATATTAATAACTTTAAAAACCAGAACCAGGTAAATAAAATATATGAACCATAAATTATAATAAAAAAAAAACACCGAAAATTATTAACTACCTACGTAAATCTTGTTTTAGTTATATGTTTAATATTATCATTATCATAGTTTATTTCATTTCCTATGCAACTTAAATGTCCTTAACATCATTATTTATGTTATATAGATCTTCCTATTTTGGTTTCCTTTTCTCCATCTCTAATGATTTTAATCTGATATTATTCTTTCATATTTTCCTCTCACTGATATGCACTTGATATCTAATATACAGCCTGAGAAAAAAGTTACACTTTGTTAGAATGAGTGTAGTAAGCCGATGGTGTCCCTATCGACGTTTCGTTAATCAAGACTAGTATTAAATTTTATTTTTTAATCTTTTGTATTTGTAAAAATCTTGTTTCTGTACTTCAAACACTAGTATAACATTTGAGAATTAATAATTTGCTCTTGCCATATACAAATAAAAAAAGGTTAACAATTCTCATGATATTCAACAAAAACAAATTAAATAATTCCTGAAATTTTATAATGGCTTTGATTAGATGGCAATTCTATTCACTAATGACATTTACAATTCTTTTGAAAATGTTATCATACATTTCCATTTTACCGAGTTAGTAAGCTGTTAACATACCTGCACCATATTGGAGATCAGCATTGGAAGCATAGAAAGTGGGAATCGTAAAATATTGAACAATGAGAGAGAAACAAAAGCCTTTTGTGCATCCAATATGTTGTTCTCATCCACCAGTACATATACGGCAAAAGTAACTAAGGAAACCTGTGCCAAAGATAGTTGTTAGACAGTGAACTTATAATTATGTTAGTAATTTTAAATTTTCAAGTATAAATCTTCCAAAGGGATGTTCCATCAAAGTTTAAGAAAAGATTTAAAAAATTCCAGTAAATAAACATCTGAATTAGGGCCTTTCAATTCATATACTTCAACCACGAATATAAACCTCTACTTAAAAAGTTTTGTTGAAATACTTTCAGTACATATGGAACTTGTTTTTACAACATAATTCTTTAAAACTAATTTCAAAATATGATACTAGTAATATTTTATAGTTGATAAAATCAGAATAATAGTTAAATTTGTGCAAAAATAAGACAGTACCACTATTGTTTGAAATATTAATTTTAAAAAATATTCAAACCTTACTAATTATTTTTCTCCCAATCTTACAAGCATTTAACAAATATTATGAACATTGTCCTACTTCGTAATGGCATATTATGTGATATTTAATCTGCTTTAGGTTGGAATCTTTTCTCTGGGTTTTACCCTATCACTACCAAGTCAATGCCTGTAAAGTAAAAGTAAGAAGAACAGAAGGGTGTATAAATTCTTGATCGGTAATTCAATAACATCAACTTTGATAGAATTATACTTGAATCAACCTATAAACACTGGAATTCTTCCACAGCCTGACATAGTGCGATTCAAGAAGATCAAAAAGTACCTTGATTATTTCAGTCATGAAGATAGGGAAAAAAACCAATGGCATCCGCAACTCATTAAACAAAGCAAGACAAACAAAAGCCTTCTGTGCATCCAACTGGTGCTGTTCGTCTATAAGGACATAAACGGCAAACGTGGCTAGAGATACCTGAATGTTAAAAACGATGATGTAGTACAAGTTAAATGTGGGAAAATATACTTTGTTCTTCCTTGATTGGTCTCTCACTAAATACAATAAAATTCACATAGTTTCAAAAAATCAAAATTAAAACTAACGCACATAGTCAATACTAGTGTAATACTGCATTAATTATTTTAAATTTCCTAGACTCATTGTTGTTTATTTAAATTTTAATACTTTTTTAAATTTGACTACCTACTAAATTTCAATCCTTTAGGATATAGTAATTAAGAAATAAATAAATGTAATTTAGAAGTAGTTGTATGTACTGAGATTCAGATTCATTGATATAGAATGAGCTTTATAATATTATTTCAAACGAATGGGCTATATTTGAATATAATATAGAACAGAATTAAAAAAAAAAATAGAAGGGAAAGTTTTTTTTAAAGAAAAAATCACTCATCACAAATTCTGTATTTTTGTTGAAGATTTTGGCGAGAGACACATTTTATACAATTCTTCAGTATTTGAACAATCTCAGATATTTTTCACACTATTGTTTTAAAAGTAAACAAAACAACTTTTCCCACACAACATGTCCATTAGAAGAAACTGAAACATGAGGATATTTTTATTTATTTGTTAAACTCTTAGAAAACAAATGAATTTGTTAAAGATACTTAGAAAATGAATTAATTCTGATGAAGGAGGTAGGTTTAAGTATAGTGCAAGCATTGTGAAACTGAAATGAATCATTAAAAATACTTTCATCAGGTGCTGTGGTTGTAGTTATACTTTTATTATAAAAGTTATTAATGAACTCTTGTCCCAGAGAATATTTTGCTGTTCATTACTAGAACTTTGATAATTTAGGTTTCAGAATATGTTCTAATCCTAAGAATATTTTGACTGACAATTTTATTTTTATCTACTGAAAATACCATATAAGTGTTATAAGGAATTTGTGTGCTAGTTTTTAAAAACTGTAGTTTTTCTGTAAGGGTTCTGTTTCCCAATACTGACCTGTTTGCACCTATTTTAAATGTAGGGCAAAGTCAGTGTGCTTAGGATCTTTATTAATTTTTATGAGGAATACCAAATAAAAAGGGTGGAGACCCAATAGAAATTGGATTTTAATTCTTGCAGCTGAAAGAGCTGATCAAGCAAGCAACACTAAATTATATTGGTTAAGAAAGTATAAAGAAAATTGTATAAATAATGTTTTTTTTTTATCTACTCATTTTACAGATAAGTTTTTAATGTTTTTAATTAATATTTAAAAGAATTACAACTGTTGAAAATGTTCTATATTATGTGATTTAATATATAAAACTAATTCCAATTATTGTGTTGTACAACTTCAGGTTTTAAAAATTAATATTTCTTCATCAATTAACTTGGCATTAACTACTACTTACTACTGACATTTCTCAGCAGACACATTTAACCCCAGGCAAAGCATTTTAATGCTGCAAGTCAGTCACAGCTCAAGTCTTGAACAATGCAGTGGACCAATCACAAAACATTTCTACTGAGTAAACTGTTTACTTGGTTTTCTGCCAAATAAATTTATAAAGAAGGATATGGAAATAAGTTTTCAATTTAAAAATAATAATAAATGTGAGGTGTTAGTATAGTATCAGAGACCTTCAGAAATAAGCCTTGAGACTTTGATGAGGTCAAAACATTTGAAGTATTACAACAAGGTTTGTGACTGACTAGTTTCATGTTTTTATTACATGGTAAGAAATTGACATTTAAAAGTCCAAATTTATAAAATTAAAATTATTGACATTTTTTGATTTGCAAAAACTTTTAGTACTTTAAGTTTGGTTTTATAAAAACAGATTTCTACCCAATTTCAATAAAAAAAATTAGAACAATTACCAGAAACCATAATGTCCAAAGTTTCTTAATGAAAACCAAAATAGGAACTGAAAATCATTAACAACCTAAAAATAATCCTCATAAGTTTTTAAAAACTTGCACTGCACTAATGATTATTAAAAAGAATTTTGTAAAGTTCATATTAAAAAATAGTCATTCAATAAAGTTTTCTGAAGAAAACCTGAAAACCAGCTGTTGTTAACCAAGTAATCAACTGCCGCAACCAATGCATGAAATACATCCATTGTCTCACCTCCATGATTGCAGCTAAAATAAGAGGAAACAATGCCATTGGAATGCGCATTATATTGAACAATGCTAAAGACACAAAAGCTTTCTCCACAGTAAGAACATGTTCATCATCTACTAAAACGTAGACACCAAAGGTCAAAAGTGTAACCTATATCAACACAGAACATACAGTTATTACATCTATCACCATTGTTTTTAAAACTGTCTTCTCCATTTTAGTTGAAGAATCAGCCTGGAAATTCAATCTGTAATAAAATACAATTTTAATTAATAGTTCAAACTATTCAATTATCTTCTTAGCAACACTATAACAAAATGAAAAATAATTAATCTATTACTTACCAAATATACAACATATTTTGTTTAAAAGGTTTTTTTTGTAGAACACCCCAAAAAATAATAACACTTGGTACAATATATTTTGAGCGAATAACAAAATTATTTTAAATCGTTATGCCAAGTTTACCATAAACATATACCAAATTATATGGATAAAGTTTGTGTTGATAAGTAAACATAAAATTACTTATCAAGGACCATTGATGGTAATAAAGGGTTTTTTGAACAATAATATTTGTATCATAGATCCCTGAAGTTTGATAGATTTTTCTAAAAACTAAAGCACTTTTCCCATGTAATTGTTTTCTGCATTCTATCTTCATTGATATCAGCAGCTTGGGAAGGAAACAACTGCTGTATAATAATTTTGACATAATCACTTTTCATGAAATTATGATTTTCTTTCTCTATATGTCTTTTGTTTAGAATTGTACTAAAAAGTTTTTTTAAAGTCCCTATAGTTTCTGTATGAGACAGGAAAAAAATAATAAGCAAGGAACAAAAAAAAAAAAAGAAATGCCTATCCAAAATCATTGATGTACATAATATTATGTAAAGAAAATGTTTGTTTCAAACTATTTTCGTGGAAAAGCACACAGACCTACATCATTAATTTATTAAAAAAATTTTGACCACACTGTATTGTTATTATTAAAAAAAAACAACAAAAACATTATAGCTTACACTGTTTGTAGGACTTTTAATGGTTTGTGACACATTAAACTCATAATATACTATGTAAAAAAATATTAATACTCATTTACAGTAAATCTTCACTAATTCAGAATTTGATAATTATGAGTATTCAGAGATTTCCATTTTGCACAATTATATTTTTGTGGATGTCTAAGAAAAACTCGACTACTTTAACTAAGACATGTTGACAGATATTGGCAAGGTTTTTGTTTCCTTAAGATGATATTATTGGGAGGAGGGAAACACTCTTAGCAATGAACTATGTGAAAGTGGAAATCAATTTGAACAAAATGAGCCGTAACAGAATTTTATACAACGATAATAGCATCTAATTCAGGAAAAAGAAATTTTTCTTGATGAAAATAACTAGATTACCATATTGTTTGCAGCTGGGCACAACTCATCAATGCCCCAGACTATCTGTTAAAGCATGTAAGAATTATTCTCAAATTATACCTTCTCCAAGAATTTTTAGGTAAAATGTCCAAGAGGACTTAGGTTAGTAGTTTAGACAGAATTTGTGTAATGAAATAGGTTTCATGCATATGGAATACAGAATTTGTGTTTACTGTATGCAAACAGTAAAATATAATGAGTTCAAAAGAAAAGTACGATTGAACGCTTTTGTTAATGCGTCATCAAAAAATGAAAGCTATTTAGCGTGTAAGAGTTGGCCTGTCCCCTCCTAGTATAATGAACAAATTCAAGATAACAAAATTCACATTTTTTAAATAAAACATTACATTACAGAACTGTGCATAAATGCAGCATACCATAGTTTGATTAGGCCTATATTTTATTGAACTACGAAGTTTTTTTTATTGCCATTATGATTATTGATAACAAATAGGATTCTGTAAGGCATGCCATTTATGTCTTTATTTTTATTTATATTTGAAAAAATAATAGCCTTAAAAAACTTCTCTGTTTAAAAATAATAACTTTAAAAAACTACTTTGTTTAAAATAAGCAGTAGGCTTCTAAAATAAAGGACTTGCTTATATAATCAAATTTCACCGTTTTTTTTAGTAAAATTTGAATATAAGGAAAACATTTTTAATTTGGAATTTACATAGTTAGGATAGAGGTTAAGCTCAAATTAGGGAAGTTTTACTGTAATGGAGTACACAGATACCAAATAGATGCAGCTATTTAGTGTCATTATATAAAATAGATGCAATAGAGTTGTGTCATATAAAAAATAAAATAGTACTTACTATAATACAACTCATGTATAAGTAACAGCAATTTTATAAGATCTAATAAAGTGTAATTTATTTTGTTAACTAAACATAACATTTTGCTAACTTAAAAATAAGATTATCTGTAGAAAAAATATATATGATATTTTTAATATACTATTTCAAAACCTAAACATCAACTGTCGTTGAATATATAACTTTGAAATAAAAATTATTATATAACTTAACCAGAACAATTCAAACTGTCAGAATATCAACCCATTGCTGATCTTTTATTATATCACACATGCCAACCTCCTCTACAAATAAGTCTAGCAGCCACTGAGCACTTGAAACATAATTTAATAACTAGGCTTCTCAGGGCTGAAAAATTACAGAAGTTAAATTTATAAACAATAATAAAACATAATTAGTCAAATTATCAATAATCAAATTCAGTATAAAAAAGTTTTGATAGCCAAGTAAAAAAATCACAGTTATACTTAGCCTCTTGCAGTAGTCAAAGCCTGAATAGTTGCTTTCCATTGCTTTACCTACCATTAAACTTACTATTACACCATATAATTATAATCTGATTAATAATTCTCATGTCAAACGTCTTCCATTGTACTACAATAGAACACTGCTACCTCTACGTAGATAGTATAGTAAAACTAGATAAAAATGACAATGAAACACAGATATCAGTACCTGTCATAAAGATGAAACACTGGAAACAACAGGGAACCAATATTACCAAACCACGCACTAGAAACTATAGGCTGTAAATAAAGTATAGTAAACACAGAACTGAAGTGTGCTCTAAGATATCACAATAAAGTCAACTTCTATTAAAGTGTATTTAGGATTCCATTTCCCCCCCCCCCCAGGCGAAAAACCTATTAAGGTTATCATTGCCTAACTAAAGTTAAATTTTAAAATACATGTTTAAAACTAATTGTAACTATCTAAAACTAAAGAACCTAAAATTATACAAAATTTAAATATTATTAAATAGATTAAGGTGGCGTAAGAAAGCGAGGACACAGTCGATAGCCGTGACATCGTCCTTTAAAACCACCTTTAAACTACCTCGAAGATTGTAACGAATATATAAATTGGTCAACTCATCACAATCAAGCAGAATGTGCTTGATTGTGATGGTACTCAGTCCCTAAAACGGACCAAGTGGTGGATTGTCATGTCTCATTAACCATCCATGCCTTAACAAAGAGTGGCCGATGCGAAGTCGAGTTACCACCACTCCCTCCCTACGATTCGAACGGACAGCTGTCCTCCATGGTCGGACGGTATTTTTGATGTCCCTCAGCTTGTTTCTATTTACATTTTGCCATTCTTCATTCCAAACAAAGAATAGTGTAGTTTTAACTTTGCATACAAAATCTGATGCCATCACACGTTGTGTCGATGGCACCATACCTGTAGCTAATTTTGCACCTTCATTTGCTTTAGTGTTTCCGAATATTCCACAGTGACCAGGCACCCAGAGATATGACACCTCGACACCTCGTAATTGAAACCTGTGTACAGAGCACAAGATGTCTCCAACTAAAGGGTTCTTAGTGTAAATTTCCTGAATAGCCTGGAAAGCACTTTTGGAATCACAACACATAAGATATTTAGATTTTGCAGACGGAATTGATCTTAAAGCTTGGAAAATTGCATAAAGTTCTGCAGTAAAAACACTACAGGCTGAGGGCAATCCGTAAGTGAAGGTTTGTCCTTCCATATAAAATGCACAACCTATCCCATTGTCCAGTTTTGAACCGTCTGTGAATATAGTCACAGTATGTTGGTGAGTTAGTTGTATCTGCATGATCAGCAATGGGTTAACCTATCTTCAAATAATAGTTTTTTTAAAAATTAATTTACAAAAAAAATACTGATTTCAACTAAAAAAACGTATAATATTTTTCAAAAACCTTGTTATTGCAGATAAATAATTTAGGAGACCACAAATTTCTAAGCTTCAATAGCTAGATTTTTAATATAACGAACATTTAAAGGGAAATTTCTAAACATTTGTCTGTGTTTATTTCTAGTCTTGTATCGCTCAACCATCGCCTTACCATGAATGGTGCACATGCCCAAATAAAAGAAGTTGCAGCATTGAGGTAAGCAGCTTGTTTTAATACTTTCATTTCCTTTCCACGGATTTGTAGAACTTGTTGCTCAAAACTTGGTTCCCAAGCATAGAGCTTTAAAACCTGTAAACCAAAATTGAGCCTTTCTATTATTTTATTTTAATATGACTACTTCCTTAAGAGTGGGCAAGGTCATCAACAAGACTGGGGCATCAACTAGGTTGTAATAATAATCTGCTAAATCAGTCAAGTTACTTCAATGCATACTTTGTTTTACTTAAGAGTGCAAACTCAACAACTCTGTATTTTTTAGGGGACAACTGACGTTTTTTTTATTACTGATGCACTTAAATATTACACAAAAATACACACAACCTTTAACCACAAATATTTGTATTCTAGTCTTATGTACATTTTGGTTACAAAGTAACCATCCTCAGAGACATGACAATATATCTTCTCATGGATGTATTGTCATGTCTCTGAGTATGGTATATAACATAAGACTAGAATAAAAATATTTGTGGTTAAGAGGTTGTGTGTATTATTTATTAATATTAAACCACAGTAAATTATTCCTAACAATTAGTCATTTAAATATTACTAACATTGCTAATTAACTAATGCTCCTAATACTTCAGGCACAAATAAAACTAAAAAATGTATTAACAACACTTATTTATTAGTAAATCTTGGTAGTTAAATTTATGTACGGTGCATGCACACCATACGTTTTCTAATGAAGGACGGCACGCATAATTTCTCTTTCTTTATAGGGTTGACCAAGAGGGAGCCCAGGCCCCCTTGGTCCCTCCCTTCGGCATGCTACTGATGAAGGGTGATCACAAAGTTTATGCTATACTCAGAAATGGAGATATGCTAATAATGTGAACAAAATGGAAGAAAGTAAAAAAAGATTGAAAACTTTTAACCGCTTTACTGCTATTTCAATCTGAACTGATAATATATACATTAGATGACAATATGTAGTCCCATAACTGATAACACTTGTTAAATGTTGAAAAAACATGTTTTATAAACTGAAATAATTCTAGGTATGTGAGGAAAACCCTATCTTTACAGTTATATCAGTGTATTTTTTCTTAGATTATCTCTTGAATGAACTCATTATAGATCTCTAATTAGACGCATGCCATGGCAATCAGTGGGTCGAAATAATTCCTCGCATCAAATGAGTGTTATTGGGCAACAAAAATATTCTTACTTATTAGGTATTGAATATTATATATTTTACTATAACATATTTGTATATAGAAATTGTATGTAGGTTTGTACAAACTTCAAAAAGTCAATAATGTCTGCAGCAATATAGATAAAATTATTACATGACATACAACCTGCTGCAAAGGTTTGCAAAGGTTGCTTTGATATATTTTTTGCCTCAATAATATACCTGGAACTGAAAGAAAACAGCTTTTTCAATGATCAGCTGTGTACTAACAACCATGCCATCTGCCGCAAGAGAGGAGAACATTCACCATACTAGCGAACATAAGGTGTTCCCAATTTATTGTTTATTAACAAAAACAAACATACCCACTTGCATCCCCAATAAGATTATTATACAATTTGAATTAAATATTCACTTTAATCGAGGTAGTGTGATCATATCTTGATTGAGCTTCGCCATCCACCAAATCATAAGTACAAATCATTTGGGAATGGCATCTCCCACTCGAGCTGCGATTGACTTATTTGATGTGAAATTGTGACATGAATAGAGTTACAATTCAAATCAAATGTTACAATTTAGTTAACCAGTTATATGTCCAATCAAGCAATCCCAAATTAATGCTTGAACATAAGGGCATTTATGATCGCATAATATAATTGATATACAACGAAGTTTTAACTTCTTGTTGCACGCGCCAGAAGGACTGGAAAAAATTTCTCATTAAATTGATTCTGGCAACAGTTTGATCAATAAATGATAAACCCTTAGCTCTGTATTGCCTTGGACTCTCAAGTATTGCATAATTATAATTCTATGAAACACATGCTTCGTTTCATATTTTATACTGCAAGTTTAACAAATGTTTGCACACTGAAGGCCAATAAAGCAGCTATTTCAACCTTTTTCTCAATAACAAACCTTCGAGTAAATACCTTCGGATTTTCATGTTTCTTTCAATGAGTATGTATGTATTTATCTAATGGCCACTGTCTTGTCAACACAATATTTTGGCCTCCCTCTACTTCTTCTTCAAGGGATTCCCATCCATGATTTTCCCAACCAATCTACAACTCTTCAAGAATCCTTTTGTCACTTACAAAACAAACTACAAAACTTTTGTCTATTCTTACACAAATTTTATTTCTTATTGTGTAAGAAATACCTTATAATAGGGTTTACACCCTATTAAATGTCTCTATCGCCTCCTTTCCATTTTATAAGAAGGTACTCGAAGGTCATTTCTGTAAACTGAGTCGTATACTTGTTTAATACTAAAGAACCCCCAGATTAAGGTCATTGTTCTTCACTAATTTTTCTCCAACATCTGATTAAGTGTATTTGTTGTTTTTTTTTAACTTTATAATCTTTTCGATGTTGTTTTGATTATTTTCCTGTACAGTCTGTTAATTTTGATCATTATACTTACAAAATTTATTGCTAAATTTATACTTTTTGTGTATCTTAGTTCATTAATCTGGTCTGGTTTTATCCAGAAACATATTTTTTTACAATTCAGGAGATCCTTTCATCTGACTTTGATGTTCTTTTGGCTTTTTTTATCATCCAGCTGATATGGATTTTTTACGTTTCAAATAATTTGGTTTCACTTATAGATATGGTTTTGAAATTTAAATTAGATATTTCAGAAAAATTGATTCCTTTGAAGTTATCCTTTTTTCTGTTAGAAGTTTCTCATACTACATGTTAAAGTCCACCTTGATAATGCATTGAAATCACAGTCTATTTCTCTGATATTGTTTTATCTATTTTAAAATTTACATCATTTGCTAATTCGGTTTATTGTCCTACGTTTTTGCACCTCGCACCCAGTTATTCTTCTAACTGACTATAAACCCTTCTCTCGTTTCTTTTTTTTGTTTTTATAAGTCTTAATTTATTACCCACTTTTTTTAAATGATTTTCCTAGCTTTTACGCTCGACGTATTTCTGTATGGTTGGTTAGGATTTTTCAGCTCTCTTAAGAATAACTTTTGAGACTTACTTCATTTATTTCAATTTGTCTTGATTGTAATTTTTCTGAACACTCAAAACTACTTACTTACTTACTAGCCAACGCCCACTCTTGGCTGTTGGGCCATTTGGTGGCGCGCTGACCAGTAGAGGCGAGAAATCTCTTCTTCCTTCATGTCGTTCAGGGGTCTATGGTCCAGAGCTGTACATGACTGGAGGTGCTCAGCTGTCATGTCCTCCCCACTGTCACATAGGGTGCACCTGGGAGACGAGAAGACGTGTATCTTGTTTAGGTGTGCAGCTAGGTAGTCGTGTCCAGTTGTGAGTCTAAAAAGTGCAACCCCGTCCCGTCGGGGTAACATGTTGTTAATTGGCCCGTTTTCGACAAGAGTAGCCCAACGTTTATTAAGAGATGCTTCCCTTAAGTAGGCTTGAGTGCTCCTCTTTATTGCAGCATTTATTTGTATTTTTATGGAGGGGAGCGAAGTTGCTACGCTCGGTTGTGGGAGCGTTGTTCCTTTTTTTGCCAATGAGTCGGCTAATTCATTACCTCTAATATCCACGTGGCTGGGGATCCATTGTAATTCAATTTTCCATCCCCTATTCATTAGTTTTGACAAATTTTGACGACAGGCTAGAGTGGATCTGCAATCGGTCTTCTTGTTATTTGTTACGGCCATTATTGCAGCCATTGAGTCTACAAAAAAGACTGCTTGTGCCGGTGTCTTTATTTTCTTCATTTCGTTTGATGCGGCTAGTATGACGGTTATTTCACCGTCAAAGTTACTTTGGTTGTTGCCAGCTGCTAGCGATCCTTCGAAAAGATTACAGTAATAACCAGCTCCAGTCTGTCCTTTGTCTGGGAGGCACGATCCATCGGGATATACATGTAGCCACTGTGTCTCTGGATAGACTGTGTTGATGGTTCTGAGGGCTGCAGCCTTTAGTTCTAGTGGGTTACAATCTTTTTTTTGGGATATTGTGGTCAAGAAGATTTAGGATTCCCTTGGGCAGTGAATTGAACACTTCATGTGTCCTGATATTTGTTGTATGAGTGTCAATGTTGATGTTGTTTTTCTTAATCAACTCTTTATATGTGGTTATCGGAGTTTTTTGTGTTTTTAGCCTCGTTGTGGCTTCTTTAAAGTTTGCCCATCGGTGGCTGTACGTCCTTTTGTTTCTCTCCCAAAACCCGAGGCTGAGTTTGTCTCTTCTAAACTGCATTGGCTCTGTTTCAAAACTACTGTCAACCATGTCTTAGTTTATATTGGTCTTTGACGAATTTGTCAAGTAATAAGTATTTTGTTAATACATCTTTTCCTTCTCTCTAGTCTTCCTCGTGATTCAGCAGATTTATCTTTTATTGTGGTCCTGGATATTTTTCCTGAGAAATGTCATGATCTCTACAACCTCTTCATGATGTGCCTTCTTTCTGGCTCTCTTTTAACTACTACTGTCAATACTTTTATAGTTGTGTTGTTATTTACCACAGTAGTATATAATCTTGTATTCAGCTTTTTTAAAACTCACATCTAAATAATTTTAATTTCTTTATATTTTTAGAAGCTGTTGCTGCATGTAAGTTGGCAATTCATTTGTTTCGCCTTGTTTTCTGGGTCACAAATAGTTTTATTTTTAGTATGGAAACTTTAATTCTAAGAGTATTTTGTTTAACCATTCTGGAACTGTTAGGTAAGTAGTTAATTAATGTTTTATGGAAATATAATAGGTTTTACTAAAAGCTTTTATGTTTCTAGTATTACTAAGAAAAATAACAGATAAGATAGTTTTCTTTGAAACGGCATAAAATACTGTTTTACCAGGTCATTAGCTTTGAGGAATCCCTCTGAATTTTTTATTATAGTACTAACAAAACTTACTTATCACAATGGCATAACTTTGAACAACAATTGCAATTAACACTTTTAATATTCAATATCATGAGAAAATATACACATGGATGTGATAAATGCTCATCAGCCATTCATTTGTCTTTCCATCGTGATTGACAATGCTTGAAGTAGGCTTGCATTTTGGACCAAGACACAACAAAGCCAAACTATTTTGAAATTTCGTATAATGTTTATAAAAAGTATCTACGACCTAGGTAGATGTTTACCTATAAAAGCATATATATTTCACTTAGTTTATATCTAAATCTGAAGGTGTTATTTTCAACATATTATTTATATATTGTTAAAATACCTCCCTTATATTTTACAAAAACATATAAATCTGACATGTAAAAAATCCATGTTATTATTAATATTTCATACCTTGATTCCAGATAAAATTTCATTCATCAACTTTACACGTTCATCCTTGTTCTTCATCTGACGGATCTGTAGCACTTTAACACGATTTGCAACAAAAGCATTGACAGGAATCAAAATTATCATTACAGCCAAGCCAGCTAATACTGAAGGTCCTAAAATCCAACATCATTACTTTATTACCCAACTTGAAATAAGTATGCTGTAATACACATTCAAAATATTTCAATGAAATTGGTTTGTTGGAATATAAACATTAGTTTATATAAAGATGTATTAAACAATCATTGGCTCAAAAACTGTATAAGTATTTTCTGTATTTGTTACAGATAAATATTGCTATTAGAAAGAGTAACTTTCTTTAAACCATAATAATTGTTAAAATAAATATTAACATAATATAAATATTAATCGAATAACTTAATGAATAGAAATATCAGTTATATTACCAAGTGTCTGCCAGAGAAAAAACAATGCCAGGGTAATCTGTAGAGGAGCCGACCATATCATATTTAAGTAAGCAGTGAGATCCATAAAGCGCTGGGCATCTACAGCCATTAAATTTACAATTTCTCCTACTGTTGATTCCTTCCGAGCTGAATTTGACATTCGTAAGGCCTGTATTATAAAAAAAAAATAATAAGTTCAAAATTTGTTAAATGTAGGTATTTTAATAATAAACATAATATGTAGTAATCCGTATTACATATTATATAGTAATCTATTACATAATAACTGTAACTGTGTGTGTGTGTGTGTGTGTGTGTGTGTGTGTGTGTGTGTGTAACTATGTTGACTAACAATGTTCTTTATCGCTCCTATTTAGTTTGGTTCATATAACAGTATTCTCCTACTAACATACAAGTGACTAAAAAAGCAATTAACCTTCTCTACTTAATACAATGTTGCTTTTAAAACATAGTTATATTTTATTTGCAGACACCTAATTTTTAATTTAAAGATTTTTATAGTATACTGCATTCTCTATAGAACTATAAAAACGTTTTGTACCTTTATTCTTAACTGCAAATACTCTGTTTTATTTCTAATATAATAGTTATATCCTATAACAGCGATTCCTAACCTGTGTTACGCATACACCTAGGAGTACGTCGAAGCCTGTGGAGTGGTACGAGAAAATAAAATTGAACATAATGCCCCCCCAAGCATGTATATCTATTTATATTCTAATTATTATTTATTTTAGCTTACCATTAAAACAATCATCTTTATATGTTATTCAACCTACATTTAGACGGCTGTCTGCTATCATTAAACCTAAACCTTAGTTTATACATTCTATTATCATATTATTACACCCACAAAGCCTAATAATTCCCAACATATCATAATATCTGGTATATCACAATTTAACAAATTAAATTTACATTTAATACATATTGAAACACATTCACTAAAATACAATTATAATCTTTAATTACCTGATGTAACTAATAAAGATTTTTTATAAATTGTTTAAGAAATAAAGCCACATTGAACATGTTTTACTCAATTATATAATTTCTCTTCATTTCCTTGCAAACAGTTGATAGAGAGTTAATTTTGAAAAGCTATATTTTAATTCAGTTAGCCCAAATGGCTTATTTATTTTTATTGAATTTGAATTAATATGGATCGAAATAAAGTGTAATTATATAGATAATCTATTGTTTATATAGCCTTATGTAGATGTCCTGTTTCTGTTCTGTGTTTTGTCTTGAAAACTGCCTCCTCACATCCAGTATCCTTGGTAAATATCTTGTTGTTTTTGGTTAATCATTTTACAAAACTTGTTGGCTGGTCAAATTCAGCGTCATCTTCAAATTCACTAATTTCGCTATTTTATATTTACAGGTCAAGGTGGTATTGATTTTGGAGCATATAGCTCAAATATCCTAACACTCCCATACAACATCTTGCACTGTTCTTTACACATCTTTGGACTCTTATCTTCTAAAGCTCTAAACAAACACGCCTACCTCGTTGGTGGTTTATAGTCGCTGTGGAAATCCCATTACATAAATTAACCTATCAGTTTCTTTTGACTTTTATAAGAGCCTTTTACTTTACACTGACGTTTTGATTTATTTTAAAATTCTGTACCCACAATTCTTTGTTTATATTTTTCCAAATTTATTTTATTCATTGTTTAATTTTAGTGGGTCTTCTTGATTGCAGCCGTTTTTATGATCCTGCTGTAAAATTTTATAAACAACCTGGTCCTCGCGACTTTAATTATCCTAATATAACTTTATATTTTTAAACCTTATTTTGAGGCTATGAATTTAAGGGTAATTTAGTTTTTTAACATATTTTAACAATTACGATTTATCAAATTTAGGGCTAGTTTACTCTACTTTCATTTATTTGGTCCTATTTTTTATTTTACTTATTTGAAATTCTAGCAAATTTATGTACTTTAGCTTAAATGCCTATTCTCTACAATTACCAACAATTTTGCGCAATGATCAATTTTACTGTTGCTTCTTCTATGGATGAAAATTAAATTGAAGGAATACTATTTTGCTGATTTAGAAGAGGTTTAAAACAACTTGACTCAATTTAAAAAAAATGTTTTTCAGTTATGTTATAAACATTTATACTATATTGCAGAAGTGTTACACACACATGAATACAGTACTTTGAAATAAAATAAAAATAATATGTATATTTTCAATTCAATTTAATTAACTTATTGTCATATAATACTTAAATTGTAATTATTTAATAACTTTACGACTATCTGAACTTTCGGGTTGTTCGTAAAGTCCGGATTGTCATAAACTAATGTAAAGATATTAATTTTCACTGAAGGTAATGAACTACAAAATTCAAGAGTGTAATTATTTCTTGAATAATTGTCATTCTAGTAATGTTTTGATCCCATCTTGAATATATATTTTCTAGATCTATATTATTTTGTTGTTATTTGTTAATGTGTTAATAATGAATGTATTCATAATTATTACATTACATTTAAAAAAATAAATTTTTTAATGAGTTATTCAGATGTTACAAGTAAATGTTTGTTGTTTTAAAGCACATTCTTGTTGTTAAATTTCACTCACAAAATTACTTACTTTGCGGTAAATAGCCGAAATTAGAGCAGTTCTGATTCTAAGGCCAACAACGGACATCCGAAGAAAATATTGAGCAAGAAAGATTGTCTGGAGAGTTGCAGCTATCAATAATATCACAGCATACATGTAGCCTCGCCACATGCTCTCTTTTCCCTTAATAAATGCTATTAATAAACTGAAACCATATATTAACAATTAAATAATGGTCATTGCAGTGATATAAAATCCAAATTTATTACTACTGTTTGAGAAAAAACATATATAGCCTGTTGTCTGATACATTTTTTTACTGCAGACTCAACTAAGATAGATTTATTACTAAGAAGATTTCCTTTATTTAGATAGAAGTAATCTCATAAAATGGATAGAAATAAGAGTTCTTCTAGATATTTTATAATATCAATCTTTTTTTTCTAAGTAATTAATTGTTGTACCAAGTAAGATAGATCATTGTTGTTGAGTACTTATATACTGTTCTATCTGTTTTATTTGGGATATTACATTTTACATTACAGGAAGGTTAAATTTTGTATTAGATTAATAATATTACTCTATAGTATGTTAATATAATATAATGATGTTACACAAATAATGTGGTATTTTTGTTAAAGTTCAAAACAATAAAAATTTATTAAATAAAAGGTTTTATTCAACTTTATTTTTATCCCAGGATTTTTTTAATGATTGCTAAGACGTTTTAGGGTATTTATAAAAGTTCTCAATTTTTGTAATTATTATTCATACGGAATAAACTATATATCAAAATAAAGGAAATGAGTTTTATAGAATATATATTTATTCTACTAAAAAATTATATAAATGTTTGAAAATGGAAAACAAATTAGGAAATAGAAGGATAAGAAAAAAAAGTTATAATGTGGAATAACTTCCCTTATATATTAATATACACTAATAAATCACTAAGGAATGTAATTATATCACTATAGTAACTACAATAAACAAGGTAGTAAAAAAAAATATATCTATTAACCCTTTGATTAGCATTCATGTTGAGACAGCAAAAACAGTCTCAAAGTTGCAGATTTTGCACATTGGCAAAATCTTTTAAAAGTTTTAAAATTGAAACAGCTGCAAGGACTGTAGCAGGTTCAGCAGGATAGCAAGCCAGGTTCACTATCTGGTTCAGTAAACAAGGCCGGTTAAAAGGGCTGATTTTGTTAATGAAACATAGCAAGTAGGAAAGAATTATAATTTTTCTTCTTACATACAAAATTAAAATTAAATTAATTTTTAATATTAAAACAAACAAAATTCGAAAATTAAATTAAAAAATAAAAATAAAGAACCACCAGAGTGAAAGTAAATATAAAAACCAATAACGGCAAAATATTGTAAAAAAAAATTTATTAAAAAATTAATTTCATAAAAATTGCAATTAATAAATGGTTAATAAATTGCTCCAAAAATTAAAGTGTCAAGTGGGGGAGAAAATGGTTTCGAGTGCCGATAACGAAATGGTCATTCAAGTTGGTAATAAAATCTTAAACTATGAAAAAGACGATGTTATTAAGAAATATGAGAATGTTAATTTGTTGAAATGTTGTCAGATTTTGATGTTACAGAGAAAATCCCGCTAAACATTCGCCAGGAAGCTGTTACCGTGCAGTTTTGCAATAGAAAAGAACCTTTTTTTAATAAAAAACGAAAAATGTTGTGGTATACTGAATGAGAGAGACAAGGGAGAACAGCAAAAAAACATAATTCTCATGAGAGTACGTCTTGTTCAGGCTACACTAGTGGTGACTAGTAAGCTTAGAAATGAACAATTATAAATTGGTTTTTCAACATAGACTGTGAAATTCTGCTAGAACCTGTTGTGTTATAAAGCTATTTTTTTTCATTCACTAATTTTTAGGGTTATATGTTTTAATAAAAATATTCCTTACTTTCACTAAATATTATAATTAATTTCATATTCTTATATGTAGGGTCTATCCTCAGGATAATATATTTTATACGTTTAGACACTGCATTACTTCATTACAGAAAAATAACCCGCAAACACCTCCCCTGTGATGAAAACAGTGATCTAGTATACATTGCTTACATGTTTAACAATTCAAAATATTTTTAGAAATATGGAGTTTAGAAAATTAAAACTGTACATTAATAATGTCTAAAATTATTTACAATGCATTTATATAGTATTTCATTGTGATGTCACCCAAATATAAAATCGAAGAACCCGAACTACATTTCTTTATTCACATGACAATTTATTTGTACAATAAATACAAAAACAAAACTATTAGCTAGTTTTAAAATAACATAACAATGATCCTTTTTTTTACCTAAGAATCTGTGGACTCACAAATGATAACAGATCTTGTGCAAGTTTGAGGAATGATCCAAATAAAAATGTTGGTCCAAAAGCTTTACATAAAGCTGGTAAAATGGATGCTTGACGTCTGCGTTTAGCACTTCCTCCTCCGACATTGTTTCCAATGATGTCCACACTCCCTGATCGTTTAAGAAACGAAGCCTTGTGTGATGCAGGTACACTAATATAGCAAATGAAAAATAATTACAATGTGTTCAAATACTTTTACAATCTTAAAAGATTTGCTTTTAAAGTTGTAACTAAATCAATTTAATTGAAATAAACACTGGAATAAATTATTTAACATGTATATTAAACATGAAATGGTTTATATTTATACGTTGCAACCTAGTTTTGAGACATAATTGCTTTTCCAGTTGGTATTGCAAAAGATAAAAATATGAACATTATACAGTACAGTCACGCTAATCCGGTCTCCGATAATCCGAACTTCCAGCTAATCCGGACGGCCCAAAATTTTTGTTTAGTTATAGTATTTTACAGTGCACAATCAGTCTGCCGTCCACAAAAATATTTATTTTTATATGTCTATATTTGTTATTTTTCAAAGGGATTTTCCTACTCTAATAGACAAATAATATGTTTATTCATTAAAATATGAATTTACCATATTATTTGTTTCTTTTGCCTGTTAAAGTAGGAAAAACTTCTTTGAAAAAATATATTCACATTAGATCTCCCAACACTACAACGCACGTGACATCAAGAGATATCTTGCGATAAACGAAAGATAAAGGACCGCTGACTAAACGGATAGACAGTCTATCCGTCTGGCGTCAGGTCAGTTAGGTTGTCGAACGGATGCCACCGTTACTGCTTCTCGCAAGATATCTGCTTAGTTGTCATTTAATTCTAGTGCAATATTGATCTGTGTTTTTTATTTACGTCTCGTTCAGTGTTCAGTGAAAATGGAGACTAAACGTAAGTCAGTGACAGTGACATTGGAACAAAAACTCCAATCTTTGTTTCGTATTGATGGAGGTGAATCGCATACTAAAATTGCAAAAGAGTTAGGCGTGGGAAAACAAACTGTTTCCGAAAAAAGTGACAGGAAATTGAAGATTTTTGTGCAAAAATTGTTAGTAAAGACAGTTTAGGCGGCAGAAGCACTTTAAAAAAACCAAAAAATGAAACCCTAGATGATGCTTTGTATGTATGGTTTTGCCAACAACGGGACAGGGTGTTCCATTATCTGGTGTAAATTTGCAAAGATCGCGCTGAAACTGAATGAAAAGTTAAAAGGAGACCCTAATTTTACTGCCAGTGTGGATTGGCTGTCACGGTGGAAGGAACGACACGGCATCCTTCAACTCGGAATAAGTGGTGAAATTTAGTCAGGTAACAGTGATGCGAGTGAAAATTTCAAAGACAAATTTGGCAAGTTTCTCAGAGATGAAAACTTACAACCTTGTCACGTGTTCAACGCTGACGAAACTGGATTAAATTATAAAATGTTACAAATTAGCTTCAAGTTACAAATTGGAAGCTACAATTTAGCTTCCAAATTAGATTCAGTAGCAAAAGGCCATTAAGTTAAGAAAGAACGTATGACTTTGCTGCCCTGCAGTAATGGTTCTGGCGATCTAAAATTTCCACTTTTAACGGTAGGGAAATCCGCAAAGCCGAGGGTTTTTAAAAATGTAAATTTAAGTGTTTTACCGGCCCAATACAAGTTCCAAAAATCAGCGTGGATGAACAGTCAAATTTTTAAGGACTGGTTTTTTGAAAACTTTGTTCCAACAACAGAAAAGTTTTTAAAAGAGAAAAAACTCACTTAAAAAGCAGTTTTACTAATTGATAATGCCCCATGGCACCCAAATGAAGAACAAATGCGTCATGGTGACATTTTTGTTAAATTTCTTTCTCCTAACGTCACGGCTCTCATTCAGCCGATGGACCAGGGCGTGATAGAGACGATAAAACTGCGATATAGGAAAAAGTTAATTTTATCGCTTTTGGAACAAAAAGAAGCAGATCCAGCTACACAATTTATTGAAATTCTTAAAAAAGTGACTATAAAGGAAGTCATTTATATGGCTGCAGACCTACTAATGATGACGCCGAATTTGTTCAGATTTTTCAACAATTGGAGGGTTGTGCCGAGTTGAAAGACACTGATATTTCTGAGTGGATTATCAGTGATAATGACATTGGTCATCAAGTGCTCAACGAGGATGAAATCGTCGCTGTGTGCATTGCAAACGCAGAAAATGACAGCTCGGAAGAGGAAGACTACACAGACGAACCGGTCAGTCTTACTCATGATGGGGCAGCTGCAATGCTGGAGGGGTTGATAACCTACTTTAAGAAACAAAGTGATACGTCAACTGCGGAGCTACTGACCTTGAAACACCTACGAGATCGTACTGTGAAACGACGCCATTTATCGTTAAAACAAAAGAACATTACAGACTTTTTTCACTAAATTTTTTAAAGTTTATTTTTGTTTCAGTTTCATTTTTGTTAGAGTTTTTTTGTGAGTTTATACAGTATAGTGTAAATAACTTTATGTGAATACATTTATTCAACGAGAAAGATGCGTTGATATTTATTCAAGTCATACCTTTTCTGTTACAATTACAGTATTTTTTGCTAAATAAGCTATGAAATACTGTACTGTAAGCTATATTTAGAGCTCAATTTCACTAAAACTACAATTTCAATGTTTCCCCGACTAAAACACATATTGTATGCATTTGTTTGGCTTTTTCCGTCTAATCCGGATTTTCGTTGATCCGGACAGGGTCCGGTCCCATCAAGTCCGGATTAGTGAGACTGTACTGTATTAAACTAAAGTTATTATTTGGCAGCTAAATTATTTATATCAAGACTAAAGATTTAGAAATTACAAAATCATCAAAATTATACAAAAACAAAATATTTTAACTTACCCAAAACTATCCCAGAAAGACCTTACAATACAAAATATACTATTATTACAAGCAATTTTATAGTTAAAAAAACCCCAACCATAGATGTTTAAGTTACAAATATAAGCAGTTTACATATTTTTTAAAGTTATCCATTGCTATACCTTATACTAGAGCAAAAGGATTGTTGTAAAAGAGTAAAAGTACTCCATTGGCTTATATATGAGTCATATATAAGAATTAAAAAAAAAAAATTAAGTAAATTCCTTCTGAGATCATCAAAGAAAAATTTTACCATTGTTCTTTATTTTATTCTTTTCATTCATTTTTAACCCATAGAGTAATATTTATGATATTGTGTGGTAACCATGGCAAGAGTTTAAGGTTATATAATGGAAGTTTCAAAGACAACCAGATGGGGGAAAAATTCATTAATATATTTCAGAAACAAATTTCTAGGTACCGTAATACCCTGTAATTAAGCGATAGGTGGAGCCAAGCGATAGCCGGTCAGGGTATAATTTTACATACAATCACATAGGAGTCATGTTTAATTGGGACCAAAGACAAAATAAATTAATAATTTAGAAGAAAAATATGTATGTATTAAAATCTTAAATACATACTACAACAAAACTTATATTATATGCATATATATTGCAAAAAAGTAAGTAAAAAGAAGTAATTTTGACATAGAAGACTTTATGAAATCTAATAAATTCGTTTGACTAAATTAACATGAACTACGGACTCGTATTGGAATTTCTTATTCTAAAAATTATCTGGTTTATAGAAGATGGCGATAAAGTGCTAGACATGTAGCATTTTCTTACAAAAGTATACATCTAGAACATAACATGAATATATATATATAGATTTTTTGTACTAGGAGACTGACAGACTTACCTTGGTAAGAGTCCACTCTGTAGTCTTGAAATAGAAACACATAAAAGCACTTAAACAATGATATATTTCAACCACACAGTGGTCTTTGTCAATCGAAGAGAAAACACAAAAAGAAATATGAGAGAATGAAATCATTTCATTCTCTCATCTTTCTTTTTGTGTTTTCTCTTCGATTGACAAAGACCACTGTGTGGTTGAAATATATCATTGTTTAAGTGCTTTTATGTGTTTCTATTTCAAGACTACAGAGTGGACTCTTACCAAGGTAAGTCTGTCAGTCTCCTAGTCCAAAAAATCTAAATAATCTTTACCAACCAAAACTAACCTAAAAATATATATACATATATATATATATATATATATATATATATATATATATATATATATATATATATATATATATCGCAATATGTATTCTTGTGTATTAATAAAGAACAAAAGTCAAAATACAAATACAAGAATTATAATTGAATTTACAATTCAAAGCTTTTCGTTGGCTAACATCATGTTGGTACTGTTAGCCAACGAAAAGCTTTGAATTGTAAATTCAATTATAATTCTTGTATTTGTATTTTTACTTTTGTTCTTTATATATATATATATATATATATATATATATATATATATATATATATATATATATATATATATATCTTTACCAACCAAAACTAACCTATATATATATATATATATAATGTATGTATGTATGTATATTCTTATTATTTTACGTTATACATTGTTTTTCCGTTGCACTGACTTTATGAAGTTAATATATTACTATTGTAAGTAATTTCATCCACCATTAAGTGCAATGATTTTACCTTGTGTGATGAGGCACCTTTCAGTCACTTGACCATTGTCAAATATATACAATGAAAACATACAATTCACAGTGAATTGTAACATTTTAATATATAACATTTTATTGTATATTTATTAAAATAGCTTAAAGCAATAAGACCTACGGCACCTACCTTACAAGCACTTCCTAAACTACATAAACAAGGATCACCAATAAGACCAATAATCAACAGCCAACAATCACCCGCACACAAACGAGCACTCCATATGTATAGAACTATTAGAAAATACATAAAACTAGATACACACACAAGTATAAAGAACACAATAGATCTAGTAAACAAAATAAAGAACATTGACATCCCTCATAACTCAACCTTGGCATCGTTTGACATCACAAACCTATATACCAATATCCCAGTCACAGAAACACTAAACATATTACGAGACAATCTAAAACTTAACATCACTCCAGAAAATATCACACACAAAAATCATACATATTTTGAACACCATTACACAACAGAACTACCTCACTCACAACAACAAATATTACACACAGAAACAAGGCCTACCAATAGGTTCACAGATTTCAAGCATTCTCGCAGAAGTATTCCTACAACACACAAAACAGAATAATATCATAAATAACAACAAACACGCAGATAAGATAATATATTGGCACAGATATGTAGATGATGTTATAATACTATACCGAGGAAACATAAGACAATGCCAACAAATCCAAACACATATAAACAAAATACACAAAAATATCCAGTTCACTGCAGAAGTTGAAAACAACAAAACATTGAATTTCTTCGATATCACCATAACAAAAAATCAAAACAAACATGAATTCAACATATACCGCAAGCCAACCATGACAGACACATTGATACACAATTCATCAAACCACCCAATACAACATAAACATGCAGCATTCAAACATTTACTACACAGGCTAAATAAAATACCTATGTCCACAACTAACTACACAGAGGAACTAAACACAATCAAATATTTAGCTCACAAACATGGATATGACAATTATTTAATAGATAAACTACACAGAAAAATACTCAACAAAAATAGTAACAACAAAAACACGAACACAAACAAATTCTCACATACATAAACAAACTCACAAATAAGATAGCGCACCAATTCAAAAAAGCAGGATACAATGTAGCTTACAGAACAACAAATAGAAGCCAAACAGCTATCAGATACAGCATTAATAACAATACCAACACATACAATAACCCAGGAGTATACAAACTAAAATGCAAAAACTGCAATAAGTTCTATATTGGACAAACAGGCAGATCTTTTGCCGAAAGATATAAAGAACACACAAGGGCACTGCACACTACTATTGAATCCACCTTCGCAAATCACCTCATGGACACTAAACACTCATGCAAAAGTATCGAAAATAACATGAGCATCCTCCCCACATGCAACAAAGGCCATAAATTAAACACACTAGAACAGTTTGAAATATATAGACATAGCAACATACATAAAAATGACATCTTAAATGAACAAACACGGCACAGATCACACATACTTTTCGATCACATCACTTCTAACTTTCAAAAAGATGGTACCGAGGAAGCACAACAACAGCATTCCTAGCGGCAAAAATATGAGGCTGAAGAAGTTGTAACACGAAAACGTTTCCTCCAATTGTAAGTCAACAATTTAACAACTTTTAGTTAACAAATGTCTGATTGCAAGTAATAGCAAAGGTGTAGTTTATAATATTTTCATTTTAAGATACGAATATTTCTTCTTTAACATTTTCATTATATCATTAAAGTTATGAAATTGATATATCTTATGAAATTTTAAGATTCTTTTATAGGTTTTTTTATATTTTCCTTCTTCTTCATTTAATAGTTCAGTCTCTGCCTTCAACTAGTTTTCTTTTTTTTGGCTTATTTTTTTAAAGTTTATCTTTTGCATTATGTCTAAATATTTCTTCTTTTTTATAATTTCTTCTCTTTTTCCTTTAAAGCAGTTTTTAATTTTTGTGTGCATCACGAAAACTTTTCCTCATATCTTTGGTAATTTCAATTTTATCGACACCACCAACAGAATGAACTGGATCATGTGCTATAAATGCGCATTAAATATCTAGCCCTTAACTAAAAGCCCTGCTCCCATATTCCTACCCGCAGCCATTGTCTGTGACAGACGCTGCATAAACTCGGGGCCCACTAATCCCCTCCTTCTCTGACTGACTGGCTGACAAGGGGAAAATATAATAGGGATATATATATATATATATATATATATATATATATATATATATATATATATATAGAGAGAGAGAGAGAGAGAGAGAGAGAGAGAGAGAGAGAGAGATTTTTGGACTAGGAGACTGACCTTGGTAAGAGTCCACTCCGTAGTCTTGAAATAGAAACACATAAAAGCACTTAACCAATGATATATTTCAACCACACAGTGGTCTTTGTCAATCAAAGAGAAAACACCAACAGAAATATGAGAGAATGAAATAAAATAAATATAAGTTGTAATCACAGATTGTGTAGAGTAGAAATCAGATGTCACAGATGCACAGATTAAAGATATATATATATTGTTTCCATGAGCATATGAGTGATTATAGTTTATATAAGTCTGTTAGTGGAAAAGAGATTGGAGACGTCTGATGAGGCGATTTGGATTAAAAAAAAAAAAAAAAAAAAAATGAATGGATTTATCTGATGTTGAGGTTAGGGGATTCTCTGGACTTGGTATAACACTGGTATGATAGTTCCCATCTTCTCAGTTCTGAGGGATTGCAATCAGGGGGGAGTGATTTAATTATTTTTGTGGTATAGCAGTCATCAAAAGTTGTGATGTGACTCGCAGCATGTTGAGCTGTTGGCCTATCCATATTCGTAATTTTAACATCATGTCTGTGGCCATTCATTCTGATATTCAGACCATCTGTGGTCAGGCCTATGTACTGTGCTGAGCAAAATTTACATTGTAGCTGGTATATGGCATTTTTCGATGTACAATTATGATGACATAAGGTGTGTATCGGACACGTCTTGCATCTAAGTCTATTGCATGGGAAGGAGCCATGAGGAAGTTTGTTTGGTTTCTCTGCATCAGGGTCTGGTAGTTTAGGATGTACTAGGATGTTTTTCAAGTTGGGAGGTTGCTTGTACCAAATTTGAGGTGGATCGGTGAAAAGATTTTTGGTGTGGACGGAAGCTTGAAGAATTTTGAAGCCATCTCTCAATATCTTGTTGAGTTTATGTAGACCAGGATGGTAGTCTGTTATTAAAGACAGTTTATTTTGTTCTGTTTGTGGTTTGGGGTGAACCGAGGATTGTGCTGAATGAATTTGGTTTTCAATTAGTTTTTTTGGGCATCCTCTTCTCTGGAAGGTTGTTGATATCTTTCTATTAAAATTTTCCATTTCCCTATCATTCGAACAGATTCTCTTACCCCTGATTGCTTGACTGTATGGAATGGATCTTTTTATGTTTATTGGGTGGTTGCTGTCGAAATGGAGATATTGTAGGTGGTTTTTCGTTGAGGCCTACTTTTCAAGCGGATGTTCGGTTATTGCAACACAGCGCGCATTTCAGAATCGGTTTAATTTAGCCCCGTTGGCTCCCGTCCCAGACCGCAAATCAATTGTTACATGGGTCACTACATTCAGACAAACTGCAAGTGCGACAAAACGAAGAACTGGAGTTCCTCGGCCCGTTAGATCACCTGAGAACATTGAAGCAGTGAGAGCGTCAATATTGCGATCACCACGGAGTTCTGCGCGCAAACACGCATCTGCCCTTGGACTATCCGATCGTTCTGTGAGAAGAATTCTTTGTGATGATCTTCATTTTCATCCCTATAAGATGGCGATAGTGCAGGAACTTTCAGAACGTGACTTCAATTCTCTGATGAACGCGTGTAAGCTTCTTCTTGATGTCGTTCCCGAGGGTGCTATTGTTTTTTTTAGCGATGAAGCCCATTTTCATTTGTGTGGGTCGGTTAACAAACAAAACATGCGCTACTGGACTGACAACAACCCTCGAGAATTGCATCAAAGGCCTTTGCATTCACCCACAGTCACAGTGTGGTGTGCTATTTCCTCAGCTGGAATTATTGGTCCCTGGTTTTTTGAGGAAAATGAGGTTACAGTGACAGTGAATTCGGACCGGTATGTAAACATGCTACAGAATTTTTTTTTTTCTCACGGCTAGAAGAGTTGGATTTGGGGGACACTTGGTTCCAACAACACAATGCAACAGCACACACTTAAAAAGCATCGATGGTTGTTTTAAAGGAACACTTTCCAGAGCGCCTTATCTCAATTAGAGGCGATTTGAAATGGCTCTCCCGATCTGTCCCCTTGTGATTTTTTTCTATGGGGTTTTTTTGAAATCCCGTGCTTATGTGAACCGTCCAAGAACCCTACAAGATTTGAAGACCAACATCCAAGAAGAAATTGCCAACATAACACCTGCTACGCTAACAAGAGTCATGACAAATGCCAGAAATCGGTTTACGCAATGTATGAAGGATGAGGGACATCACCTAACAGATTTGATCTTCAAAACAATGTAAATAAAAACTTTAGACATGTACCTACATTATAAAAAATAAATAAATATTTTTAGATGAATACAATAGTTTTTATTGAGTTTTCAAAAAAGGAAGTTATGCTGCCGCACCCTGTATGTATATGTATATATACGTATATGTATATATGTATATGTATATATGCATATATACATATAAAAAAATATATATATATATATATATACCGTGATATTTCATGTTGTCCATTATTTTTCCGTTGCACTGACTTTATGAAGTTATTATTATTACTTGTAAATAATTTTTTCAACCACTAAGTGCAATAATTTTACCTTGTGTGATGAGGCACCTTTCGGTCACTTGACCATTGTCGAATCACTGCTTAGGTTTTCTCTATTTTCTGGTGTGGATGTTCGGTCCGTGATGTTGGTATTTGTTGACATCATACACATTCCTCTTGAGCCGCGTGTATAATGTTTTTGAATTGTACGTCGTCTGCATATGTTGTCTGTAGGTTCATTAAATTGTTGTGTATGTTTTTATAAATGTGGTATTTTTCTAGTGAGTTTAGTTCTATTGGGTTATTATTTATTTCAAGTATGGTTAGGTTATTTTCGTAATTTGTTATTTCATGTTTATGTGATATTAGGTGTGCTGCAACATTTGATACTTTTGTATTTTTATTTTTGAATGCTCTGTAATGTTCTTCAAATCTTATTTTAAATGATCTGGTTGTTTTCCCTATGTAAAATGCGTTGCAGTTGTTACATGTAATTTTGTAAATTCCTGATAGGTAATGTTTTTCTGCGTTTGTTTTGGGGTTTGTGTTATTAAGATATTTTATTATTTTGTTGTTTGGTTTGTATGTTGGAGTGTAGTATTCTTTGTTGTATATATTTGTTAATTTTTCTATTTTGTTATTGAAGTATTTATATTTTAGGTAGATTTTTTTATTTTTATTATTTTTGTGTTCAGGTTGTAATGTTGTGTTGAGGTTAGGTTTTATTGTAAATTTATTGTATCCATTTTCTATTGCTGTTTTTGTAATGTTATCTAATTCTTCATTTCATTTTTGTTTGTTATCTTGTGTGTCCAGGGGTGGTTAAATTTGTAGTGTATTGTGGTGTTGTTGGAAGTAGGTTTTCTGTGTACTGTAGTTTCTATTTTATTATTATTTATATTTAATGTAATGTCAAGATAGTTAACTGTTCTGTTTGTTTCTGTTTCGAAGGTGAATTGTATGTTTTCATTGTATGTGTTTAGTTTGTTTAGTATTATGATGTGTTTGTTGTGAATGGTAGGTTGGTATATTACAAGTATATCGTATACGTATCTTGTCCATAGTAAAATATTATGTGTGTTTAGTATAGGTTTAATTACTATTTGTTCGAAGTCTTGTAGATATATTTCTGACATGACTGATGATAGAAAGTCCAGTTGTTTGTTTATAGTATTTATTGTCAAACTGGTCTTCGATTTTTGTCCTAATTTGTTAAATTTGTGTTGCAAATTATAAGCATTTATAATGATAATACATATGGCACTTATTTTTTTCTGCAGCTGAAATTTAACAAGTTTGTTACCGCAATGTTAGCAACATAACTATTGTTATTGAAGACCAGCCATATAGTCTCACATATACACTGTATGGTCTCTATTTCTGGACCTATGTCCCACATATGGCGCTCGGGGTAGATGAAATGGACTGACGCCTCATATTTAGGACACTGTTTGAGTATTACTTATATTCCTCCAAAATCTCGGTGGTCTATTTTAACAGCTAGATATATTCATATCAGCCTATAGACATGTCTGATGTTAATGTGGAACATTTGGTCTTTCAATTAGTCAAGGTCAAATCCGTTTATTATTGGTAAAAAACAGAAGAAATACCAAACATTCATTATTTAGATCTTAAATACTGTAACTTGCTGAAGAACTTCATTAAGGAAAATATTCTGGCACCAGTCTATTTGATTACAATCCCAAAGAATGAAGGCCGCTACTCTAATGACGTTTTATCACAAAAGATGTAAATGTGTCACAAGTGATGGGTGCGTTTGTAAATATTCTGTACTGTATATGGAGCTCAAATGTAAACCTATTTTGCCTCTGATACAATAACATTTATATTATCTGTATGTAGCCTATAAGCAATCTGTGTAGCACGACTAGCCAAGACGAGTTGGTTGGGTGTTTGTTGATATAAGTCTTTTTATGACATTTCTGTTTTTACATGTATTCAGTGTTATTTGCAATATACTACACATCTCAGTCTTGTTTTATGTAACTAGAAATATTTAGTACGTACTTTATTAAATTTTAAATACTTTTAAAAATTTTGTTCTCATCAAAATCACATTTGGATTTGAGGGGTTGCACTGTAGTGGCTTGTACTCGAACGTTTGGAAGATTATTGTGCTATAGACCGGCCGGCTGATATATGCGCTATCCCAAAAACACAAGCATAAAAATATATATTCAACAAACATACGCATACGGTATTTATGTAGTATAATAACTTATTATAACATTCCAGTTTTGGTCTATAATGAAAATCAGACCTACATTAACGTAATCTCTGTGAAAAGATCGAATTCTTACTGGCAGTCTCTTGTGAATAACCAGTTACCGTATATTTATGCCGCTTGGTATCAAACGTGTTAAATGAACAGAATTAAAATTGAAACAAATTCCAGGGTTTTTCAAGGATTTCCAAATTTTAAAAAGTTTTAAAACTTCCAGGATTTTTCAAGGATTTCAGGTTTGCTAGACACCCTGATTAGCCAAACAAAAAACTCTGTGCTATCACACGTGTCTGACTTTAGATATTACATCAAATCCAAAACAATCTAGTTTAGGAACTACAAGTGCTTGTGGGCTTTGCCCCTCATAATTTATTTGTCTGCTAAATTTACTTTGGTATTCCAGTTTAATTTTTCTACGAATTCCAATGCTCATTTTTTAAACTACCACTCACAATAATCCTCTAATGGCTTCTTCCCAATGCCAAACTCTTAGAACCGAGATGAGATTTATCACAACAGTGTTAAACAAAATCTAGAGAACACTCTAGAATCAAAATCAGATAACGCCATTCAAATTACTTATGATAGATTTCAAATAAAGATCTATATAACAATTATGAATATCTACACCCTTAAACAAATAATGTACAAAATAATAAATCTTTGTAAACTATATATCTGTGAACCTATGACATTTGGATATCTGTACTCTATAAACATCAGTAACTCACTTCAGTTTCTCTCTCTGATTGAAAAAGGATGCGGAATTTTCAAAATATATCATTATTTTAGGGTTAGTATTTTTATATGTCTATTTCATGATTACAGATTGGATTATTACCAAGGTACATAATTTTATATTTAAGTTGATAAAACATTTAAAATACAATTTTTCCGTACTTTTAATTTTTTTAAATTCACTGACTGCTAATAACTAAAATTGCAAACTCCCAGGAAACAGCAGTAAAAACAGGCATGAATAAATGCCTAGATACTGACACAAAGAACTGGCTACAAGCACAGACAGCTGGAATCACACTAAAAACAAAGTAGAAATTTGACAACATAAGCCACATTAGAGTGGTCAGCTGCCTACACTAGTCTAACAACAATCCGTAAGCAGGTATTTAACAGTCAGCCTGTCAAGAAACTTGATATTAAAACAAAGACCTATATCATATGGCAATAATTTTATTTCTATTGGGCATTTTTATTCATTTAAAAAAATGTTAAATAACTTTTAACCTTTTGCACTCCATAGGCAAACTGAGTTTGATATCACAAAAAATCTCGTTCCACTCCACTATCGGACTCAGTCCGACATATCAATGCAATTATTACGTACTTTGGAATGTTTTAATTAATGATAATGTGTACAATCTTAATTTGGTGTGTTATAAGAAGAAAAAAAAAACTTAATTTATAACACTGATAGGCTATCATTATATTTCATAAATCGACAAATGACCCAGACTTTTGTTTACAATATACTGCACAGTAAGCAGCAGACAGCTGGGCTAGTACATTGATTGCTGTTGATCTAAATGTTTTCTTAATCATATTCTCTTTTGCTTAATTAGTGTTTTGGTTTTGTGGATTTTGGAGATATCAGTCGTAAACAGTTTTGTACTGTACAATTTAGACAGATTTCCCAACAACTTAAATACCAACTCAACTACTGCAATCAGCTCATTGAAGCTCTTGCCGCTGATGTTTGAAACATTTGTAGAAAACCTGTTAGGCCTGCTTCAATTTAAAGTGATATTCTAATAAGAATGAATAGATTATACCCTTTCTATTAGAGCCCATGACAGGAAAAAAACCTGTGCAGAATGCTCTAGTGGAAAACTGGTAGGAAAGAAACAATTTTATTACTTTGCGACTTGCCCAAATAACCCGGGATTACATCCCAAAATTTGCTTTAACAAGTTTTACACTGTCAAATACTACAAACAATAACTTAAAAGTGTTTTTAAATAGGCCAAATAAAGCTGTATGTAAACACAGCCTAAACAATTGAAACAATTTTGAAAACGCTTCCACGGCATTTCTCAATAATTTAAATGTAGGTCTACATATATATTTTTAAACCACTTTTATAAATAAATTTTTTCCTTGAAAATAACCATATTTTCAAAACCAGTTTAGTACAATTTGTTTTTCCTTTAAAATAATTGCATCAAAATGAACTATTATGACACATTCAAACCTAGTTTCATAGGTAGCTGACTATGAGGTAAGTACATCATCCTTGCAATTTTTATGCATATGCATAATTTTACATTTTATTGATTTATATATTGACATTTATTATATTTGTAACACTACTTATGCATATATTTCTATTTAGTATTACTTTAGGTTTCAAATAACTCATGATGAGAAAAATTTTATTTCATTAACAAAGCTAAAAATAATTTTGTTTTCTATAATAAAAAAACAAAAAACAACATTTTATGAGGCCTACTGAATAAAAACTTTATGTTATCGACATATGAACCTTATATTACTACTCTTCATTTTATTCTGAACAAAGTTGTATGAGATAATATATATTTATTAAATATCGAAATCTTGTTGCTGTTTATGACGAGCTTGTTGTAAATTACAAATTACACTTTTGCTATTACTTGCGACCAGACATTTGTTAACTAAAAGTTGTTAATTGTTAACTTACATTTGGAGGAAACGTTTTCGTCTTACGACTTCTTCAGCCTCGTATTTTTGCCGTGATATATTTATTTGAAATCTTAATTTACTAGAACAATTTAACATTCATGTCCAAATCACTTTTTTTTTTAAATAAGCATTAGTTACGGATTTTAAAAATTTCTTGCCGCTCAAAAAAGATTAAACTTTAAAAATTCCAGCCACTGTATACTTACTTGGAAACTTTTCTAACTGACTCAGCCCAATATTTCTCAAAGAGTGGAACAACTTCTGGCGACGAGTCTTCATAATTCAAGTGCCAAAGATTATGTGCCTCTAGTGGCTGTTTAAAACCAAGAAGTGCCAAACTGTCGAACCAGGAAAATGTCAATTTAGATGGGAAAGATGAAGCCGCCTCAGGACATGGTCTCTGTAAATACATTGAACCAAAATATATAACGACATACATTGTAAACTCATTTTCAAATAAATAGCAATGCATCTAATTATTTTAAACTACCAAATTGAAATAGGCATGATACATAAACTATCAGTCACATGTAGGAGAACGCATGAATAAAATTATAAAGCATGTGAATAAATGTTGATAAAAATGTTATACGGTTTACCACATTCATTACTTTTAACAATTAGGTCAACATAACTGGGGAAAGATATAAAACTATTAATGTTTTATGCTAAAACAAAAACCTACCTTTACAAATTTTCAGTACAAAAATAACTATTTGATATGAATATAATTTTAGGGTGTATTATACACAAAGAGCAGTAAGATTTTGTATGGCTAGATGTCATCAAAATTGGTTACAAAAATATATCTAGCTAAGCAGAAAGGTTCAGGAAAAAAGAAAACTTTATTAAACTTTGTAGTTATAACTCAAATATTAAATATTTGTAAAAAAAACTTCAATTTACAACACATAAAATTTTATAAAATCATATTATTTTCTTTAAAACAAAGTAATATGTTTCACTGCATTAAAATACAAGTACAAAGTATCTGGATACATTATTGTCTTCAAGCCTTATTCCTCCTGCACTCTATTAATGAATACCATCTTCACATAACCTGAGTATATTTATGAAAACAGCGCATATACTATTCATTAACTCACAGCATCTTTGTCCATGTTTACTAGTGATAAGCTAAAAGCTTGAATGTGCGTCAAATTTTTAAAATATTTGAATGTGTGTTAATTGAATTAAAATAAATTACATTACACCAAACACAACTAAAAACAAAAAGTCACTTCTTGAAACAGAAAACCAATGTACTTCATTAACTAAAACAATGAAATAACACAAAAATACCAGAAGATAACAAGAAAACACACAACAAGATGAAACTGTAAATGTCTATTGTAGGACCTATTTACAAAGTTTTAAAATTTTTTTCAAAATTTTTAATTATAGAGGTGTCAGTACCACCAAATTTCATTGTTTTTCCCTTGCACCAAATATAATTGTTTTGGCAATATGAATTATATCTGGGACATGAAAAATTATTTTTTTTCTTTTCGAGAATAATTTTAAAGTACTTCTCTAGTAATTATATTGCTACAGTGAAATTATTAACTGAGGTCATTACAAGTTTTATTAAAGGGATTGTTAATCAAATAGAAACCTTAATTATAAAATCATAAAACTTTGAAAATTTCTATCACTATCACCTTGTTCTTGTAGTGTGGATTCTACAAATTTTTGATATTTCATATATTTCTAGTAAAATTAAAGAATTAATTTCAACCAAGGCACTGGATAGAATGTAATGTGACTGTTACTTTTCTGAAAAGTTAATAATACAATTGTGTGGCTTCTTTTCATTATCAGTAACAACTGTATTTAAAATTCTTCCTTCCTTTATTGAAAATATATAGCACAGTTTTGGAAGTAATTTCATATTTCATAATTCTGGATGTTTCAAAGCCATTGGTGATGCTTTAGTTAATTTAATGAATATATGTAAATTAAAACTCACCTCAACAGTAGGATATTCAGAAAACCTAGGCTTCGCATCAGAAAAGCAATTTAAAATAAACATTATAAAAGTGGCACAGAAGTAAACCATGAAACTTCCCCATTCATACATAGGTTCAGTGATTGCCTGAAATAAAATCATATTTTTAACTGATATTGTTCACACAAGATGATTTTCTTTTTTTTTTGTTATGCCAACAATAATGGGTTAATATTCAATACAAAATTCTTTGGAACCAAATAATTTTTTCACATTTAATGTTCTAGTAAAACTTTCTGAAATAAACAATCTTGATATATTAATTTTTCAGTTGGATAGCAATATGCCTTGGCATAACAAAACAATTTAGAAAAATCTAATTAAGCTATTTTTTACAGGTTTTAATATGTTACTTATTTATAGGTTACAAGGAAGTCATGGATTAGTGTTCAAACCTGGTTAGGAGTTGACCTCTCTTTTCCTAAATTGAGCAGGCTACTTAATGTAATCAACCCAACCTCACGTTGCCATATTTCCCTCTTATGAACAGTCAGCTGATGAATAGCTGTCTATGCTGTTGACTCAGTATTAGTTAAAAAACTCGCTCCTACATGTATTAGTACACCACAATGACTTTGACTGGTTTACCACTCTGCCGATGCAAGAGAAGGGTAAATAACTGCCTGGCCTTTCACCTCCTCCAGTTAACAAACACACCTACTATCTAACATCTCTTGGAATTTTGAGAGTTATATAAGGAGATTATTATGTTCTTTCCTTTCCCCTGCCTTATACCATATACCCATCCTTAACCTTCTTCTTTCAAGGAGTTGTAATGGGTGGACACTTCTTTATGTGAAGATATCTATTTCAGATATGCATCCCTCAATTATCTTTCCTATATTCAATGTCAAAGGACATTATTTTCTGACAAACTTACTTATCCTACCTATCTTATATTACAAGGCATTTCCAGAAAGTAAGTGTACATAGGCTCTCACAGCAGGAGGGATTTTATTTTCGACATGTTAGCTATTCTTCCGTGTAGCTTGATTTCCTGCCTCCGCAACGAGACTGATTCGAAGCCAGTGAATTGAAAACTGTTGACGCGACAACATGTTTTATGAAAAATGTCAATCAAATCTCTCGCTTATCTTGGTTGGAAGGGAAAATGTCCGGTAGAGGCTTGTGGTGTGCAACCCAATAATCATCTGCAGTAACGATTAAATGGAGACATTCATCTCCATGGAGTTTGCAGCACCTCGAAACTCTTGCCCAGCCTTCACTCGATTCAACTTGTGTTGGACTATCAGCAGTTTTGGGATCCTCCCAAACAGTTTTAGAATCCGAGGGTTTCTGTGGTGGTTTTGTGAAGTAGATATATTGATATTTGCAGAAAGTTCATCCGTAGTCATTCTGCAGTTATCAGGATCTCGCTTTAAATTTTTTCCACAATTGAATGCCTTCCGTTCCTCTGATCATCTCGCACAGACAAACAACGATTTTTAACCTTGTTACACCACTTGTACACACTCGTGTGATTCATAGCTTTATCAACGTATTCAGTTTTCACCTCATTATAAACCTCAACCAAAGATTTTCCCTTCGAAATGACTTAACACATGACGCTGCTTATTTTGCACTTGATGGGATATTGGATTTTTAGAAAATGCATTGTCTTGTTGACAGTTCTCAATGTACTGAACCTGTCTCGCTGCGGAGAGAAATCAGTCTATGCGGAAGTGTGAGGAGAGCCTCAGTACACTTACTTTCTGGATACGCTTCGTATGCCCCTATGTAGGCAAGGTGAGTAAATTATGAATTCCTTTGTGTAAGTGATGAGACATATTCGCTGATCACCCTAAAACTTTAAGAAGTGTTCAGATGATAGTACACAACTGATTTTATTTCCACAAGTGTTTTATTTCCATCCCATTTTCCTGTATTTTCCTAGATATTATAAATTTAAGATTTTCTCTTCTAATACTTCACATTATTAAGCTGTGCTTAATTAAGTTGTGGTAATTTTTTACAAAAACGTTTTGGGGACAAGATTGTTAAAATAGCTTGATGTTGGCATTAGTATAATACAAACATAGTATGTTATTCTATAATGTAATTTTATACTACATATATGTATTTTATTATATATATTTATTATAGAGTAATATAATTTTTATACTATTTGGAGTTATTTTTCATTTTTAAATTTTGTGTGTGAGAAAAGAAAGCTGTAAGTCAAGTCACTGATAAAATAACAAAATCCTTGTATAATAAGGATAACTAACTTCAAAGAAATAACCCCTTTCATACAAACCATGATTATTTCCAGCTCCCATTTTCGGCGTATTTCATCTTTATATTCAAGATATTACTCACACATCCCTATTCATAAGGCAATGATAGACTATATGTAGGCCTACTGCATATATTTTGTGAATAACAGTTAGTACAGTAGATTTAAGTCAGCTGTATTTATCTAATAACTCTCTCATTCAGCACACAGAACCCAGATATCTCTCACCAGAACACAGGCAATAAAAATGGTTTGTATAGTAACACTTTTTTGGAATGGTTGATAAAAAAATATATACTATAAGTAATTTTACCTAAGCTAACCCTTTTCACAATTTTTAGTAAAAACTCTTCATAATAACCTGTGTAGTGTATGTATCATAAATTTAATACATTAGCTACTCTATGTTTTCATTTATTAGGCATCTATTTTAAATTATAAGAAACATTTCTTTTAGATAATGAAAGCAATAACTTTGACATTATGAGACCCACAGTTTATAGATTTATATGCTAAGGCAACCAGAGAAAAACAAACATTCTGAGAATAGAGAATCAGCAATTCAAAGCAGTATCAAATGGGTCAAACCAGGACATTGACAGACCTACTTGGGTGTTCAGTAGTTTGATAGATTTTGTGAAAGTCTAGTGTTTGATCCTAATATTAAAGAAAATAAATGTGCAGGAAGTTAAATTTTCTTGTGCTGTTATTAATACCTTCTGCAACAAATTTTGTGTTCACTAATTATAATTGAATCTTTCTTTAGAAGGAACTAGGTAATGAATTGTATCATACATCTAATTTTTATAAAATAAATATCTTGAAACTTTTTGACTTTTATTAAAACACTAAACTAAGATAAAATCAAGCTAAAGAAAATTACGTAACAACATGATTTTTTGCTTAATCTTACCTCATTGATAGCTTGGCGTACGAATGTGCGAAACTGTGGAATTCCACTAATTATCAGCAGAAGCCAAAAGAGGAATTGAATTCCTGATGCTTGAATTCCACGCTTTTTATCAAACAGCATCAGTATTAACGCTAAAGTCTGAAAATAAAAAGTATATTGAAACATTACAATAAAATTATCTATTATCATAAGAGAGAGAGTGTGTGTGTGTGTGTGTGTGTGTGTATAGATACTCACAAATGCTTTAATATCAAGTATAAAATTTTCATTTGATTTAAAACAATGTAAATATTCAATTGTTCATCACACAGGAATAATGTATATTTCAAAGGAAATAGGAGAGGGGTAAACTTTATAGAACTATTGCTTGAGGCATCCTGAACTCAATGTTTGGTAACCTCCTAATAGTTTTATGTACATATTATCTGAAATATTAGACATCTGTGTCTTTCCTTATAAAAATTTTGAGCCCATGGGCTATGCCGGATTACTGTACAATATTTTTTTTTTCTTTCACAGAATACAAGATCCAAACACATTAAGTTAAAAATATTAAGTTGTTAGCATCAATCATTTCAAACAAATGTTTACTGGGTATATATCATTTGAGGGTTTTACCTCAAAATTACAGAATTTAACTGCTACATGAACTCATCTTCATAATCAAGAGATAAGAACTGGTATTACGAAGTCATTAAAAAACTGTGAAAAACATTTTTTGTTTTTGTGATTAAGCACCAATCCATTTAAATAAGAAGGTACACAATTACAATTTGACTACTGAAATAATTCAATTAAGTAACTTAAAAACTCCATCAAAGTAGATATTTTGTGTGAATTTTTTTTGTGTAGATACATTGTGAACTATTTCCAAATGCAGTTAATACTGAAAGAGATGACTTTGAGTTTTGGCAGCATACTATTAGCACTTAGAAGTAAAATTCACTATGAGCAATTGTGGTTAATTTATAATAAATAATACACAAACACTCTATAATCACAATACTTTTTTATTAACCTTATGTACATTACAGTTGTAAAGCAACCATCTTCAGAGGCAACAAAAAACTAAATGTCTTCTATGGGGTGACGAAACAAACAAACGTTATTGAAATGGATAGTACACATGGCAGTAGTTTGGAGGGGGAACTGCGATCACAGACCTCTGCACATGATGGCATTTCATTATTCATGGAGCAGAGGACGGTACAACACTGTATGTTTGCTTATGATGTATATGTGTGTAATATTGAGTCTATCATGGCCGTACATCGGCTTTTCGGCATTCATTTTCAACTTGGGTGCAATATCGTTTCCAGCCAGAATACGATTCTCAGATGGGTTAACAACTTGAGAATAATAGGAGGTATTCTTAAACAGAAGTCTCCTGGTCGAAAAAAGTCTGCTAGGACGCCATAAAACATTGAAATGGTTAGGCAAGCTCTGACTCGTAACCCAAGTTAATCGGCAAGAAGACATGCCCGTGAATTAGGTGTAACTCATGAGTCACTGTGAACCAATTTGGAAAAAGACTTATTATTTCATCCATATAATGCTATATTTCAATTATGTTATTTCCAGCAAGATAGGCGCACTGCAAATACTTGTCAAGATACAATAGCTGTGGTGCTATGCATGTTTCCAGGAAGGCTCATTTCACGTTTCGTGGCATCCAGAGTATCCTGTGCCCTCCAAGGTCACCAGATTTGTGCAGTTGTGATTTTTTTCTTTGGGGCGTAAATGGCAAGTGTGTGCATAAATATTTTAATGTAATTTAAATTCTAATTAGCAACATAATAAATGAGTAATGTTAATTTTAAAAAATCCGTTTTTTTTTCGGTCATCTCGTATTAAAATTATGAAATTTATAGCCTCTCCTCATTAACTGTTCCACCAACTCCATAAAGAGACATAATTTTACAACATGTGGTATATGGGGAGAGGGGTAATAGAATTAAAGCAAAATAAAACTTATATGGTATTATTTATTAATAAAAGGTAACCTATTACACCTTTGATATAAAAATCAAATTTTATCAAGTGAAAATAATTTAGAATCTGGACTAAGGCTTTCAATTAAATTGGATAATATATCAAGACCAGATTTACTAATATAAAAGCTTTAAAACCATTTATCAAATTTGTATTCTTAACATTCTTACTTAATTTAACTTTGAGAACATCAAAGTTATGATTGGTTTTAAAATTATGTTCAGCAATACTCTAGACGAGCGGTTCCTAACCTGGCCTAGGGTACCCCTTGGGGGTACATGACAAACTAGTTAGGAGTACGCCGAAGATAATATGTAATGGCAGACGTTGTACACTAAATGAAATAAAATTGAATAGCAAAATTACTTGCGCTGCAACAAATATTAAAAAGTAGTGCTCTTTTCAAAATGAAATCACAAAAAACAAGGTTATAGATTAGCGAGCGCACAGATGGATTTAATAAGACTAGTACCTGATGGAAGTAGTTATAGAGTATTTAAACCCAATTTTAGCAAAATGGAAAGTAAGCGGTATTACAAAAAAAAGGGGTGAAGGGGAAACACGTCAATATGATTTAAAAATAACAAATATTTAAATGAAATAATATTTTAAAATGGACAGGTTTAAGTTAAGATGAGATTAATTTAAATGTTCTTAAAATAGAATAGAATTTAAATGAAATTATGGAGTTATTTAAAATACTAGCCATTTACAATTTGGAAGACGGATAACACCCAACAAATGTATGTAACAAATTCAAATAGATGTAATGTATTAAAGAAATAATATGCACAGAAAATACAATGTTGTCAATCTGACCCAAATAATAATTACAACAAAATTCTTAAGTGTATAGACAATATGATTCAATAAAATGATTCATATAAAATGTTTCGTGCAGTGTCTTTATGCTGGTGGAGGTCTCAAAAGGCACGCTAAATTAAAATCGTTCATTGACAATAACCAAGCTGAAGTTTTTGAAACATTACACAGCTTCTTCAGTGACAATAACCTGACCTTACCTGCCTAGGTTAAACATAACAGTGTTACACTTGAGCATAGGCGTCGCGTGGACAATTATTTTGGGGGGGGCACAACCAGGGTCGTAGCCAGGCGATACAATGTGGAGGGGCGTACAAGTTGTCAGGTCGACAAAAAGTAAAAAAAAAAAAAAAAAAAAAGGTTTATTACTCTCATTCTCTGCATGCATGTACTATAATTTAAGTTTAATTAATGAGTGATAAATTAAAAAGAGACAATTTATAAATACTATTAAGAATTAATATTTTTCTTACTAAATCTGATAATTATTTCTATGTTTGAAAAAAAAAGTAAAAATTTTACATCAATATCAAAATCATTATCAATATTTATATTCTTAGTTCGATTTTGTTCAAAAGCTAAAAATGTTATAATGTCTTTTAAATGAGTACAGATCGCCGCCCGACCTGGCCCCCCATGTGCTAGACATGTAGCATTTTTTTACAAAAGTATACATCTAGAACATAACATGAATATATATATATATATATATATATATATATATATATATATATATATATATATAGATTTTTTGGACTAGGAGACTGACAGACTTACCTTGGTAAGAGTCCACACTGTAGTCTTGAAATAGAAACACATAAAAGCACTTAACGAATGATATATTTCAACCACACAGTGGTCTTTGTCAATCAAAGAGAAAACACAAAAAGAAATATGAGTGAATGAAATAAAATAAATGATTGACAAAGACCACTATGTGGTTGAAATATATCATTCGTTAAGTGCTTTTATGTGTTCCTATTTCAAGACTACAGAGTGGACTCTTACCAAGGTAAGTCTGTCAGTCTCCTAGTCCAAAAAATCTAAATAATCTTTACCAACCAAAACTAACCTATAAATAAATAAATATATATATATATAGATTTTTTGGACTAGGAGACTGACAGACTTACCTTGGTAAGAGTCCACTCTGTAGTCTTGAAATAGAAACACATAAAAGCACTTAACGAATGATATATTTCAACCACACAGTGGTCTTTGTCAATCAAAGAGAAAACACAAAAAGAAATATGAGTGAATGAAATAAAATAAATGATTGACAAAGACCACTATGTGGTTGAAATATATCATTCGTTAAGTGCTTTTATGTGTTCCTATTTCAAGACTACAGAGTGGACTCTTACCAAGGTAAGTCTGTCAGTCTCCTAGTCCAAAAAATCTAAATAATCTTTACCAACCAAAACTAACCTGAATATATATATATTTTCAAGATTAAATAATATACACTAATTACAGGAATAATTTATTGAATAATACACTCAAAGCTTTTCGTTGGTTGACATTACCAACATCCTCAGGAATTACTAAGAATCATTCTTAGTAATTCCTGAGGATGTTGGTAATGTCAACCAATGAAAAGCTTTGAGTGTATTATTCAATAAATTATTCCTGTATTTAGTGTATATTATTTAATCTTGAAAATAATTCTAACAGGAAAACCTATTTGATATTCTACATACATACATATATATATATATATATATATATATATATATATATATATATATATATATATATATATATATATATATATATATTGTAAAGATATATCTGAGATGCAATACAACTGGGTTTTACTATTTAATGAATGTTTGAATGATGATATCAAATTTCTATTTAAAACAAAACAAAAAAAACTACTCATGAACAATTCATAATTCTTTATTATAACATTTCTTATTTCAACTTTTAAACAATACACAGAACAAAAATTTACAACTTAACAAGTTTTAACAAACTCGGTTTAACTCTTATTTCTTTTGATTTTATAGTTCCACAATTTTAATATACCCTAGGCTAATTTTACGATCTCTTATTATCTCGGGGTTATAGCATGGGCTATATTTTTTTAATTCTTAAGTTAATTAAATAAATTTTGAAAAACAATACTAAATTTTGAAATTAATTTTAATAAATATTTTCCTGATGGAAAAACTTTAATTTTGAATAAGCAAAAAGGCGAAACTATTTGAACTGGATTATGATCTTATTACTATTAATCACAAGATATTCTAATGTACAATTTTAAACTTCCCTATTATCCTAAGAGTCCACTAAAGTTTATTTTTTTATATAGCGCTAGGTACTTAACTTATCAAATAACGGCGAATGGCTGCTTGCTCACACGTAGAATTCCGTTGTCTTTAAATTTCACTTTTTACACACTTAAATTCGTTTTAGTTCTTTCAAATTATATTAACCCTGTACTATATCTTTTAATTCACTTAATCCTGTTAATCTGGCCAAGTTTCTTCACAAATCTGTATAATTTTGACGAAGTTTCTAATAAATAGAATTTTGACTGCACAGGGCAGGTCCGTTTCCTCGGCGTCACCACGCCAGAATCTCTAACTAAACTAAAACTTTGTTTTTTCTTTTAAAATGTTACAAATATGGCGGCCTCCTTCTTCTTAAAAAAAAATCAGATGGTTTATAATTTAGTTCGATTCCTTCTCACTAGAGTCAACTGCACACTTGACCTATTTCTTTACCTTCACATCTGTTAATGTCAATGAACTATTTTCACCGGTTTTAATTTCGTTAACATACTGTTTCAATTTTCCGATCCTTAACCAACCTTCCAGTGTTTATTTAATTACTATTATTAGTGTGTGAAGTGTCTTTGTGTTTTACTTTTGTAATATTTCGAAATGTGTGTGTTTTGACTGGACTTTTCCAAACATAACCTTACATTGTTTACAATCGTTTTTCACTTTTTCCTTCAAGTTATTACTTATGCCCTATTTTACTAATATTTACAATTTTGTTTAACATATAACTATTATTAGATTATCTTGTTTTAAATTTTATTTGATACAACAAATTTCTTTATGTATTTACAGTTCAAATATCTTATTTACTAATCTAGGCTTTTACCTAAAATTAGTTTCTATTTAATCTAATCAATCTTTTAATGAATTTCTTTTTTAAATTTTGTGTGAGTTATTTCTAATATATTCTTCCAATTCTTAAATAATATTATATAGCCCATTCTATAAATGTTACAATATATATATATATATATATATATATATATATATATATATGACTCTTTTTGTGTGTGTGTGTGTGTGTGTGTGTGTGTGTGTGTGTGTGTTTTACAAGGAACAAGAAATTCAGAAAGAAAATATATGTGTTACGTAAGTTTTGCAGTGATCAATGTTGGTTACATTTTAGAGGGCACAATTTCAGTTGAATATGCAAAAAGATTGGGAGCCGCTGCTCTATACTTATATTGTCTCAGTATTTAATATGCCTAAAACAATTTTTATAATTAATTATATTTTTTTCACAATGGTATTTTTTTTAAATAACAGGAATATATAGTTGATAAATATTGGAGGTTCATTATTGAAGTAACATTTTTTTCTCAATGCTTTCTCAACATTGAAATCTACAAAAGATACAAACATAATTTTTGCTGTCACATTTTTCTGAAGACTAAATACATTAAGTGGACAATGAAAGGATGGAGAATATGTAAAGTAAATATGTGATAACAAAGGATAAATTTGTTGAAGGGTCAGAGAGGGTTTTAGTTACAAAAAAAGTAAATTAAATTCATGTTTTGTTAATAATAATTTCTCTAGATTTTTTTAAAAAGAAAACTAGTTACAAAATTAATTTCATAATAATACTTACAAAAGTAACAAACTTAATGGCAGGAGAATAGATGTCTACAGAATATACTGGCTGGTTGCTCATATTCCTCACTAGAGCAAAAACAAAGTCGCTGATGCAATGGATCAAAATTAGTATGTTAAAAATCTGCAACAAAAAAGTTATACACTTCACATAAAACAGATTTAAGTTTAATTTTTTTATTTTATTACCAGAAATAGGCTTAGCGAAAATAAAGAGACTTAACTCTATTGTACTTTTGTTATAGTTTTGTTACTTATGATTCCACCAAGTAAAAAATTATTGCCTTCAATTAAACCACTGAGCCTTAATGGCGTAAATAATTGGCATACCAGTGCATAGAGAAGGGGAGGTTGTCTGTTATGGGAAATGGTATAAGAGTTATTCATTACAAGAAGAATTAAACAATACAAACAAAAAAAGTGTAATTTAGAACTTGTCAAATTTAGAGGCATGGATTGAATTATTCATGTTGTTTATTCCGGAAGGCAGTTAAGGTCAAGAACTAGCAAGCAGTATGTGTTAATAACTAATGAATCCTTGTCAATACGGATAATAACAAGGTTAAAAAACAAAATATGTCTTTTCGGAACTAAAATGTAAATACTGCACCCGAGATAAAACCTACTCCCAGAATCACAAGTCCCAGGGCTACTCAGAGTTATTTCATCTGCAACACGATGAACCTGGCACCAACGTGAATCATAAATTATTAAAATTTGTATCACATTTTTAATAAAATTTCAGGTATGTTGAAACCTTTTCAAAACTAAAATATATTTTAAAGAAACCCTTATAACTTTTGAGGTTATAAGTTCCCAATGGATACATATTACTGTATACATCTTATGTTTCTTTCTCTTTAGATACTTCCAAAAACCTGCATTATACCTCTTCTCAATCTACAACCAACAAACTGCAAACCTTTTAAATTCTCATCTTCACAAGAAACCTTCGTTCTTATTTTGTGTAATCAATCTATTATCAGTATTATGACAATTTTTCACAGATATTTACTTGTGATTTGTTTTATATATTTATCTTAGGGCTAAGAATGATTTTATTTCTTAAAGACAGTAGTTTGTCTATAAGAGGCTTTTAAGAGGTTGTTCTATTTACAAAGCCTAGTTACAATGTACTCTTATAAAAGGACTTTTTTAATAAGATAGCCACTGCAGATGAATAATTCACAAACAGTATGCTACTACTCTATTCATATTCACTATTTGCTACCTAGGGACCTGAATTAATTACTCCGTAAGAGTACAGTAGATTCTTGTTAAGTAGGCCGTTGGTTTATTCGACAAGCATTTAATTGGTATAAAATTTAAAAAGCAAAAATGTATACATGTTACAATAGTCAATGAGTCAAAAACGTGCTTATTTGATCCAATATTTTTTTCTGGGCTAATAGAATGATATAATTTTGTCCAAAAAATGAGAATTAGACCAAGAGGAAAGTGATTTCAGGAAATGTTTCAATACGCTGAAGAGCAAATTTATACTGAAGTGAGACTGCAGCTGTTAGTTGTCAAACTCACCCTAGTAACTCAAAAGTGACAACACATAATATTCAATACTTTTTTGTTAATGTTTTATGAATTTACATAGAAAAGGATATGATTTATAGAGGAGTTTGATGTTCATAGGCCAACTGGCTCATTTATAAGGCGGCTTACTTTTTATAACAGTTGTGTAGAAGAAGATATAGACATTGATTTTAATGATGATGATGGTTTTGGTATATTGCTAAAAATTAGAAGTAATGAAAGTGAGGATCGGGAGGTAGTTGAAAGCCAAGAAGATAATGATCAAGTCCCGGAATACAGTAAAAACTCGATTAACCGTAGTCATGACGGTTGAGGGAATGGACGAATATCAGAAACACTGTATTATTCCTCCAAAACATAACCTCAATCAATTATATTACAGACAGATATCACAATAATAGTTATGTAATATACTTCGGAGGAAAAAGAAAATAAGCATAAAAATGACTGTAATAGCAAATAAAACTATTTATTACATGACAAAAACATCAGTAGCTACAAATGTGGCAAAGTAATGTACAGTAATATAAACTTACAGGTGAAATAGTTGATGTAGCTTAATAAACAAAGAGCGTTCTTGTCCTGCACCTTAAACCACTTCATTACTACAGTATCATTGTGCTATTACAGTAATGGCAGTTAACAGAAACTGACGGTTTAAAGAGTGACGGTTAAACAAAGTTTTATTCTATCTGTTTTTACTGAACAACTTTGATGACATTTAAGAAAATCCTTTGGCAGAGAGAATAAACAGTGCAATCATTACAAGAAAGAATGGAAGAAAGACTTATATAAGCAAAGACAAAAATACACAACCGCTACCATCTCAAGCTAGGTTTAGAGAAATTTTTTTTAGATGTTTATTGTTTACTTGTAGTTAATTAAGTAAAGAAAATGATTTTATGCCTATATGTCAAATATAGAACCATAAAATATACCTATTTGCTACAGTGTCTATTTTTTGTGAATCAGGAGGAAAACTCTGTGTGCCACTTCTCCCATTTAAAAATCAGTGCCACCTCTGGGGGTTAACTGCCTTAAAATAAACGCTCTGTTTTACAGATATCATATAATTACCTTAACCTGCAACATTTTAAGTCCATATCTCAGCACTGTTTATTAATTCTGCTGCTTGCAAATAACACTGTTTTGTTCAGAACCTATTCCTGGGTAACATGTGAAAATAATTGGCATTTACTAAAGTATATTACCCTTTATTTTTCTAAACTGCATTTAAACAATGGTTTAATCAGACCAAATCATGTCAATCTTGAAAGTTGTCAGGTTATCCAGAATCTACTGTACCAATAAAATATTTAGAGAAACTTATTCAATGATATTAAAGTAAATATTGAGCTAAAAACTGAGGAATGCTTGCAGGAACAAATCTCTGTTTAATATTTCAAATTTACAATAATCAATATATAGGAGGACCCCACACACTGCCAAGGACAATAGCTTATTTTTATTTCAGAGTTCCAAATGAAAGTTGAATATGATGTACTTTGGTTCTAATGACTTTCAACATGCCATGCCCTTGAGTCGGTCAAGTAAATGTAACTGTTCAAACATTATGTAATATAAGAACCGGTGTTTTAAGGTTGTTGATCAGAACAAGTTTTTATTCAACACTACAAATAAAATGCTTTCAGCAAATAATTTTGCATTTTCTCACACTGGACAGACATAAGATGACTGGAAGAGTCTACCTGTGTAGGATTATGGGTGTGGGGGGGCTTTCCAAGGCCAAGGGAATTTCTAATAGGTTCTACAGTTTATAAGAGATTTCGGTTTCCTTGAAGGTGTGGTATGTGGTTCTACAGAAATTAATCATTCAATCTATTGACGTCTACTGATACGGAAGCTACTTCTCTCTTAGTCAAAAAATTAAAATAAGAATGGGGCAGTGAAGACTGCTACACAAAGCAGGTGCCACAATGATAGTAGACACACTTGTGTCCTTAAGAAGATGGAAAGGTGGAAGATGATTATGAAGTTTAATACTAAGAAGGAATTTCAATGCTTTGAATGGTTATAGAGCCTACTTACCAATTTTTCTACACAAATGATGTTAGTAAATACATAAGAATAAAACTTTCCTATTTGGATATATTGCTTATTTTTGTAAAATATAGATCTGACAATGTCAGTGACAATTATTTTTTTTGAAGTATAGCTGAATTTGGGTTAGTCTGTGAAACCTCAAATGTGCTGTTTGAAAATAAAATATTACGGCATAACACTGCTTTCATTAATAATAGTATCAAGTATTCTAAATTCCTATGTTATTAACCTTCCCCAGTTTTATTAATAATATACTTATATGTCGGGGCCAAATCTGTATTTTTAACAGATTAAATTTAGTGCAGTATTATTAGAATTTCTAAATTTAACAGAAAAAACTCACTGTTTACTCATTTATTTAAACTTTAATAGCACTAAAAAGTACTAAGTTCAGATTAGTTTTAAGAACTAACCCACCTACAACCTACAAGTTCATAAACAATTCACATGTAAAATAATAGAAATTATTTCCCAAACCGGTTTTAAATTCTGTGGTAAAACAACAGAAAGGAAACTGTTTATCAGTCCTAAGTCTAATACTATCTCACCAACCACATATAATTAATTGAACTTATCCCTAGGTGTGAAGTTACTCTGTGAAGGCTTGTATTTTATACATTTAGGTATTATACCCGATCCCTGAATTTACTTTGTAGGCTTTAAAGAATTTAATTTTACAAAATTTCAACTTTCAATAATTAATTATATTGTACTACAAGGGTAAGGTGAAATGTTCTCGGTCTGACAATGTAAGATTGTGATTTTCAGTTTAAAAAAGATTTTATTTTTCTACATAATCTCCCTTGACTCCAACAAACTATTTCTTCCCTTTTTTCCTGGTGAAAAATTAATTTAGGTTATCATTACCAATCAATGGAAGTGACTAACACAAAATATGTAAAATAAATCAATAAATATTGAATAACCAAAATACAAAACCTAACAAATAAATAAATTCAACAACAAAAAACTACATAACGAATAGCTTATAAAACTTAACAATAACAATATAACAATAAAGATGTAACAATAATTACATAACTAAAAATAACCATAAAAATATAAAACAATAAATTACAAAATAACAACAAAGAACAATATAACAGTAAATAATTATAACAATAATTACAACATAACTAGAAGTAAAAATTCAACAATAAATAAATAGTAATAGCACTGTAACAAAAGGATAAAATGTATAAAATATAAATACTATACACAAAACACACACACACACACACACACAAAAAGAAATATATGTAGAAATATAAGAACATATAATTTTTAAATATTAATTTTTAAAAAAAAGGTTCAGATGGTGCAAGAGAGCGATGACTCGGTCAATGGCCGAGGCATCGTCTCTAAAACCATTTCTAAACTGCCTTTCACATTACAAACCGCACAAATTTTTGTTAAACCAACACAATCCACCAAAATATGTTTTATAGTGAAGATATCACCGCAGTACTGACATATTGGTGGATCTTCACGACACATCAAATATCCATGAGTTGCAGAAGAGTAGCCAATGTGAAGGCGTGTAACCACCACTTCTTCCCTACGTTTTGAACGAATAGAAGACCTCCGGACGGACGATATCCCTAATTTTCCACAGATTATTTTGATTTAAGGTATGCCATTCGTTATTCCAAGCTTCGAGCAAATAAATGTTTCGCCAAAAACATATAATCAGATGCCATAACTCGTTACGTAATGGGCACCAAACTTGTAGCATTCTTCGCTCCTTCATCCGCTTTCGTGTTTCCGAGTATTCTGCAGTGTCCAGAAACCCAGCAGAATGTTACCCCTACATCCTCCAATTGAAGCCTGTGTACAGTACACAAAATGTCTCCAACTAAAGGGTTAACAGAGAAAACGTCCTGAAGAGCACTTTTGGAATCAGAACACAACTGATAGTGGGAAGATCGAGATTAAATGACAGTTAACGATTTGAAAATGGCAAATAGTTCTGCCATGAAAATACTGCAAGCTGAGGGCAGTCCGTACATGTAGGTACAGTATTCCTTCCCGGAAGAGAGACTCTGGAAAGCTGTTAAAATATTTACTGGCGCCATTCTCAACTTCTTCGTTGGACGTAACGAGCTTTCTTCAGGTTTGGAAAGAGAATGAAATCCAAGGGTGCCAAATCAGGAGAGTAAAGGGGATGGCTGAGTAAATTTAACCCCAAATCTTACAATTTTCCTATTGCCAAGACACTTTTGTGAGTAGGTGCGTTGTCAAGATGAAACATGACGTTTTTTCTTCTCTAAGCCAGGCCTCTTCTTGCGAATTTTGACATCCAACTGGTCAAGAAGTAATTGTTCTGCCTTTTTCAAAGCAATCCATTAACAAAATCCCTTTCTCATCATAAAACACACTGGCCATGACCTTTTCAGTAGATGCAATCGACTTTACTTCCTTTGGAGCTGAACCACCTTTCCACCCACTGTTTCGACTGTTGTTTAGTTTTGGGCATGTAGTGGTGGATCCATGTCTCATCCATGGTAACATATAGTCACACAAAATTAGTCGGATCCTTCTTGTCGGTTCAAATATTACTGTGAATGTCATTAGCGAATTTGTTTTTGATCCAATTCAGCAAATGCGGCACCCACCTTGACCAGAGCTTTCGCATCACTAATTTTTCCTGCAAGATGTTTCACATTCCTTCTTCTCATATCCTCACAGCCTCAGCTATGTCACGCAGCTTTACTCTTGTATCGTCCAACAGAATATCGTACACTTTTTCAATAGTTTCTGCTGTCATTGCAGTTTTTGGCAGTCCTTCACATGGGTCATATTCCAGTATTGTGCAACCATGTTTAAATTCAGTTGCCCACTTTTTAACTGTTGACATTAAAGGAGCAGAGTTTGCGTACATTTTTGTGAACTTCGGATGAATTTCTTTAGGGGTTAATTCATCCAAAACGTAAAATTTCACTACCCCACAATATATATAAGTTTATCCATTTTAATGAAAAATATGGAAGACGTCTACTACAAATAATTCCTGTACACAAACTACTTGAGCAAACAAGTTAAAGCTTATCATACAAACTAATGACATGTGCGCAGGCAGGAAAATAAATTGTTACTAATTGGAATGCCAGCTCTGGATCAGGCCAAGAACTTTTCACCCTACCTAGGTAAAGTAATGTTGATTAGGATTGGTTGATCCTAAGTGTTCTCCCTTCTTGGTTGGTCAAACATCCCTTCTTTAGGGACTTGTAGTTGGCACAACTTCCTTGTAGTTCCTACACCTTGACTCTCATATTTTGATTCATTCCTTCATCATTCATTTACCCACTTCATTTTCGGCTCCCATTATTAAACTCTTCTACCTCTATCTTCCAGGGTTATACTGTCCTCTCCTCCACCCAGATTTAACTGTGCTTTCCATTTCTTAAAACTTAACTGTATCTCTCCTAAATTCCTTGATACTCATAGTTTCTCATGGCTTCCCTTTTTCTTTGTCTTGCCCACCAATGAGTTTCCTCTTCTTATTTTAGCCAATCCTGGCCCGTCTTCCATCTGCTGTCTTTCCCAAAAAAAGTCCTCTATGCTTTCCCATCTATGCACCTGGTTTTGGAATTTATTTTCTTCTTAGAAAAGGTCTAATTTAGGAATTGCATATGCTTGTGGGTTTTGCTCCATATAAATTTTACCTGTCTGCTAGATTTACTTTTGAGCTTAAATGTTTTCAAGGATTTGAATGTTATTTTTTTAACAAGTTAATCACATACAGAAATCCCTTGTGTACTGATTTACAACAGTTCCATAGACTTGATTGCCTCAAAAGTGCGTTTACACATTGCTTACCTTTACTATCTATGCCCATGTACCTTAACTTAAGTTTTCTTAGTGATAGTTATTTAATATGTTATCTTGATATGTTCAATTTAATTTTGTTTTCAGAAATAAATATAATTCATTTCATTAAAAAAGTATCCTAATAAATACAGTAAGATTTCTATTTCCATTTATTTCCCTAAAACATGTCACTAATACAATTATTTTTTAGTTTCATTTCGACACAAAATAGAGAGGAAAATTTATGGTTGTTTTTTTCTGTCAAGTCAAATATATTTTCTTTGTTCAAGAATTATGAATTATCAAAACACAATGTATGGTTTACATTTATACTAAAATCATTTTGACACCCAAAATGGTCAAATTATATTTTTCCTTTATTTTTAGAAAGTAATTTAAAACTATCCTGTCTGAGTTTAAGATATCTGTACAAATGAGAAATGTAGGTTAGTATTTAAATAATGGAGGTTGTGTCACTAATGTTAGTTGTGTCATTCATTGTTATGTTATTTATATATTCCTAATTAAAGATTACAAACATATTAATAACCTACTTGAAGGAATTTTGGGCTATATTATTTCATCTATTTTATAATGCCTTACATAATTCTTCAGCAGGGTTCAAAATATTTTTAGTTACTTCTCATCAAAAGAAATTTACTGATTAAAATTTTATAACAATTTTATATTTAAGGTTTGTAATTTCTTAAATACTTATACTGTAAAGAAAATTTATAATATCTTACATAAAATAGGTTTTTTTTTCTTTTGTAGCTGTAGAAGATGTTTGGTATCACTTAACTCAAATTATTTAATTCTTTATTAAATAAAAGTATACCATATAAATGCTAGCTCAATGAAAGAATGAGTTTAGACCATATAAAGTTATTAATTAAAAACTGTTAATTAACACTGATAATGGAGATAATTTCAATATAAAAGTCATTGATTGATAAAATTTGTAATTTCTCCGAAATTATAATGGAAATAAAAAACTTACCAAGGCAAAAAGTTTTTGAGCTCACTAGGAGATCTTAAAAGAAAGCAATAATACCATATAGAGGTAGCATAATAATAGCATTAACAATAACATCAACCATAACCCAAACATTTTCCACATGTACAAAATAGACTACATTTCAACATAGTATAATAATATGAAGTTTACAAACAAAATACAAATCACATATACTTTTTGATCACAAAAACATTATACTTTTGAACACCTACTTTTGAAACCTAGCTGAGCATTTCGTTCTAGCAGCCAACCTAGACACTGATCAACATAACCTACCAATATTCATTCAGTAAGTTTTTTCTAAATTTACAATAATTATAAGTTTGGCAAGTTGTAGTATTTCTAAGCATAAATATGAAACTCAAATTCTATTTCAAAAGTTAATTGTCCTGCACAAAATACATTCTCTACAATATATTATTGTGTTATACATAAATCCTTACTATTATTGTACTATATAAATATTTGTGATGTTTGAAAAAACTTTACACAATCTCTGTCTACTTTCAGTTCACATATGAAAAACATAGGCAGAACATGGTCAGCTAATATCATATTACTTAAAGAGAAAAATGATGAGATGGTATAAAAAAATTTCTATACCACAATTGCTGTATTTTTTGTCATAAATCCCTTCTGAACAACATGAACCTACTAGAAAATGGCAAACATAAGTAAACAACTTTAGATGGCTGCTAATTGAACAGATATGCTAGACCCATCGAACATTTTGTAAACTTGTAAACTATAAGAAAAAATGTAATAAAGGTTTTAAAAAAAATGTAGTTTGCCATAAACAAGGGCATAAGAGTAAGCACAGGATTTCCAAGAGTTGTCCTCAGAAGCGGATAAAATACTTCAATCATTACAATATTATTGCAAAAAAAATAATGTTTACTTATACTAATAATGAATATTTTATTAATATATTTCAATATAATACCTTGCAATTTAATTCATTTTTTAAAGCTTGTTAGAAGAAACTGCCCATAAATTTTAATTACATAAACACAGGTTTCAATTAAATTTCACAAATAATTGTTCAAATCGTTAATCTATTTTACAAAAATTATTAATATAGTTTATTTTTGTTTTTATTTGGAGCTAAAATAAAACCCTGTCTTTCTAATTATTCAAGAAAATATACTAAATAAATTTAATAAGAAAGATAAGTTACAACTTCTATAAATACCAAGGTATCTAAAATGCTAACTATACATATATTATTTTAACAAAGATGTCATTAATCTTATCTCACACCTGAGCAATATCTCCAGTCACTTCTCCCTATTTGATGATATCATAAGTGTGATGAAATACTTAAATCTACAAATATTGCATTATAATTATATAAATTCCAAAATAGAAAACAATTTTTAATGTTTGGTAATGATGTAAAATAGACACATTATAGTAGACTTACAGCTGGAAATGTGTATGATAATAATGGACAATTAAATTCAAAAGTATAATTCTGGAGTATTAATTTTTAAGAGCATACGGTACTGATAATAAATGAAAGAAAAGCCTGGTTCTCTAACAAAAATAATGAAAAAAAACTAAAACCAGGGGGAAAATTTTCGCAGTTCAGTATGGGCAAAACTTTCGCCTCAATACACAGTTAATTTGGTGTTTTAATTGTTGATATTTAAGTAAAGGATTAAGGAAACTGTGTTTTAATTTTTTTAGTTCATAGTGAAATAAATACAAATATAAATATTAAAAAATTGTATTTTCTATAAAACACAATTTTGAATCAAATTGGTTGTAATAAACCACAATAATGATAGAAGTCATTTTTAAAACTAAGCTACTGAATTCCTAAAACAGACTGGAATTATCCAAGATATACAGTAAATTTGTTGTCAACAAGCACAGAAAACATCATACAAGTACATATGAGGTTCAAGTATATAGGTTTATTATGACGGGAGTTTAATGTCAAGGACATTAGGTCTTAATGATTGGAACAAATTTGTTTTTAATTTTTCAATAAGAATCCGGAATCAAGATATATATGCGTATTCTTAAGATTTGTCTACAATTACAAAGTATGCATGGTAATGATAATGATTTTTTACCAATATTAGGAAATATTTTGACCTTAATAGACCCACTTTGTCTTTAATAATTTAAAATAAATTAAGCCAAATTACTAATGATTGGTGTTCCTTTAATTTTATTAGAAATTTAATTATTTAAATTTGAATAAACTTCATATCACAGCAACAATAAATAGATTCTGTTTATTAAAATAATAAAATTGTTGAAAATCCAATCAATCTGTGGTGGGGATGCTAAGAACAACTCAAGATTCCCTCCCTAGGACTGAGCAATGGGAAGAAGGAAAATTCTATTTTATAATTTGTTAAAACATGTTTAAGTTGTATTAACACACAAGAAAAGACTAAATATATGACTTTATATTGTACCTCTAAATATTTTAAATTATACAGAAAAAAATATATTTATTTTTATTACACTTCAGAAAATGATAAAAAAATAAGGATTGATACAATACTTGAATGTGTTGAGCCTACCCTTGTGTACTTATTTGTGTACTTATTTTATTTACCGTTGCTAAAACAAAATTAAATCAGAACTTAAACTAAAACAATTAATTGTTAAAATATTTTAAAGAAACTCTACTTCAATAGAAAAATAAAAATTATGTCTAATAGGTATTACAGGTAAAATAAAACATGTAGGAGATTATACAGTCTGCAGAACATATCCTGCAAAAACAACTAAGCAGGTGTTTTTAAATAAATCCCAGAAAAAACTTATGAAATGACATTGAAATTCCTAAGCAGTCACTGTGACCTTGACTGTTTGACCCAGCAAAGCTATAATACTGAAGAGATTGTGGCTCTTGTTTAAAAATACTTCAAAACTGGTTTCAAAGATTCAACATCCATCCACCTTTCTACCTTTCTAGCAATGACCCAAACTTGCATACTTGTCTGTTAAGCTGTTGGTTAAAAATTACTGTTAAAAATAAATTTCTTATTTGATCACTTCCCTTAACAATTATTAAATGTAAAAATGGCACATTCAAGTCTCTATTACATCATACAATTTAGTGCGACATAAGTAATGAAATTAATTTGATAAATATAATATTTTATTGCACCAGAAATTTTGCTACAGGCAGATATTTTGCTGTAGACAGGTATTTTGCTCAAATGAATTTATAGTTATTTAACATTGGAAAAGGAAACAAAATCAAACAAGGATTGGTTTTGAAAAATCAATATCCACAAGGGCTATTGGTTTTAATAAATTCTAAGCTGGTTTAATTTATTGAAAGGCTTTTAAAGAATTGCACAAGGCTAGTATCTCATTATAATTTTATTGTATGTTAACATTTTGGTCTAATCAAAGCAAACCCTTTGATCCTTTTCAAGATTTGAAGAACAGTATTACAAACATATCACGAACATAGTAATTACTAAATAAAAAAATAATTATGAAATCTTGTCCAATTCCTTATAAGCCTCCTATTATTTTATTAGTATATATCCCGAAGTCAGCTCATACATTTACTGATGTTGCTCATATTTAAACTGTGTATTTTAAATAAAACTTGCTTATACAGTATTTAAACTACTTTAATTAAGATCAAGATTGTGAACTTTAAGAAATAATTGTTCCTTATGATATGTTTTATCTACATGTGGTATGTTTAAAGGTGCAATACAGTATCTTGTGCTTGCAGTATTTTGCAATTATTTGTATACAAGTGTAAGAAACTAAATAACATACTCGACTCTTTTTACTAGTATTATTGATATTCACTTTTTAATCACCAAGTACTTAGATTATAAATTTATGAAGATTATCAGTCAGTATGTAATGCTGTAAAGAGATAGTGATAATAATTTAAATATATAAATATAAGGTAATTTATAACTTGAAAACACATTTCTTTATAAAAAATGTACTTAAGAACTTTTTTTGAAATGTGATTATTAATTCTACTTTAGAAGAATCTGTTCAAAATGTCACATACAGGAAAACTGAGAATAATTACGTGGAAAGTAAGTAAAAGGTCAAATACACTGAAACACAGAGTTAATAACACTTGTTAGTTTCTTGTTTTTTCATGGTATTTAGTTATTTTGCAAACTTTCCTGGTTATTATTGTAGTCATCATCCCATACACACATAGTCATCCTGTATTAAAATAACAGTTCCTTCCTTATGATTGTAAAATGAAAGTAGAAATACAGAGGTGTTCCAGGAGTAGAGAGGTATTATTTCTAAAAGGGGGTTAAAGTATTAAACTAACATATAAACACTAAAAGTCTTTTATATTTTTGTTTTTCTTATTAAACATTTTTAATGTCCCTGCCCTCAACGTAAAATGAGGAAATAGTCAAATTTTCTTAAGGAGTTTTTTGATCTCTATATATTTCTAATCAATAAACGTTCAAAAAAATAAATTTTAAAAAATTATGTAATTTTCTGTAGCCTTTGAGATAGTACTGCTAAAAGCTAGTTTATTTTGAAAATCATAAAATATTATGTTTTTATATATGTAGTTTGTTAAACTCAAACTAAACAAACAAAACTAATGAAAATATTTCAACAATTTTTAGTAAAATGTAATAAATAACTGAATGTTGCTATTAGATGAATGGTAATTAATAGCATGGAAATAATGGTGAAGTTGTTAAAATATAATAGAGTAAACAATATAATTTACATACTCTTCTGATTTTCCTAATAAAATTAACAAAAATATGTATTTAACTGAATTTTTAGATTTTAGTTATTTGGTAGTTTTATTTTAATTAAAGACTAATTAAAACAAATAGAGCAGCATTGACTAAGCTAACTTTTTAAACTAATGTATAGGTAATTTTTTCTCATGTAAATAATTTTGAGCTTGTTTGAATTATTTTTAATTTCTTAAATAAGAAATTTAAAAAATAATGTAAAACTATTTTGTCAAGTACATCCATGTTTGCTTACAATTAGGACTACAATGTATACAGAACAAATTATATGCCACTATAATTAAAATACAAGTACATTATACACTGAGTAAACCTTGTTTTATGTACAATAAGGGATATCTTTACCAGAACCAATAAGAAATCTTACGTAACCCAGAATGATCTATTTTTTATAGTGGTAATTATATGGAGAATGGTATCCATTTACACTATGTGGTAATTTATTTTTAAAAAAGAAGTCATTAGAGAATTTTATAGCCTTTGATTATAATTTAAAAAAACATACTGTATAATAACATTACAATTACTTTCAATCCTTGCCTAACCAATACACATAGAACATACTTTTTTTTAATAGTATACCTATCAGTTTTACAAGTGTTTACAAATTAAATGGTAAAAGGGCCTATAAAGTAGTAACTATCAATAATAGAGCCATGCGTGAGCTCTCCCTAGTAATTTTTAATTTCTACTATATTTTTACATAAAATTGTGTAAATTAGAAACAATCAGTTTATCGATTTTTTACCATTTCTCAAAGATAACTTTTTTCTGCTTTACTTTCCATATTTATTTTTCAGGGAAAACAATAATTGCTAAAAATAATTTTTAGTTTTCAATAAAATAACTGTTATTAACTGACACAACATTCAATCAATAATATAAAAATATTTAATTGATAATAATTAAAAACCAATAAATTATTAAAATATCTACAGATTTTATTAAGATATTGTTAAACATTTTGATTAAATAATAAATTTAATATTATCATAACATCCTAAATAGAGTTTCCATTTGCTTCCAAGATAATTGAAAGAGTAATTTTGTCCATCTCTCTATCTAATTCCTGTCAACATACTAGTTAAAATTCATAAAACTGACAGTTTAAGAAACAACAAACTTTGAAAATAGTAGTGAAAGCTGAGGGGAAATCATAAAAAAGTTATATTTACTTTAATTAAAGACAGACTCAAATTAAAATTGTGCATAGAAGTTGAAAAAAAACTGTATTAAATTATCCTCTGAAACCTAATATAACTCAAAAAATATATTGTATATGAGGTCTGTTTAAAAAATACGCAGACTGAGGTCATAAAAAAAAATGTACTTTATTTGGAAGTTACACGTCTAGGTCTCCTTCAAAGTACTCTCCTCCCCAACGCACACACTTATCCCAACGATGTTTCCACTTGTTATAACAGTCCTGGTACGCTTCTTTTGCGATGGCGTTCAGCTCCTTCGTCGCATTCGCCTTAATTTCCGAAATCGTTTCAAATCTTCTTCCTTTGAGGGGTTTTTTGAGTTTTGGGAATAAGAAAAAGTCACAAGGAGCAAAATCAGGTGAGTAGGAGGGGGGGTGGTAAAGAACAGTGATCGAGTGTTTGGCCAAAAACTCATGAGTTCTGAGTGCTGAGTGAGCTGGAGCGTTGTTGTGATGAAAAACCAGTTATCACTTCTCCACAGTTCTTGTCTTTTGCGTTGGACGGCGTCCCTCAGACGTTTCAGTACTTCAATGTAGGTAATCTGGTTGACTGTAGAGCCTTCAGGGAGGTACTCTTAGTGAACAAAACCCTTAGCATCAAAAAAAAACTGTCAGTATCACCATGACATTCGACCGAACTTGGCGAGCTTTTTTGGGTTTTGGGGACGTTTGACTCACCCATTGGGATGATTGGACCTTCGTTTCAATGTCGTAACCATACACCCATGATTCATCACCAGTTATAATTCTTGACAAAAAGTTCTCTTCATTTGAACGGTCAAGCAGTTCCCGACAAACCCGGACGCAACTGGCTTTTTGGTCGTCAGTCATCAGGCGTGGCAAAAATTTCACAGCGACGCGGTGCATCTTCAATTTTTTAGTCAAAATCTCATAACAAGATCCAACTGATATCCCACACTCTTTGGAAAGCTCCCTAATGGTCAGACGTCGATTTTCGTGCACCAGGGTGTTGATTTTGTCAACGTGTAGGTCGTCAGTTGACGTTGAAGGACGCTCATCGTCATCAATCGACTGTCGGCAACCTTTGAAACGTTCATGCCACTTGAAACATGCATTACGCTTCATGGCAACATCGCAGTAGTCCGTGTTAAGTATGGCAAATGTTTCTGTTGCAGATTTCCCTAATTTTACACAAAATTTCACAGCAATTCGTTGCTCCTTCAGGCTGTCCATTTTACAATCCGACAAACAAAAAAACACTCTTTACTAAACTCCGTGTAACTCATCAACAAATGAAGATATCTGCAACTGAAATACCGCGTTTTAATCAGCTGATTTATACGAACCTGGCGACACCAAGCGGATTCTCCTGAAACTAACTTGAGCCGCGAAATTCAAACAGTCCGCGTATTTTTTTAACAGACCTCGTACTTCAATTTATAAATATAAAACAAGTTTTATCAATTATTAAAGCTTAAAATTTCTAAAACACTGTTAAAGAACCTTGACTAAAACCCTGTTTTCTTTTTTTGCCCTATAAGTTCATTATTTAAGCACTGCATCTGATAAAAACATTATTTCAACTCATTTATGATTTTACATGCTGTGTTCAACAACATTGTGACTTTAATCTATTGCTTCTCATTGACCTTTACTATCTTTAACATGTCATAAAACCTGTTTTACGTTATTCGGATTGGATTTTTTTCTGAATATAAAAAAGGTTTGAAAGTCATTACTCATTTCTCAGAAAGCCTAAAATTATTTGACTTATGCCATATTTGTTTCCTTAAAGAAATTCATCAATCTAAACACTCTTCATCTGACAAACATTTTACACAAAACCATGGGTTTTTAATTATTATATTATTCAACTTATCATTTCCACACAGACCAGTTTTAAATTTGAAATTTTATTTGTACTTTCACCAATCTCAAATGTATTTTTATTGTTTTTTTTAACAAAATTGACCATTGCTTTTTTTTAATTTGCACCCAACATTGGTTTTAATCAACTTTATACTATTTAAACCTTTGTATGAGTGACTACGTTAAATTGTCTATTTCCAGTCAAAAGGGATTCACTAATATGACCTTGAGCCATATTATTAATCATGTATGATCCCTTCAAACTCTACTAAGCTTTAAACATGTTAATGAGATCTTTCAAAAGTCACTTATGAGCTTTTATGTACGATCTCCAGAATGAACTTCAATTTGAAATATTTTTTTACTGTGGTTTCACATGTTTCTAAAATTTTATATCTAGCATTCTTTACATTTAAATTTTCAGTTAGATATTAAGTAAATGAACCTAATATCACAATGATTGCCCCATTGTAGGTACGCTTCAATAATCTATTCAACTATTCACATATATTAGGCTAGCAATAATTACACTTTTTTATACAATTTATAAAAGCATTAGTATACATTTAAATTTTTAAATCTTATCCCCAATAACACAAAAGATTAACAAGTTAGCAGAACCATTGAACAGGAGAATTAATCTTTTTCTAAAAGTTATAATTTTTATTCTTCTGAATACAAGATTGCAAATTGGAAAGTAAAGTTTGGATGAACCTGATGAACAAACACATGAAATTGAAAATTAAATGAAGACAATACTAGATGAAACTATAAAAGATGACAATAACAAAGGCGATGATAGGATTTGTTAAATGTTTTTCAGATTTTCATATTACAGAATAGAGATTGTCCAAACAAGAAAATTGTATTGACAGTTCTACTAGTTTTAGGCGCCATTTTTATCTCCTTTAAAACGTTTTTCACTCTAGCAGTTTAATGTATAAATGTTATGTGCTAATACAAATTTTGTAAACTGGATTTTCCTACATTGTTGAAATTTAGAGTAAGTTTTTTCAAACTTGAATGTCTATAAAAAAAAAGTTTAAATTTATATTGTGTGCATTGAGGTTTTACAATAAAAACACTAAAAATTAAAAATAACTACTGAAAAAACTACCACTGTGTAAAGATATATTCTATGATTTGAGGTAAACCCCTTCTTATGTCAATCATTAAAATTTATGATACAATATAGTCACAGGACCATGTAAAGTGGATAATTAGGCATAAGGGGTGAAGGAAATCAGATGGCCTTATGCTGCCTGAACCTATGGGTCTTTTTCATAAAAGTTCCTATTGTTACTCTTCATCAGGATACTCTATTGTTCTCAGTTTCTGCTCGATTACACTCATTAGTGGCCCTTCACATTTCCTGAAGGCACTTTTAGTTGGCACATAACTACTGTCGGTGTCACATCATTATAATAACAGTATACCCGTCTCACCATGGAGTGTATGTTTGATAGTATTACTGCTTTTCCTCATTACATTTCAAAAAATTGAATGAAAATTTTTCTAAAAGACTATAAACTAGTAACCATCAATAAAATGTGTGATGTGTGGTGCATTGATGCATCTCAATCGCGGAGCAAAGGACAATATGATTTATAAATGTGGGATTCGTAACTGCAGAGCTAAAAAACATATAAGAGATAATACCATTTTTGGAATAGCTTAAGTTACTCCACTTCAACTGCTCACAGTTCTGGTAGCGTGGTTATTGAAATATCTGTTTTTTATTATTGTTTGTGGGACTGGACTTTTGCGGCCTACAGTGAGAAAGCTATTAAATGCTTTCAGCGAGATTCTCGTGGTTTGGCTTCTGGAGAATTGAATTAAAATAGGTGGCACATAACAAATTGTTGAAGTGGATGAAAGCGTGTTTGGGAAACGTTAGTACAATTGTCGGCGTTTGAATAAAACTCGTTGGGTAGTTTGTGGTATAAATAGAGACCACAAAAGTGTTTTTTGAAAATTGTTGAAAAAAGTGATACAACTACATTACTGCAAATAATAATGGAAAATGTGGATCCTGGGATAACAGTCATTACTGATATGTGGAGGGGGTACAATTGTCTGAGTCAAAATGGATATCTACACAAAACGGTCAATCACTCTCTCAATTTTGTTTGTCCTGGTGATCATAATGTGCATACGCAGACAATAGAAAGGTCATTACGTTCAAAACATACCTTGTGGAATATGTATGAAGAAATATTGTTTTGACAAAGCCAGAACAGTCTGAAGAATCTTTTAAGGCAATAAATTATTTCTTCCCTCAATGATTGTGTGAAACATTTGAATTAGTAACGTATAAATAGATATTTATGTCATAGAATAAAATAAACAGGACAATGGCCAATTCTGTCACTTGATGTAAATAATAGATAAGTAGTTTAGATAAGTCCTAGATTAAGAAGAAAAATAAGACAAAGCTACTTTTAGCAGTTTCATGTAATTATAAATTACTACATATGAGGTTATTCCAATATTAAAAAGAAATATGACAAGGCTTTCTAGGCTGCTTTCAGTAAAATGAGGAAATTGTTCCTTAAATAGTTTACTATTTTAAATCAATAATTTTCCCTATTACTTGGAGATGCTGGAGAAGCATTTTACTCTGAAATGGAATAACCCTGAAAGTCTTCATCAAATTTTGTATATGTATTTTGTTCTAGCTTAATAATTTCATTTGTATATGCTGAAAAATATGCTTGAGTAGTTATAAGTTATTTAACTTAAAAGAAAAGGGCCCACCAATATTTCCTTCTGAGTGGAAAAGTTGAAATTCAATAACAATAGGCTACTGCTGAGGATATAGCACAAATTCTACCTGTCCATCTATTGTTGTTGGTGGGCCCATCTGGTTTCCTTAACCTGGCATAATTGGTACAGACAGACAGTTGTTTTCTATTTTCTTTGTGTCTAGATTTGCAAAATAACTGTAGACTTAACACTTAAGGCAAGATAATAAAAAAAAAATCATAACACATTCCATCATATCAAAGAAAGATAGGTTTGAAGTACCAGTACTTTTTCAAATCAGAAAGCATCTTGGTTCAACCCCAACCAGCCAATAATAAAGAGATTTATTTAAAACTTATTCAGAGAAGTGAGTTGATACATTTTGTATCGTATAACTGTAAAGAATCTGTCTCAAAACACAAAAACAGGGTGTCTAGTAAAATAGCTTGAAGAAATTCCCTAAGTTTTCCCTGACTTTTCCTCTTTTAGATGTCTATAGAAAACCCAGTTTACATTGGGCCCATCCATTGATATCTGAAGGATCTTGGATAAATCCATTCTTTGAACACCTTTTAAGAACGAATTGAGTACCTCTTTTGCTTTTGTGTCTGTAAGGAACACAGAACCAAAATATCGAGCTTTCACTTCATCCGTCTCTGCATCCCAATACAAATCCATTTGGGCTCTTTGTGATATTTTGTTTAAACTTTCATCAAAGCCAATTACATACAGTAGTTAGAATTTGAATTTAATGATGTCAGTAACAGATCTATAAAATAATTTGATAAACCGAATACAACACTATAGGAAATTTTATCTTTCCGCAATCTCATGTTCTGTGCAATGTTGCTATCAGGGAACATCCTTGGAAAGAGGCACACACTACCTTCTGCATTGCGTAAATAAGTGTTGCATTACTAAATTCACGCACCATATAATCTCTGCTTCGGTCACTTCATCTTTCAGTTTATATTTATCCTAAGGAAGGAGGGGAGGTAATGAAAACCGGAACATTCTATGTTGAAATAAACAGTGTAAAAATAATCACCGTCAAATAAAACACATACTATCACGAGTCTAGACAAATAGCTGGCTACGAATGTTTACACAGCGTTCTGTGTGGTCAGAAAGAGACTGAGTTATCTGTTATCCCCACCTGTCCATATGATAACAGAACCACTGCGCACCCCAAGGCCACGGTCCAGGGTAAAACGTCCCAGCTGTACCAACTCGACACGTTGAATATTTATTGACATAAGTCCTGAAGTCATAGCAACGGGATTATCAAATAAATAATGTGCATCTAAATAAAGAAGTGTTATTTCCTGACTGCCCTGCCCCTAAACCGCTGGCTTACAATACCAAATATTCGAGAGCAATGGCCACTAGTTTTGTTTCTAATCAAAATAAATATTTTCCCGATTTTTTAAAATTTTCCCTGACTTTTCCCTGAATTTTCCAGAATCTTAAAATTCCCTGACTTTTCCAGGTTTTCCCGGTTTTCCCTGTCACTAGACACCCTGAAAAAAGAAAATTCAGCAAATAAAAGGAAGTGAAGATCATTCACCATTGCCACCTGGAAGAAATAAAGCCAAATGGTGATTTTACATTTAAAATGGCAAGAAGAATCATACATCTTAGAAACAATGTGAGAACTTTAAGTTTTTTACCTGGAATAAACATTCAACTTCAGCTTGTACCAAGGGTATGCAAATTGACAATACTATGGAAGTTAATAATGACAAGTTAGCTTAGAACTCAACGATTGAGATTTTTTTATAAAAAATTAAACATTTTAAATAGAACCAGTTGTGTATTAAATCAAATACCAACAGCAAACTATTTCTTTCTATTTATTATTTTACAAATAATTCTATTATTTATTATTATTATTGAAAAGTAATTTCTCATTTTTACTAAAAATTGAAATTACTTTTGTATTTTTATGAGTATTATTAAATATTTTTCTTGTATAGAAGTTGAATCACATTAATTTTAAAAAAATGAATACTCACTCTTGTTGTTAAATTAATACTATAAATTGTTTGAAATTGAATTCTTGTTTAAAACTCTATGTATGCCCTAATAATTTAATAGTTTCAGCTCTAAATTGACTCTGTCAGTCAGTCAGGACAACAATAATTGTTAGAGATTTTATTATCTAATAAAAAGAAGATTTTATTACACATATAAGAATTTTAAAGTTTTGTTATAAATAAAATTTATTATTTTTATTATTATTAAATATATATATATTTTAGTTTATCTGTTACAGATTTTTAAAGTTTTGTTATAAATAAAATGTATTATTTCTATTATTATTAAATATATTTTAGTTTATCTGTTACTGTTAACATATGAATAAATTCATTTTAACTTTAATTTGTTTAAATAAAATTTAAAGAACTTGTGTTTAGCACAAGTAATAAATGTATGTTAAATTAACTTGATTAGATTTGCACTGCCTTTGAAATTATTCAAGTACAGTAATAATATGATTGTAAAATGAAAACACCTGAACAAAGGCAAAAACAACAAAAGACATAAATAAGTTGAGAAACACAGGAGCCTTGGAGTCGACAATAATGAGTGCTGTTAATTCTGACAAGTCCCTGAACAAAACTTGCAGAATCATGCTATAATTACTTTTGTTTGGTCTCCCAAGAATTATGAAATCCTTAAAGTTTAACAAACCCTACCTATACTAACATTGTTTAAACAAATTTCTTTTCCTGTTCTTGAGATGTCTAAATCTACATTATTTTTTTCTTACTACATGAAAAGGGTTTTTTTATAAAATGAGTATTGTTGGACACCTAAATGTGTTACATAAATTAAGAAGTATATATTTCGAATAATTTTAAATTTAAATTGAGAAAACACTCAGAAACCTTTTCTTTTTTAGTTTTCAACTAATTTTACCTATTTTCTTCATGTTTTCAAGTTGTAGCTTCTAATTATTAATATACTCATCTTCATTTCTGTTAGGGATATTTTTATATGTTTGAGTACATTTTTCTGCCATTCCTAACTTTTCAATATTCTCTTCTGATGACGCGTTTTGGATTGACTCCCATTTTCAAAACTTCAAATATATTGTAGCTTCTAGTTCCAATTTTGATATTTTTAAATGAAAAGTATTACATAATTTTCAATGAAACATATACAAAAAATACAAATTATTCTTTAAACAAAAAGTATTATAAAATATTTTTAAAAAAATATTAATTCAATTCTTTTTCACACTATTTTTAAAAGTCTACTTTTAAAGAAACTACTCTCATATCTAACACCCCAATAGAAACAACAAGTTTATGTATTTTCTACATAATTTTATGTAGAAGCAGAAGAGAAAAAGTGCTGAAGAAAGGGTGATCATGGGGAATAACATTCACTTGAAATAAAGGTCATGGGAAAAATTTCAAAAAACCTAAAATCTATTAAAAATTACCTTTGGAGTGTGGTGACAGCAAAAGTTTACACTGTCAAGTGTCAGGTATAGTAAGATCCTTAGATAAATAGATAGACTTGTATAAATCATATGTTTGAATGATAAGAGCTATGGTAGGTCAAAACTCTGAAAGTTATATCATACAGAAAATTAAATCCAAAAGCCTAAAAAATGTAAGAGAGGAAAAGAGATATGTTAAATCCAACTTTGTTCTAGAAGACAGAATAGTGTGCAGACATATACTTGACAATTTGCAATAAGGAGATATAAGGTTTAGGGTCTTACCTAAGAATTTAGTTATATTCTTATGTAATAAATTCTCATCAGAAATGACAATACATCAGACAAAGAACCTAGCTGCTGTGGCTTCTAGGCACCCAGCAGAAAAAAAATACAAAACTAACAAATCATTCATGTAATCAAATACATTCCTAAGGAAGTGCTTCAGTCCTACATCAGCTGCTGAGTAAAAAATATAACAAAGTTATACAAAATGGGAAACCTTTTACTTAAATTCTAAGGATAGAATCCTCATCTTTTTACTTAACTGGAACAATAGTAAAAATTATAAAGCCCTTAACCTGGCTTAGAGTATTGATCATTCATATGTGATGATATTCTACAGTTACATCTGAGTTCAAAATGCTGTTTTTTTTATTTTTTTAATTTACAGTTTATTAATTAATTTTGTTGTTGTCAATAACAATTTTACCTGTAAAAACTTTACTTTTTATATTTTAAAAAATAAATATTGAAAGTTTTTGACCAGAGAAGAGAGAAACCTTTCTTCATTATAAGCCAAAGCTTGTGACCGAAAGGCTCACCCTCACGAAGCACGCACACGCGCGTACCCCAACGTGACCTAACATTTTACCTCTGCCACTAAAAAATTTAAAAATTTTGAAACAAGCCGGTTCAGCTAGGAATCAAACCCTGTGCAACGCTTGCCAAAATCTGCCAGAGAACCAGTCACTGGCCTTTATATAAAAACCTAACTCGCTGAGATGTTACCCATTGGGTATCCGCTCCCGGGGGGTGAATTCTTTTTCAGACATCTGTTTAAATAATTATAATCACTGATCTTGTAACAAGTTAGTAAAACAATTGTTTTGTATTGTCTTTAAATTTAATTTACATTACAGCACAGTTTGTAATTTTTTTAACAATTTTAACTCTTCTTTATTTCTTTAATACATTTTTTCCTTTAGTCAAAATAATTGTCTTTTCATTTTTAAAACCAAATTAATATTTTACAATACCTTATCATACCTGTAATCTAAGAAAACTAATTTTTAATATTTAATTTAAATTTAAAATTAATCCCTTCTTTCTTAGCTTTAAAAAAGATAATGTTTACCATTTAAATTATCCTACAATTCAGAACTCAGAAAACCTAAATTCAACATTTCACACATAATTTATTTTAATTTAACCTCACAATATTTTTGAGAATCTTAAACAACTTCATTTAAAACAATTTGTAAAAACAACCCTTTAATTATAACTTGAAATCCCTCATTTTCATATTTGGTATTTGAGACCAAATAAGCACAACAATATATCATTGTTTAAGTGCTTTTATGTGTTTCTATTTCAAGACTACAGTGTGGACTCTTACCAAGGTAAGTCTGTCAGTCTCCTAGTCCAAAAAATCTAAATAATCTTTACCAACCAAAACTAACCTAAAAATATATATATATATATATATAAACAGTCGAACCTCTACATAACGAACCTCCAGATAATGAAATCCTCTATATAATGAATTTTTATCTTGTCCCATGACATTTTAGAAGTTATACTGCTTATTTACCTCTATGTAACGAATTTCGGACCTCTCAAAAAAGAATTTTTTTTTTTCAATTTCAACCGAAGAAATGTAGTGTTGTTATAGGCAGCTCACAATGGCATTTCCAGGAAATTGTTTATTTTCAGCAGGAGTCATTGACAAAATGCTTGGACGCCCGATTGTGCCAACATAGGATTGTAGTAAACCAATGTCAGATTATCTCGACTACAAATAGTCTCGGACGTGACATATGTATTATCTTTGTTTCCCTTTACATTACGATCTCCGAAACACTTGGCACAAAAAGAAACAAACATTCTAAGTGAAACGTTGAGTGCTTATTTTAGTATGTAATATATTTTAGTAGTAGGGTCTTTAGTTTTGTATATAAATTTTCTTTTTTCTCTGTCTTTTTTATTGTGTTTTCTTATTTGTCATACAGTAATTTATCATTTGTATTATTTCTTTTTTTAAATTGTGACCCGTTAAACAAAACAATATTTTAGAGTCTAATACACTGTTCTGATGTCACCAATAAAAATGTATATGTTAGAAATAAAATTATTGAGATGAAAACAACGGGGTCAATAATTAGATGCTACGACAGGCTATGCAACCGGCATGGCGTTTCACTGCCGTCAGAGCTGGAAGTTAGGAAAAACAGGCAGTAGTTTGATCACCAATATCGCCGCCGTATTGAAAGTGTTAAAAAATGTAATACGGTTAATAAATAATACAGTTACTAAATTACGGCCTACTGAGTTTGCTTCGATTAAATTCCACTACGTTCAAGTCATGCTTCCTGAAAATGAATTGGTGAGTGTACTTATTTACCAGTAAGTTTTCATAAGCATTAGATAACTTATCATAATAGCCTATACAGAGTAGACCCTATGAAAAATATTGAATGTGGATATCTAATACAATGAAGAAACATCAATAAAACATTTTTAACAACTTGAATTTCAAATAAATTGAGACTTTATAAAACATTATCCTATATTAACATTGGCCTATTACACTAACTACGCTCGTGACATTATACTGTATCCCTTTTATTACCGCAGGTAGTGCGATATGCGTAAGATGGGTGGGAGCATTCTTTACAACACAACCTCTCAATAACGAATACCTCTCTACAACGAATTTTTTCTCTGGATAATCGACTTCGTTACACAGAGGTTCGACTATATATATATATATATATATATATATATATATATATATATATATATATATATATATATATATATATATAATCCAAAAATTCTATACAAACAATTTAAAATCAACATGAGAACAAACACAAATTATCATATTAGCTCACAAAAAAACCAATTACTAACCATTGAAATTTCTTTAATTCTTTTTCTGACTTAAATTTACTCAGAAATCCCAAATGCTTGATTTTTAAATTTAATTTTAATTCGTAAACCTTTTTGCCAAAATTCAAAATATTTTATAACATCAATTTTCTAAGGAAAATCAGTGTCCCTTGTCCAACCAATTAACTCACATTTTAAAAACTTATTCGAATTTTTAACTAATTTTTAAACAGCATTTTCCATGTTATTCACCTTTTTTACAGAGTTGGCATCTATTTCAAACAATCTTACGTTAAATGGTCATTTCTTATAGTTTCATTTAATTCAAATCAAATTTTTTTTAGTTAAAGTTTTATTATAAATTTTAATTTTCAAATCTGTATTTAAATTTTTTTCGAACTATTTCCTTTACCTTTCTCATTTATTTTAAATAATTCTTACACACCTTCCTATTATCTAGGTAGTGTCTGTCATTTTGAATAACTGACTACGTCATAACGACATCCCCACCATCTTGTTTCTTAACAAAGCCACTATTTTAAGTCTTTCGCATTTGTGAAAATTTGCTAAATATCAAATTTTAAAATTTTAAATTTCCCCAAAAATTTAATTTTATTTTTTATTAAATTTGAAAAAGAAAGAAGCTAAGTTCTGACCTTTTGTCCTTACAACTCTTCTTTGTAACAATGCCTTCTGGACCGAATAAAACGTTGCTTGTTTTACCGCGTGCATTTTGATATTTAAATTGTATGATTTAGTTCTCTAGAAATTTATCTAAACACTGTCTCTATTTTTACTCTTATTTCACTCTCAATTAAATTCCAATTTTAGTTCAAACTTCTTATGACTTCCCTCTTTTCAACTGTCTTTTAAACAATGGATTTCTTTATTTTTAAATTTACCCCTCTTAAAAATTTTACTTTAGCCACTGTTAAATTTCTCCACTTCTAACTGAATCTATTTTTAAAACAGTTCCTGGAAACCCCAGACATTCTCCTTAACTGAATGAGTGATAACCCTTCTCTCAATCCCAAGCCACAAAGGGGTAAATGGCAATGAAAAAGTGATGAGCATGTAAAACTAGGTGCATGTGTGCAGGAAGTATAGATACCAACAAGCTTATCTTATGACAAAAGACAGATAGATGACACTATCAGGACTATCGCCAACAAGACCTACAAAGAGGGCAGGAGAAGAAAAATATAAGAATAACTTTTCACTAAGAGCTCAATCGCACATACTCTGGAGAGACTACCTACCATTGAATAATCCCACAAGATCATGACTATCTGCAAGAGCACATGCATGCATGCTAACGACAGCAATCAAACAATTAACAGCTTTAGTCTTGTCTTTACTAGGATGTTTAATGCTAAATGCCACAATTTCTGAGGGCTAGCATTGGCTAAAGTGAATGTTTCACTTTAAGAGTAAGTAAAATTTTTGTAAGGAGCATTGTTATGAGGTCTCTTTAAAAAAAACTGATAAATTGTTTCAATGTCATTTAAAATATAGGCAGCTAAATAATTTAAACATTAGTTGAAATTTAGTAATTTGAAAGTATGTTACCTCCAGTATTTGAAAGTACTGTATGTCTCTTTGACAAAAATTTGTTCAACTGACCCATCTGTAATTTGAGACCTCAAATAAAATTATAGTCTAGATCAATGTTTTCATAATGTTTCCTAACTCTAATTCAGTTCATAATTCCTTTTAAAAAAAATATCAATGGAACAAAATAATATATAAGTATTATTAACGTTTTTCAGATCTATGTAGAATGAAAATTAAATGTAAATGCTAAAATTAATTTAAACAAATTAATGCCACAATTAAATTCAAGTCAAAACAGAAAAAATAAAAAACCATAGCACAAATCCTAATGAGATTTTTTCTCTTGTGTTTGCCCACACCAATTCAAAATACTGATTGATTAAATATTTACATTTATCTCATATCTGAGATAAATATGTATGGATTCATTTATTAAAATCAGTACATATTTATTAAAATTGTACTTTTGAATTGTCAATAATAATTTTAAAAATTCCTCCTGGTATCATTAAAATAATCATTTTGTCAGGAAAGTGCATATACTGTTTTTATGTTGGCAGAAATTTTGTTAACAAGTACAATTAAAAAGTGAGAGCAATATTTAGAGAAAAAAGGTTATCTGCTTCTGTATCACAACACCCAAAATTATTTAACTTTAAAGCCCTAAACAAACTTCCTGTTTAAAAAAAACTTGTCTTTAACTCTAAGTAATTTTGATTCATGGATTTTATTACATTTTTAATTGCAATAAATCCAGTTATACAACTGCAAAGAATTTTCATTTTGAAAAGCAAGTGCTGCTAAATGATTTTTTTAAAGAAGTTAAATAATAACACGAGAAGTTTGATATGAGGACACATGAAGATATGAGTTTATGAGATACGTTGATATGAATTTGATAAGATCATATGAGGACTATGATTTCTATCTGATATAAGTTAAGTATTAAACAACTATAACACTTGATAAGAATGATTAAACATTTTTTAATCTATAGATAATTATTCCGTAGCTAACTGAATTTACTTGCTGATGCGTATCGAAACAATCGTTTCATTTACGAAGCTAACACACTACTCAATAGTAACACAATCATTACTTGAAGTTTAATCAGTGAATTCAATATGATTACAAGCAACTTTAATTTTTTTAATGTAACTCACCACTTTGGATATGTTGAGCCAACTCCATGGTATATCCCTATATTTGCTATGGAGAATGTAGAAAACTTCTAACGGCGAGAATATCCATAAAAACAAGCATGGAAACCACACTAAAACTGTTTTTTCAAAACATATTGTTAAATCCGGATCTTCAGTATTCCAAGTTACATTTACATCCTGAAACAAATATTTTTTAAATATATACAAATCCTTTGAATTTGAAAGCTTTAACCAAACATTTATAGTAACATTTCAAAAATTTAATGCTTTTTTAAAATTTAATTAGTTATCACCACCATATTTCTACCTAAAAAAATTCATGCTTTTACTATCCTCATTGGCTTTGTTGAATAAATTCTGGCTTTATTTCTTTGACTTTAAATACCAACCATACAAGCTATTTTTAACAGAAGCTGTACACTTTTTTCATAAGTTTTTACAAAAAGCAAAGAATTTATCTTTGGTGATGTATGAACACAATGAATGTAGGCCTATATCAATTCTAACTAAAATTCAATTCAAAGTACTCTAAAACCTTTTCTATACCTCCACTAACTTTAATGTTTTATTCAGGAGCCTTTTTAGAGGAATATTCTTTTATCAAGATTTTCCAAAAAAGGACATCCCTATATTTGAAGGTAAATAATAGAGTGCACAGGATTTTATATATTTTATGTTTTTAATAGTAGCTCAAATTAAAGAAGGAAACAAACAATGTAAGATGGTTTATAAACCTCTAAATAATATTAAGTAAAAACAAAGAATGTCTTAAAATTAAAAAACCCTGCAAATAACAGGAATCAAAGAAGCCAATACAGAACATTCATTTAAGTATAATTTAAGACAAATTAAAATTAATAATCTGTTTTTGTAATTTCTGATATTAAAACAGTATACCAGAGAATCTGTCACCTCTAAAACAGTACTGACATTTGTCTCTATTTTTATCTAATAAATATCATCATAACCTCAATTTTTATTTCATTTTATTCTCCAATAATTAATTGTATAGAACTTGAGTATTTGAGGCTTATAAACTTCATACAATTATTAACTATTTTATAATTAATTATTATTCTGTTAAACGATAAGGTATGTAATTAACCACATTTAAAAAAAAATGTACTCTTATGATTAATAATAAAGCATGGGAACTAGTATTGGAAAAAGGTTTTGGAAGGAATTATATTTTTTAATATTTATCATAGCAAGGAGAGAGAACAAGTAATATAAACAAAAAAAAGTCAAAGTTAATTCCTACTTAGGTCTACTAAGAAAGATTTTATTTGAGTTATTTTTATTAAATAATTACAATTAAGATAAATTAACATAACCTTTGTGTAAAAAATACTGCTCCACCACATAAGCTATAACACAAATTATGAAATCATATGTTATCACTTATTTTAAGTCAAATGGGAGGAAACAACTATATTGCATACCTTTCCCTTTTGTGAAAGTTTTTTTCCCATTTAAAAATAAAATGAATTCATTTTAATTTAATTAATGAATTTATTTTTGAAAAACATCAAGTGTCATCCACTACAAGTTGAAAAAAATGTATTTAAACTTGAGTGGATGAATAAAGAATATTTTATTAATGATTGCAAATTTGAACTATATATATATATATATATATATATATATATATATATATATATATATATATATATATATATATATATATATATATAAGGAAAGCGTGAAATAATAAAAAGAATTGAAAAGATATACAAGTAAAATTAATATACAGTTTGGATGCCAGAGGTTAGCAAAGGATAGCAACAATAAAAAATTAAAATTACATTACAAAAAAAATGTGGCAGACAGAAGTGAAAAAATGAATGAATAACATTTTTAGTAGATGCTTTATAGCTAAAGGTTAGTAATAAATAAAGAATGTAAGAAAACCTTTATTGAAATGTTGAAAATCTTCTAAATAAAAATTTGATTCAATTAGTTGGTATTAAATAAGTTGATCTTAAAAAGTGTCAGAATGCCTACGTTTTTATATCAATTACGGGAATGAAAATATATAACTAATTATCATTAAATCAAATCATATTAAATGAAATAAAAAGTAGTATATTATTCAACTGATAAATAAAACTCAATAGACAACTGTGGGACTTGCTGAGAAATTACTATTTCTTATGGAGTTCTTGACTGAGTATAATAAACTTTAAAAAATCTTACATTTATCAAAAAAATTTTTGATAAATAAGGTTTACTTATTAAGAGAAAATATTGTAGTTTAACATAAAAATGTTTTTCTTTCTACGTTATTTTGAAAGCCAAAGATTTTTCTACATCCAAACAATACACAATCAGGCCTCATCTAAAAAAATAGCTAATGGATTTCGGCCTACAAAAGTGAATACTTCTTAGAATACAAAAGAATCTAGTTAATAGAAAACCTTTATTAGAAGTTTAAAAATTTACCAAATAAAAATTGTTTTAAATTAATTTATTTGAAATCTATTCTTATAAAATGTCAGGCACACCTTAGGAAGTTTTCATTAAAAAAATTGGAATAAAAATGTAGGACCCATTATGAGTAGAGGGTTAGCTTCGTAAAAGGAACGAATGTTTTGAAACGCATCAGCAAGTAAGCAATTACGTATTCACTTAGTTTAGTACTTTTTATATGTATAGTAAAATACATTGCATAAAAACAAATATGGTAAATGGGTAATTGCAAACTTTCTAAATTGAACTTGTAAAAATTGAACAATTTTGTTTCTGAACAGTATAACATGATAAAAAAAAATGCTACCCTAAAATTATATAATATGATTTAAATTCATTTACACCAATTAAAAAAGACAAAATCGAAATAGTTTATGGCTGATTAACTAAAGAAATGGAGTTGTTGCTAAAACAAGTGCAGATTAATCCTAACTTCATTATTTTGTTGAAAACACTGGGAACTGGGTAATTATTCACAATGGCCTTTTCCAAATAGGAATACTGGAAAATGGTACTAGTATGAAGTTACTGGATAATAAAATCAGTTCAAATGAACAGTTATGTTTAAGATCCAGATGCAGGAGCCAGCAATATGCACTATTTTCCCTGTTTTAAACACCTTCATTTAATTTGTGTCTGTTAATTTTATTCAAATTTATAAATAAGTTTTCAAATTCTAGTTTGGAATTTGACATATAAACGTTTGTAGATAAAATTATAACACTGAGAAAAATTACAATATCTTGAAATTAAGGTCCAAAATACAATATAAAATTAAAATTATTTCAATTAATGTAGTATAATCTTTTACAAATGTTTTACACCTTCTCAATGAATAATTGAACGGAACATAATTTTCTATTTTTTATACAAACCAATCATAAAAATAAACTAAAAAATACAATATAAACAAGGTGCAATGAATATATGTTAAAAAATGTTTTATTCTGAAAAATATGGCTATGATAGTATTTTGCCAACATTTCTGTTTCTACAGTAAAATTACGCTGTACTGAAGCTCTGGGGACCAACAAGTAGAGGTTAATTTATCGCTTTCTACATTTTTAGGCTAAAAACTAGTTGAAGAATAAGTGATTTTTCTTAGGAAAACTAGTAAAAATTACAAAACATTTATTTACATATGAACCAAATAACTTTATAATTAATAAGTGAGCATAAATTTTCTTATAAAATTTGTGGAGAATTATTTAGAAAAATGTAACACAAACAATTCTAGCTATAAAGAGTTTTCTCACTTCTATTCACGCACTTGTTAGAAAACCAATATATAAAGTTATAAAGTACCAAGCAAAGAATCTATACTTATAGTTTTCTCAGAAAATGGTGTTTATTACTCGCTTGAAAATTTTACACAACTCATCGGTCTATTGAAACAGGGTAAGGGTTAATTGAACCTCAATAAATTGGCAGATCTCAAATGAAGACATACACTACATATGTTGAGGGAAATAGTCATGAATTGTTAGCGCTTGGTAAAATAACACCAGTGTAGAAATAGAACATAAAGTTCTCACATAATAGAGTTAAGTAAATGGCAGTCGCAAGATTGGAAGACAGAAGCAAAAATATGTACAGAGAATGTAGTTATCGGTTGTTAAAATAGTGAGGAAGAAAATTCAACTGACCTTGGTTTTTAAAATGTATCAGGTTTGTCTAAAAATATTTCTCTTGAAATATTGTAAAACAAATATTAATTCATTATCATTATAATAAGCCATCATTATGACAGTTATTCAAATATAAATTAGTATTTTATTAAAAAGTACATGGCTCTACATTTATATATATATATATATATATATATATATATATATATATATATATATATCGCAATATGTATTCTTGTGTATTAATAAAGAACTACGTCAAAATACAAATACAAGAATTATAATTGAATTTACAATTCAAAGATTTTCGTTAGCCAACGAAAATTGTAAATTCAATTATAATTCTTGTATTTGTATTTTGACTTAGTTCTTTATATATATATATATATATATATATATATATATATATATATATTAAATATAGTGATAAATTTTTTTGTAATATAGTTCAAGAATAAAAATATTTCAAATACCAGAATATTTTTAATTTATATATTATTCAAAGCTTTTTGCCAATAAAGTAGTATTATAGGAAAAACAATGATATAAGAAAATGTTTGCAAAAACTAATCATCCTTATATATATATATATATATATATATATATATATATATATATATATATATATATATATATATATATATATATACATAAAAACATTCATTCCTGATGATGTTGGAACTATGTGCCGGCGAAAAGCTTTGAATAATAATAAAAATTATTAAATAATTATTGTATTTTGTATATCCGCGGTTATTTTGATATATACGAGTATAAAAAGTTCAATAGAAATTGAAATGGAAAATTATTTAAACATATACTCTAAATAAACTCTAAGTGAATACAAAAACCGTTTCTTGCGTTAATCTTATTTATTATAATGGCCGTGTTTGGCTTTCGGGAATCTTTGGAAAAAGCCGGAAATCTTGACCCTATCAACCGAATTGTATGCATTTTCCACGTCCTAAAAAGTGTGCGACTAAAAATGCGTCGCTTTTATGTAAGTGGGAAGTGGAACTAAAACAAAAATTGTATATATCGTGACTTTAACGCTAAATTTTAAGTTATAGGTCTTATTAGATTTTTAATGGCCGGCAAAAAGGTAGTTAAGCGTGAAGGATTTTTACAAAAAATACACTAATGTGTAAAGGACAGTTTCTAAGGCAATACTACTTTAGTTTTGCTGTCACCGAAGGTTTTAAAATTGTAAATTTTTTATTTGAATAGTATGGCGTATAAATAAGTTTAAGAAAAACATATAAAGTAGAACAGTCAATGAAAAAAATAACATTGACGATCTAATAATAATTAAATAGCTTCGTTTTTTTTAAATCATGACCTCAAAGAACAGTTTTCTTTTCAGTAAACGCGAGTAGATGTGTGTAGCTTAATAAAACTTTATTATCATCATTATTTTAATTTTTTATCAAGTTTAATTTTTATTTACTATACCACAATGTTTAGAAATAAATAACACAATCTGAGAAAGAAATCTATGAGGGAAAAATTACCAAAACTAGCACTTTAGTATGATTCACCTCCCACTCCAATGGCCCAAACTTAAGACCTTATAAATTTTTAAATTGATGTCATTTCATAAAATTGACTTGAAACACTGAAATTTATTTATTATTTTATTAATATTTATGGAAGAATTTACTTTAATATTTATTATTTCTAATAATAAATAAAAAAATAATAACATGCACACACAAACACGCTCGTGCGCGCGCGCGCGAGTGCACACACTGTAAAGAAAAGTTTTATTATTATAATTATTATTAGAAAAACACTATAAACGAGAATATCTTACAATAACAAGGTTGGATGACATTCGCCAAAATGTATTTTCAGCATATGTAAAGATTATTCATGCCGAGTAACAATTGAGAACAGGCCTACCTACTTCGCCTCGGCTCACGCGATACCGTAATCTGCGAATTATTTGGTCCTTTCATTAGTCCCTAATTCCTTACACTCCATTATAAATAGAAGTGTTGTGGTAAATGAGGGATATTAGGATAAATTTCAACTTGACTGAACCATTAACATAATATTATTTTATAGTACTATAAACAAACAAAAATACTTCAACGTGTATGCAAACTAATTATTAAATAACAGTCTGCAATTGTAATAATTAAAAAAAAATTATAATAATAATTAAAGTAATGTGAAGGATGGAAATTTTGCAAATGTCCTTCAGAACTATTTAATATGTTTAGTTTTCATAACACTTACGGGAAGAGTAACTTAAAATGAAAAGGATAGTTCGTCAAAATAAATTAAGAAGATTAATTAAGGATCTATGTATAAAGGAATAATTAAGAGTGATGGAGATTAAGGCATATAAGTTAAGGAAGAAAGCTGCAGAAGAAATAAAACAATAATAATAATTAAATGTAAGAGAAAATGTTTTCAAAAAATAATAGAGGTATAAAACAATTACATACTTCACGAATAAACATTTTTCAATTATTTATTACAAGTGAGACAAAATTAATAAATGAAAATAACAAAACTAATAAATAAATGTTAGCCCAAGGAAATAAAACCTAATTTTAAAATGTTAATTATTGCCCAGCTGGGGTCTAAGAAGAAACGCGTAAAAATAAAGTACACTCAATTCTTGCTTTAAAAAATATACCATACATCATGTAATACACCAAATACTGTATTCCTAGTAAATATTAATCTAAATAGAATAACTTCAATTTAAACTTTAGCTAGGAAGTGTTACGTTTATTGTAGATTCAGGTACTGCATTTAACTAAGTCAGGAAGTCAATGCAGACAATAGAATCATGGAACCGGAAACCTGGGTAGAGCGAGTGTCCGAGAACCCAGTGGACATTGCAAAGACGTAATGAAAGGTACTGCAGTTGTAATTATAAAAAATCCATTGTTAAATAATGTACTGAGAAGTAACTGTTTGACAAACGTTAACTTAAATTTATGTGATTTGGGTAACTGTAAGAATAGATATTGTTTAGTAAGCTGAATGTTATTGCCTTTATTGGTTGATTGGTAATTAGAATATGAGTATTAGGCGATTAGTTCAAAAAAAAAAGCTAAAAAACAAAATTTTTCTTAAAAAAAATATAATATTTATATCCAATGTAGGAAAGTATTCGAATAGTCATACATTAATTATTTTTATTAAGAAAAATATTTCTTTAGGACAAATATAAAGCAAAAGTTATTTTAAAATTCAGCTAGTAAGGAACAAGCTTTGTGTGAACCTACGTTTGTGAGGCAGTCTAGCGAAAATAATGCAGCTATTGTAAATCTCCTAGTAAGAGATAGCTATCCGCGGTTATTTTAAAATACAAGCATTCAATTAATAGAGGAATTAAATAGGGACACCGAAAATATGCTGGCAGGTAAATTTATGAGAGCAAAAGCCACAAGCACGAGCGGTTCCTGAAGTAAACGTTTTGTCAGAAGAACACGTAATTTCCAAAATCAGGCACGTGTGAAACCACAAAGAATGTTTTGTCTGCCCAGGACATCAAATAGAAGACAGGCCAGGATTGGGTGACATGAGAGAAGGAAGATCATTGGTGGAAAAGACAGGGAGAAAGGAAAGCTATAAAAGGGAGGGTCATCAAGGATTAGAGTTGGTTAAGATTTGGGAGACGCCAATGAAAGTGCTAAAGGGATAATGGAGGAGTGAGTCACGTTTTGGGAGCCGGAGAGGGGAGAAGATCTGAGGTGAGGGAGAGAAGTCATGAGGTGGTGTAATCGGGAAGTCGGGAAAAATACAAATTCCAAAGAAGCGATGTTCGACCGAAAGATGAAGTTCCTCTGTCATCTTGAAAACCAAGTGGACCACGCCGGACCCAAACAAGTTCAAATTCTACTTGAGTAGAAATTAACTGAATATTAAAACTTAAATTCTATTTCTTAAAACAAGAATTTAGAATTCTATTTCTTAAAACTAAATTTATAAAATACAAGCCATCAAACTGTAACCTCAAGGGTAGGGATAAATTTAATTACTTATATGTTGTTGGTTAAAATAGTAATAGAATTAATTAAGACTAAAGTATTGTAAATTGTAAAGTTTCTTTTCTGTTGCTTTTCTGCTAAAATTAGGCTATCTGCCAACCAGGGCATCAATTTCTATTATAGTACATATAAATAAAAATATGTAAATTATTAGTAAATTTTTAGTGTTATTAAAGTCTAACTAAATAGGTAATCAGTGAGTTTTTTTTATCCAGAAATTTTGAAAATCTTGTACTATATTTCATCTGTTTAAAGTACAGAATTTACGCACAGCAAATAAAATTACTATCAATTAAATTCATATTTTGTAGAAATAATTTATTTCGTAACATAACTAAAATCACAGTGGTATGTTATAACTCCAGTAACGTGGGATAACTAGCGTTATGATATATTATATTATCAAACGCTAAAACATCACTAAAACAGTTTTTATGTTAGTATATTGCAAAAAAGCTTCCAACAATATTAAATAAAAAAATATTCTTTATGTGATATATTAATCCGATATTTGTATTTAATAAATTTTATGTAAATGTTTTTACAGACAATTTTATACTAATTCGATGTCGCTACCATTGTAAAGTATTTACAGATACATCCAGTTTCACTGAGATATTAATAACTAGGTTTGGTGTTCAGTAGCACAACGTGTGTTCTATTACAGTGTTGTCCAATTATCAATGCTAGCTTTACAGCAACAGAATTACAACACTTTGCGACATTTACTGATATATACTGATAAGGACGTATATTTTAGGATAGTCCCATTAAAATGAACTCCCTTATCAAAATACATAAAATCAATAAACCCATAAGAGCTCCAGCCCTTCCCGGACGGGTGCTGATATATCCGATAGTAATGGTCTATGTAGCAGACAGGCTGTGGATATATTCGCTTCAGTCCTATCTGTTACGGACGGATGGCGGATATATCCGCGAAATCAACGTAAATATGTATTTCTTCATATTAAATGTGTTTAAATTGAACGAGTACTTGAAAATACAATGAGTTTATGATGCAGTTACCACAAAAGAGTGGTACGAGTTCATTTTTAAGGGGAAATTTCGTCGGTTGGGTTGGCAATAGTCTAGTCAATGCGCGAGTCCCGCACTAACATCTGCTAAATGAATATCTTTTTCAGGGTATAATATCCTGATAAACCAACTAAGTTTGGTTAGAAAGTGTTCGTCCTTTCTGATGAGATTAATGACTACATATATAGCTTTTCTCCTTACTAAGGCAGCAAGGAAATGAAGCAAATGACGATTTGTTGAAAACAACAAAAATAGTAGTAACTTTGGTCGAAACTTTAGTAAAAGACCTTCATGCCCACCACTAGGCCATCATATATATGTTGATAGGTATTACAATACCCCTAAACTATTTCAGGAACTTCTAAAGAAAATATGTTTCTAACAGGTACAGGCAGACTTAGTGAGGGAGAAGACCATGCGTATGACGCCCACAGGAAAATCAGAGATTGGATGGCAAACTTCATTTAATGGAGAAAGCTGTAAAAGGTTCGATCAGATGCCATATTTGCTAAAAGAAGAAAGTGCGTAAAAAGACTATATACTTCTTTAAAATTTGCATTCACAAACCTTAATTATAGCTGTTCACTCGTAAGCTGGCGCGCGATCGATCCATACAAAAACAAAAAGCTACCCCTATTCAAAAACATTGGTTTTTTTATTGCGTGTTGCATCAAAGGTTATCACTAAGAAAAGCAGGCGTCAAGGTCGCTTACAAAACTGATATACAGTGAGTAAATTTGTTCAACATTTATGTAAATTATCTGGTCAATGTGACAAATCAAATAAAACAATTTTTATAGTGGCCTTTCGGCATTGTCAAATCTATAGTATTGTAATATAAACACTCTACCTCATATTATAATGTCTGTGGAACGCTCTTTTGCTTCCTATGCCCTTCTCACCGCTTATGCTAGACATTCAAGGTCACGCGCTAGCTTACGTGTGACCAACTTATTCATCCTGACTCCAGCTTTGAAGCCTACCATACAAAACATGCGTAGGGGAAAACCGAGTGAATTTTCTCTACACATCATTCGGCTTTCCAAAATGTTTTACGAATTAACGCCAAAAGATAATTCGACGTGCTGCCTTCTTCTTCTGCAATCATTCTTCTCATTGCACCTTAGAGGCCTTTGATATGTGGCGAAAAAATGGTATTGTAGTTGTATCCATACCCCCTCACACATCACACCGTCTGCAACCCTTGGATGTGACCTATTACTCGTCACTAAAAGCAGCCTACAATAAGGAATGTGACATTTACATGAAAACAAAACTGTTTGAAAAGATCACACCTTACGACGTTGCTGGTCTTTTTTCGAAGGCTTATGGTTCAGTCACTACAGTCTCAAAAGGCATTACTGGATTTGCAAACACAGGAATCTACCCTTTCAATCCAAATATATTTTCTGATGAAGATTTTCTTGTAGAAGATACCTGCTTTCAACATCAACAACAATCCAATGATACTGTAACTGATGTAACCTTATCTCCTGTTATTAACGAGGCTTCAGTGTCCCCTGGAACATCCTTTCAAGAGATTTTACCAATACCTACAACCAGCAAAGCAAATCAAGCAGATCCTCCAAAGAAAAAAATAGGTAGGCCAAAACAGCGATCGGAAATACTGTCTTCTACACCAATAAAATGTTCTCTTGAAGTAAAACGCCAAAAAAAAATTAGAAAAAAATAAAAAACTAAAAATCAATGTAAAAACGTCCGAAAATAATAAAATTAGGAAGGAGAAAAAAGAGCCACAAGAATATCGTAAGGGTAACAATAAAAGGAAAGGCAAAACATTAATGAAAGTTACAAAAAAAGCAAAGAGAAATCTACTGAAAGAATTTGAATCAACATCCGAAGAAGATATTAGTGAAATTGACTTGTGTGATGATAATGAGTTAGATGACATTGAGACAAACCAAGAGAAATGTTTTGTCTGTGATGAATATGGCCAAGATCAGGAGATGTGGTATCGGTGCACTGGATGTGGGATGTGGGTGCATGCTGAATGCTCTGGCTGGGACTTCCCAGAAGGGTACATGTGTGACATTTGTATAAAAAAATAATTGGCTTGTCCTACAAGCCTCATAACAAATTGATGTGAATGTCAAGACCTTGAACGAATGTAAAATAATAGACTTATGAAATAAAAGACTTACGATGGATTTTTCCTTAGAATAGTTTAAAAGAACTTTTATATGTATGGGTTTGTTTTATTACAAACTTTCTAAAATATTATTTTTTTTTTAAATAGATGTGTTATTATAATTTTTCAACTTTCATCAACCATATGTTTTATTCATCTTTGTTCTATATTTGATTGTGTTTTTATATTATTATTTACATGTTTCCTTTTACTATAATATCTACGTATTTTTTTACTAATGTATGTAATAAACTGTTAAAAATTATTTGGTTTTGTGTTATATCAGATTTCCTATGTTATTTATATGGGGAATAGCGTGTTCGCCATTACCCGACAAGGAGGGCAATACCGAACATTCTTAGGTTTTATTTAACTTTTTTTTTTAAAATATGTGCAAACGATAAACATTAAATACATTATTTATTTTGAAGCACACACCATATATTTTATTTACGACTAATTTAAATTGCATTCGGGAAGACTATTGGAGTGTGACAAAAATAATTCCTTAAGTGTTCGCCATTCCCCTACTCTCCCCTACTTTTAGATTTAATCAGTTTGCTAAAAGAATTAAGAACGTTAAGAGACTGTATATTGCATTGGTTCTACTTTTACATGTAATTTGAGACTTGTCTTTAAAGGTTAAGATTATCCGTTTAATGTATTGTAATTATTTCTGCCCAGTATCGTAGCAGAAAGATGTTTGGAGGGGGGTTCACGACCCGGAGAGTCAAGTAGTGGAACTCTCCCGCAGAAATTTTCGACATTTTAATCTTTAGAAATCATATTTTATGCTAATTTGGTACTTAAAATTACACAATTGTTGGGTCGTCGAGAAGCTGTTTCGCTAAAAACCTAGCACTCTAACACTAGGGTAATATTTTTCTCCTAAAACTAATTGTTTTGGAGGGGCAAGTGCCCCTTGTGCCCCTTCTGGTTTGCCTCTGTTTCTACCTATTATAAGCTACATGCTAAAGTAAGTAATTTTTACAATAATAACGGTCGGATAGCGGATATATCCGCTAACGTTCATGTACCCCAAGGACGAGAGGCGGATATATCAGCATAATTTTGTTTTACAAAAACTGTCAAAATTAATTTTTTCTTATAAAATGAGTAACTTATCTTTACTTTCTCGTAAAAACTGTTCAGAAAATATATGTAACTCAAAATTTTCCCGCCATCCCTAACCTCAATAACTGAACGTATTTTCACAATTTTTCCCGTAAATCTACATATTTACCAATAGTTAGATTCCTTAAACACCAACTACAGTAGCGCCGACACCGTATCACTTAGCGGGCGTTGCACAACTTATTATTCCGTACTGATTTTTTTTACCCAACTTTAAACGGATAAAAAATAACTTTCCGTGTAAAATTTAAAAAAAATCTTGTGCGTATCGTCCTAGGACGTGTTTTAGAACTTAATCTCAGGTGGTTCCTAATTCTCGCATTCACCCCAACGGTAAGAAGGAAATTATGAAAGTGTTCTTCAGAGTATTTGGCCTTAAATATACGTCAGCGACAAAAAAACTAATGTCAAATTCGTGTTTAGGACGTAAAAATACATAAGAAGAGAAAAAACCCACAAAAATAGCGGTAGTCGCACATCTATATAATTACCCTATTTCACATTTAATAATAAAATATATAAACAAATAGATGGCTTAGGTTTGGGATCACCTCTCTCTAGAAAAATATCAGAAATTTAATTCCAAAAGTTTGACGAAATAATCGCATAAACCATAAAATTATCCGACCGCAACGGAGTAGAATGGATTCGATATGTTGATGGATTATGCATCTCTCATAAGAAAGCAATAAAAAAGAATATCATCCTAAAAGAAATTAATAACTTACACCCAAACAAAAATTTACCATGAAGAAAGAAATAAAAACAATAAAATAAACTACTTAGATCTAACATTTACAAGATATACAAATAACACTGAATACTCAATTCTTAGGAAACCTTCCAAATACTAACCCACTCTAACCATCCTTCACAACTAAAATGGCTGCTTACAACTCACTTTTATACAGAATGGTAAAGCCCACTAACAAATAGTGAAAGAGAAAAAATAAACAAATAATGTATCAAATAGCCCAAAAAAATGAATTCAACAAAAATATAGATAAATTATTATTAAAAATATGTACTAAAACAGTCAAAAACTCATGGACCACAAACAGCATGAAAATGGACTACATACACACGATATAATATAGAGGGAATAACAAAAATCTTAAAAAATAACAACATTAACTAAACATACAAAAATACAGAAAATGTAATAAATAAAATAAACCATTCGGAAAAAATATGTCCTACACTTAATAACGGAATTTATAAAATTGAATGTCCCAACTGTAATAAATTATAAAATGGCCAAACATTAGAGAAATTATAAGACAGATATAAGGAACACTGAAGCGACTGGCGCTTAGCTAAAATGAGAAGAAAACGAGGTTCGAGAAAGATCGGCAATAATATAATAGAAATGTGAGTAACAATAGTAAGCTGCGGCAAAGTGCCTTACTTCAATCGCTGAGCACGTAATTACGAAAGTTAGAAAGCCATAATGGGCTCCGTACAAGCACATTTAATTACAGAACAATTCGCACTGAATTTACACATAAATGAATTATTAGTACTTAAGCTTATGCAGCACTTACCCTCGTGGAGCAAGAAAGGGCAAAATTGAAGTGGTCGTAGATCTCGTAGCTGCAGAAGTCCTGGGTACCCAGTTCGTAGTAATCCTGGCCAGGCGAAGTCACACTAAAACTTAAACGAGAAGTCAATAAGCTGCATTTAAAAATCCTAGTCATTTAAGAACTATGGCGCGGAACGACACAAAGGAACTTACAAACGGCGATTGTAATTAAAGTCAGTAATCCGCAAATAACTTATATAATAACGCGGTCACACTAACACACATTAAGACGAACAGTTTAATGCTTGTACGAGGTTTTCACGGTCAAAAGCGGCACTTTGCACGCGTTGTGCAATTTTACGTAACGAGGTATTTTAACGAGGCTGTTAACTGTACGACAGTTCCGAGACAACAGGGACGACTAACTAAAACGGAAAATGCGAGCTAAGGGAGTGGGGATCAAGCCACAGAAAATCAATACTTCAAATCATACATCGATTGGCAGATCGGACGTCACGTGACCATCACTGCACAGTCCAGCTGAGCGTTTGAATGTAGGCCGCGAAACTTCGAGCGCTGACTCGAACATACCGCCCACCAAAACGAATGTTTTTAATCCGCCAGGTGGGTAGAGGGCGAAGAACTAATTAAGCACCGGAAACCGAGGGTGCCGAAGAAATAGCAGGGGGAAACGAAGGAAAGAGAAGAAAAACAAAAAGGGGGGCAAGAGTGCCGAAGAAACCAAAGGTGAAACTCAATGCTGCAGCGGAAAGCCAACAAGCTTGTGGACAGGTCGCTTCAGCTGGCCGTGCGAGGTTTTGACAGTAGCTACGCGGGATACTTGGTCGTGTCCAGGATGTAGATGTATGATCCGACCCATAGGCCAATGAAGGGGGCTCGGATGCTCTCCAGTGATGAAGACGAGTTGATCCTCCTGAAGCGGTGAGGAGTTCTTGTGCCACTTGCGGCGTTGAATCTGCGAATGCAGGTACTGAGTAGACCAAGTCTTCCAGAAACGGTTGGTCATTTGCTGAATCATGGACCAACGAGATTTAAGAGGCGGTTCGGGGTGACATCTCTCCGGAAGTGCAAGGAGCGGTCGTCCAATAAAAAAATGTCCGGGAGTGAGGAAAGACGATCCTTCGCTGGGGTCAGGCGAAACCTCGAAAATAGGGCGACTGTTAAGAATAGCCTCTATCCGGGTAAACAACGTAGACAACTCTTCAGGGTTTAATACCGTATTACCGATCGTGCGGTGCATAAGTCCTTTAGCGGATTTGACGGCAGCCTCCCAGAGTCCGCCGAAATATGGTGCGGCTGGAGGGTTGAAGTGCCATTCAATGCGTTGGTCGGCGAGTTTGCGCTTGATAAGCGATTTCGAGTGGTCAAGCAGTTGATAGACCTCACTCAGGCGGTTCGCGGTTCCAACAAAATTCGTGCCGTTGTCAGAATAAATATCAGAGGGTAGCCCTCGTCTTGACGTGAAACGGTGTAAAGCTGCGAGAAAGGCATCGGTGGATAGGTCGGATACCATCTCCAAGTGCACAGCCTTAGTAGTCATGCAGACAAATAGACAAAGATAAGATTTTAAAAGCTTCGAGGTACGCAAATGATTTGCCTTTGTGTCAAAGGGTCCAGCGAAATCAATTCCCACCCTGCAGAAAGGCGGCGATGGAGTGACTCTAGATGATGGTAAAGAAGCCATCATAGGTGGACGAGGCTTAGATTGCAGACGGAAACACCGCATGCACGCATGAATGCGTTGTCGAAGTAAGGAGCGTAACGCAATAATCCAAAATTCGCCGTTAATCAGCGCTTGAGTGGTGCGCGGTCCGGCATGTAAGGCTAACTTGTGGTAATGATCGCAGATCAAGTTGACGTACTGATGATGTTTAGGAAGCAGAAGGGGGTGCTTAGATTCGTACGACATCTCAGAATGATTAAGTCTTCCGCCCACCCTGAGTAAGCCCTGGGCGTCGACAAATGGCGTTAGGCTGCGGAGCGGATCGATGATTTGAGCGCCACGACGGAGCCGTTGCAATGTTTCGCTGAAGGCCAGCTCTTGTATGAGCTTGACGCAGAGATCTCTGGCGTTACTTAACTCCTGCACCGAAGGCGTAGTAAATGAAGTTTTACTCAAGGCGACTTTGGCCTTGTAGCGGGTGTTATGACCGTGGTTAGTAGTCTGGCCTTTACGACGGCAATTATTCACAAACCGCAGGACGTAAGCGAAAACATGGTGAAGAGTAATTAAGTTCGAATGTCGTTCTATAGTTGCCAATAGTCGATTAGGCTCTTGAACGGCCGTACATAGCAGTCTAGGTTCAGATTTATGTTCGGTCTGGTCCGGGTTAAGGCCGGTCGGCTTAGACAAATGCCACGCAGTAGGACATTGTAGCGCCCATGGTGGGCCGTGCCACCACAGCGGATGTTCAGCAAGCTGGTTAGGTAGACACCCACGGGAAGCAACGTCCGCGGGGTTATCAGCAGTCGAGACATGGAACCAACGGTCCATGGAGGTATTTGAAACGATTTCAGTGACGCGGTTGGCAGTAAAAGTCTTCAATAAATAAGGCGGGGTGTTGATCCAATACAACACAATTTCAGAATCGGTGAAGAAAAACGTCTCGGCGTCAGACACAAAATTCAAAACGGGCTGAACGGACTTGTAGAGTTTGGCCAGCAAGACTGCGCCACAAAGCTCCATGCGAGGTATGGTGATCGGTTTAACTGGAGCTACCCTGCTCTTAGCCTTCAGAATGCTAACGGTAACGACTCCATTCCATTCGGTTCTCAAATATATAGCTGCTGCGTATCCAGCTTCGGAAGCATCGCAAAACCCTAACAGGTGATGCTTGGCAGCTCGTGTGCCAACGTGTCGAGGTATCTGGATAGAAGACAAACTGGCGAATTGAACAATGAAGCTGTCCCATTGATTTAGAAGCGCGGTTGGCAAAGGTTCATCCCATGATAACCTTTCGAGCCACAAGCGTTTGAGAAAGCATTTGATCCAGAAAGTAATAGGCGTTAAGAAACCAAGCGGGTCGAAAGTCCGAGCGACATAAGATAGTATGGTGCGTTTCGTAGGCACCGAAACGAAATTCTGACTCTGGTAGGAGAACGAGTCCGAGGTAGGGTTCCATTGCAGTCCCAGTATTTTGATGGCGGTAGAATCGTCCTGGAACAGTAGCGGGTTCTCCAGATGAGCGGAAGGTAGCGTTGACAATAGTGCAGGATCACTTGATGACCATTTCCTAAGTTCCAGGCCGGCGAGTGCGAAAATGTTAATGAGCTGCTGTATCAATTCCTTGGCATCTTCGGGTGTATCGGCGCCAGTGACAACATCATCAACATAAGTCTGCTGAAGTATTGCTTGCGACGCGGCAGGGTATCGGCTACCTTCGTCCTTTACGAGTTGTTCAAGTGTCCGCAACGCTAAATACGCAGACGGGGTTAGTCCGTACGTGACAGTAGCTAACTCGTATTCCACAAGCGGAGATTGAGGCGTCGGTCGGTATAGTATGTGCTGGTGACAGCGATCAGCTGGGCGCACGGCAATTTGTCGGTACATCATTTTAAGATCAGCACAGACGGCGTGAACATACAGGCGAAAGGAAATGATGACGTTAGACAGGTCCTTCTGAAGCTTAGGACCGGAAAGCAATTGCTGATTTAAAGAATTCGCGTTACAATCAGGCGAGGATGCGTTGAATACTACTCGTAACTTAGTAGTAGAACTGGTGGTCTTAAAAACACAATGATGCGGGATCAAATAGTTAGAAGTATTAAGCGCGGGGTACATATGACCCAGAGTCATATATTCTGTCATGAATTGATGATATTGCCGAGCTACCTCCGGCTGACGACTTAAACGTCGTTCTAAAGCATGATAACTAGCGAGGACAACATTGCGGTTTGACTTAAGTGTTACAGCGTCAGGTTGGAAGGGGAGGGCGACAACATATCTCCCGACTTCATCGCGTTCAGTAGTTGTAGTAAACAGGTATTCACAAAGCTGTTCGTCAGGGCTCAAAGATTTAGCCTCAGTCACTTCTTCGACTTCCCAAAACCGTCGAATATTGTCATCAATAGACTGTAGCGAGGTAATAAACACTCTAGGTTGATGGGGCATACTATACGGTATGGATCCCATAATGACCCAACCTAAACGAGTGTTAAGCGCGGAGGGCTGGCCATGAATGATAGTGCAAGGCCCATTAGTGAGTATTTGGGTGAAAACATCTGCCCCCAGTATAATGTCAACACCGGCAGGCGAGTCGAAATGAGGGTCAGCTAAAGGTAGATGCTGGTATTGAGCACTTATTTGAGAGGCTAACCTAGTAGCCGGCAGCGGGTCAGTAATGTGGTTAAGCACGGCGGCTTCAGTAGTTAGCATTACACCAGGGTCATGCCTCGAGAATAAAATCAACGTAACGTACTCGTGAATACGTGTGGTCTTGGCGGCGACACCAATCAAAGACATATTTGAACTCCGAGTAGGTAGGCTCAACAGGACGCTTGCTTTCTTAGTAATGGCAGATATCTGACTGCCGGGGTCGATAATAGCTCTTAGAAAACGAGGTTGACCATAATGGTCCTGTAAGACGACTTGCGCGGTACCCAACAGGGCGAGAGATTCCTGAATATTACATGACAAAGAATGAGGTTGAGCTTGAGTATCGGTTGCGCGTCTAGTTGCTGGCCTCGGGTGTCGCGGTGTGACTAGTCATTGTTGTGACGGCGGGTTGTTATGTAACAAAGTATGGTGTGCCTCGTTGCACTGCTTGCAGCGTTGGCTGGACTTACATTTAGCTTGGAAATGTGAGCCAAGACAATTGAAGCACCGTTGTAGTTTCATGATGGCATCCTGGCGTGCCACAGAAGGCAGTTCGAGAAAGGATTGACAGTCAATGATGCGATGTCCTTCTCCGCAATAATAACACATGCCTGCGTGTGTCGTAGAAACATGGGATTGATTCATGTGAAGCGGTGGTAATCGGTGACGGAATACTGACATCCTAGGAGTGTTCATAACAGGAGGTATATTTACGGGGCGCGGTCCGTTGAATGGCCGTGTAGGGCCTGACGCAGCACGTCTAGGCTCGTATACATATTGCGTAGCCTTAGGTGTACTAGAATTGTCGGGCGAAACCGAAGGCTGGACTATTGTACTATGTGCCGTGTTAAGGTTAGGTTCCAGTTGGTCAAAATTTAAATCACGGGCCCCTTGCGAATCAGACTCATTTACTGACGACACCAGTATGCGGGGTTGTTGAGCAGCTCTCGCGTTCGTAGAAGCTGCGGCAGGCGGTTGATCCAACAACTCTAGAGCCCGGGCCTGTTCCGTTATAAAATCATTCAAAAGTTTGTACGTAGGCATACGATTTGTGCCTAGCCTCGTTTCAAAATTTAATCTAGTCTGGGGGTCCAAGTTATTAATGGACATCTGAAAAAGCAGAAAATCAGCCAAATCATCTAGCTGGATAACCTTCAACGCACACACAGCGTTTGAATGCGCGGTCAAGAAGCGGTTCAATTCAGTTTGCGAAGCATTCTTAATTGGTTTAAAGTCTTGAATCATTTTAAAATAGTGGTCAGCCAAACGGCGTGGGTTAGCGTACCGATTGCGCAAAGCTTGATATGCAATGCTGTAATTTTGTTCAGATATTACCAAGCCTGTGACAATTGCTAAAGCGTCGCCTTTAAGTACCGATTTCAAATATTGGAATTTCTGTATATCACTAAGACTGTCGTTGCAATGGACTATTGAATCGTACATCGTTATAAAGTCCGTCCAGTCACTGTTGTTTCCTGAAAAAACAGGCAACGCAAGACTAGGGAGGTTAGGTGAACCTACAGCTGATTTGACGGGCGAGGTTGAGGTCACCTCTGCCTTGATAAGGTTAGGATATTTTGCTAACATGGGCAAATACACGTCCTGAAATTGTCTTTTGATATTAAACGCACTTTCAGCTAAACTTGCCACCTGGGTGGCGAACGTTTGTTCTAATATCTCATAAGTATCCACGAAATTGGCCTGAATGCGTCTTATTTCCCGAGCGATGCCTTCCGGCATCCCTTTGTCATCAAGCAGGGTTTGTACTTGTTCCAAATCATTTAATATATTTTTTAATTTAGCGAGGTAATATTCAGTATTAATTGCCATTATAAATAATTTAATAAAGTTCACAAATAAAACGTAACACAAATTAATTTCACAAAATTTTTTAAATAGCGGTAAGTGGACTGTATAGTTTAATAAACGTAAAGTATTTCCTCATCACAAAGCAAATCAAAATCAAGTGACGTATACCTATGACGTCACGTTTCCCGCGCGTGTAACTCGCACAAAGGAAATCAGAAATCAAATGTTGCGCAACACTTAGTAAGATTGCATGAATCATATAAATCAAATTAATTTAAATTCAATCTATCCGGCTCGAATAGGACCAAATGAAGCGACTGGCGCTTAGCTAAAATGAGAAGAAAACGAGGTTCGAGAAAGATCGGCAATAATATAATAGAAATGTGAGTAACAATAGTAAGCTGCGGCAAAGTGCCTTACTTCAATCGCTGAGCACGTAATTACGAAAGTTAGAAAGCCATAATGGGCTCCGTACAAGCACATTTAATTACAGAACAATTCGCACTGAATTTACACATAAATGAATTATTAGTACTTAAGCTTATGCAGCACTTACCCTCGTGGAGCAAGAAAGGGCAAAATTGAAGTGGTCGTAGATCTCGTAGCTGCAGAAGTCCTGGGTACCCAGTTCGTAGTAATCCTGGCCAGGCGAAGTCACACTAAAACTTAAACGAGAAGTCAATAAGCTGCATTTAAAAATCCTAGTCATTTAAGAACTATGGCGCGGAACGACACAAAGGAACTTACAAACGGCGATTGTAATTAAAGTCAGTAATCCGCAAATAACTTATATAATAACGCGGTCACACTAACACACATTAAGACGAACAGTTTAATGCTTGTACGAGGTTTTCACGGTCAAAAGCGGCACTTTGCACGCGTTGTGCAATTTTACGTAACGAGGTATTTTAACGAGGCTGTTAACTGTACGACAGTTCCGAGACAACAGGGACGACTAACTAAAACGGAAAATGCGAGCTAAGGGAGTGGGGATCAAGCCACAGAAAATCAATACTTCAAATCATACATCGATTGGCAGATCGGACGTCACGTGACCATCACTGCACAGTCCAGCTGAGCGTTTGAATGTAGGCCGCGAAACTTCGAGCGCTGACTCGAACAAACACCTTAAAGCATATATCTAACCAAACATTTATCGTTCAAACCTAGCCACACACGCTATCACAAATTACCACACGTTCCCCACAATATAAAACTTGCATCTAATACAGAAAGTACAAAAAGGCCTAAAAATGACAATCTGGGAACAAGTATAAATTTATAAACATAAAAATAACATAACAAACGAAAGAGTACAAATAAAATTTTAAAACGAATTATTCAACCTAATGATTAATAGACAACATTAATCCCAAATCAAACCAAAACTAACCTACAGTACAGTGAAACCAAAAATATAAAGGCAGTCTTCTAAAGCTGGGAAATGAATTCACTGTAATCGTCTAGTAGGTCTACTTAACTTTTGATGTTCCTATTACTGTTAATTGTAAGGTTAAATTGTGGGTTTTCACAAGGACCAGTAAATTTTCTGGCTAAATATTCTATGACTAAGCCATCATCCGAGAGGGTAACCAAGGCGCGTTACGCCAGTTCAGTAATGGAAGTGGAAGAGGCAGCATGTGTTTGGATTTTATACCGTAGGTATAAATCACGAATACAAAGGAATATTAAAATAGTCTCTCACAAAAAATTTTCAATTCCTTTTTCGAACTACCATCTGCATAAAACATCTCAACCAGTTGCTGCCAAGCAGCTTTTGTCAACACTCTGTTTTCGTATTCCGCACTTTCCATGTATCATATAGCACGGCGATTTTTCACTTCTTTAGAGTAGGCGCACATGAGCTTGAAAGTAATTGGGGCGCCGAGATAGTTTTCAATAGGATAGGCAGAAGTACCTTGGGAGTAATGGAGCAACGCACATGGGACGCCGATAGCTATCGGATACCCTCGGCCTATCTCGATAGGTATCTAGGCTGACGCAGGTTTCTCCTCCTATCTAGCGCCAATTCTATCACCAGCGTTCCACTAGTACACAGTTGGTAATGGGACAGTGCACATGAAACGCAGCTCACTTTCTATCTGTTTTATTTTATTAGGTACATTTTCCATATTATAATTACTAATTCCACATTATTTATATGTTTAACTTTGAATATGTATGAATAAACAACTGACATTAATCTTGGGCACTATTATTAATAAGATTGATAATTTGTTATTAATATCAATGAGGAAATATTCACATTTATAGTTTGAGATATTAATTTTTAATAGTTACTATTCATTTTATTTAATTATATATATATTTAGTAATTAAATCTAACAGCCACTTTTTTCAAAAATTCGATAAGTATCAATGGTCAATACGCTCTATCAACATTTCCATTTAACGTAGACGACTAATTTATCCGGGAAACCGCAAAAGAGTTTGATTACAGAAGATTTTGGCAATATCTGAGGCAAGTCATGATATAACATAATTGTCAAATATATTAGTTCCAAACAATTACAAAAACATTTTATTTTTGTTTGTTCCAGTGAAAAACCTCACAAATGAAAGAACATCAAGGACAACTACTGTATACAAGAAGCAAGAGAAAACGAACAGTTGTACACTAAGAACGAAAAAACTACTTTCCTTTTGTAAACTTGCACTTGTTTTTGATCCATCACGAAGGAGAAACAACATAGAGTGAAGCCAGACCGCATCATGGAAAAAATATTAAAAAAATAGGATTGAAATGACGCGCGCTGAAACTCTATCTCATGTGCTCTGAAACTCCGATATGTATCGAAAAGATTGGATTGAAAACTATCTCGGCGTCCCGATTACTTTCAAGCTCATGTGCGCCTAGCCTAACCGGCAGAATCGGCCGAAGAATAGGTCAAGTATTAGCTGTCATCGGCAGAGTAAAAAATCGTCACCTATGTTATCGGGCCTTAAAGCTAGGTAGACCTACTCTCTATCATAAGGAAGGGGTCATAAGGAAGTATCACCCATTAAATATTTTTGTAAGAAGAAGAAAAGGAGAGGTGGGTTCAGGTAGCATTAATGACAAAAAATCAATGATTCCATTGTACTGCGAATGTGAGAAAGTTATGTCGTTGGCAAGTTGGATTATCTGAAGTAGACCTACTCTCTATCGAGGTCATAGTCACCCATTGAATATTCTCGTAAGAAGAAGAAAAGGAGAGGTGGGTTCAGGTAGCATTAAGGAAATGAAATAATGACTCCAGTATACTGCGAATGTGAAAAAATTTTGTCGTCGGCAAGTTGAATTATCTGAAGTAGACCTACTCTCTATCGGGCTCATTGTCACCCATTGAATATTCTTGTAAGAAGAAGAAAAGGAGAGGTGGGTTCAGGTACAATTAATGACAAAAATCAATGATTCCATTGTACTGCGACTGTGAAAAAGTTATGTCGTTGGCGAGTTTGATTATCTGAAGTAGACCTACTCTCTATCGGGGCCATAAAGAAATGTCACCCATTAAATATTATTGTAAGAAGAAAAGGAGAGGTAGGTTCAGGTAGCATTAAGGAAAGGAAATAATGACTCCATTGTACTGCGAATTTGAGAAAGTTATGTCGTTGGCAAGTTGGATTATCTGAAGTAGACCTACTCTATATCGGGGCCATAAAGAAGTGTCACCCATTAAATATTTTTGTAAGAAGAAGAAAAGGAGAGGTAGGTTAAGGTAGCATTAAGGAAAGAAAATAATGACTCCATTGTACTGCGAATGTGAAAAAGTTATGTCGTTGTCAAGTTGGATTATCTGAAGTAGACCTACTCTCTATCGGGGCCATAAAGAAGTGTCACCCATTAAATATTTTTGTAAGAAGAAGAAAAGGAGAGGTAGGTTAAAGTAGCATTAAGGAAAGAAAGTAATGATTCCATTGTACTGCGAATGTGAGAAGTTATGTCATTGGCAAGTTGGATTATCTGAAGTAGATCTACTCTCTATCGGGGCCATAAAGAAGTGTCACCCATTAAATATTTTTGTAAGAAGAAGAAAAGGAGAGGTAGGTTAAGGTAGCATTAAGGAAAGAAAATAATGACTCCATTGTACTGCGAATGTGAAAAAGTTATGTCGTTGTCAAGTTGGATTATCTGAAGTAGACCTACTCTCTATCGGGGTCATAAAGAAGTGTCACCCATTAAATATTCTTGTAAAAAGAAGAAAAATAGAGGTGGGTTTAGGTATCATTAAAGAAAGAAAATAATGATTCCGTTGTACTGTGAATGTGAAAATGTTATGTCGTTGGCACGTTGGATTATCTAAAATAAACCTACTTGACCAAGGTCAAGAGAGGTATCTTATTTTCTGAAATTGTACATTTAATAATGTTGTTCGACTGGGGTTTCCTTGGGGACGCTATAAATGACTTTTGCGTGGGCGATTCCTCAATATTTTAGAGTAATTAGGCTTACTTATTAATATATAGATTTTATAAGCAAATATCAAATTGTTTGTAATTCGGAACCATAACGACGACGACGACCTGAATGACTTCACATTTTCATCGATTTTACATTGAGACTTATTTCCACATTTAATAAAGATATTTTTATTTCAAAGACAAAGCGATCTTTATTATTGATTTCTTACGCGCAGTAAAGTAATACCTTGCTGGCGGAAGTCAGTTTCTAGCTGGAGTTTACAATGCCGTAACAAAACGACATTCAGTAGGGTACTGTTCAGTCTGATAAGGAATGCTATGCACATGCTACAGTCTTGAACGTTTACATTTTGTGATAAGGATTTGTCAACGAGTCGTATTTTTCCTGTAAATAGTATTGATACAAGCAATGTCGCAAGCAATACATTCTTCGTTGTCAAGTAAATACCCTTTTCCTTTTATGTCGTACTTTTAGAACTAAACTTACTACCTTCTAATATTACTACTAATTTGTAATAAAATGTTTGACAACTGTAAATCGATTTTATTGCCGAGAAGGTGTTTGTAGTAATTACCTTCTGCTATATTTCCTAATTGCATTATCAACTGATTGTGAACAATCTATCTGCACATAACTGAATCTTTGGTCAAAAAGAAATTAATTATGAGCAAATGTTTCCTGTAAAAGGAATATATATTTTTATTTCCCTCTTCAGCCATAACAATTATTATTTTTAAGTTTTAAACCATTTCAAATATGATAATAGGTTAGAGGACCTTCATCTTTCTATTGCAGTGTTGGAGAACCTCTACTTCCGGAAATGGGCCTATAAAAACTAGCAATGATTCCTTCCCGTTTTTTTTTTTTATGCTCACTTAATTTTACCTTTGCTTCTTCATATATTCCTCACACAGGGCTGAAAGCTATCAAAGTGTACCCTTGTCACATCCATCCTTCCTATGCTATTCCTCACACAGGGCTGAAAGCTATCAAAGTGTACTCTTGTCACATCTATCCTTCCTACTCTGTTCCTCACACAGGGCTGAAAGCTATCAAAGTGTACCCTTGTCACATCCATCCTTCCTATGCTATTCCTCACACAGGGCTGAAAGCTATCAAAGTGTACCTTTGTCACATCCATCCTTCCTATGCTATTCCTCACACAGGGCTGAAAGCTATCAAAGTGTACCCTTGCAACATCTATCCTTCCTACGCTATTCCTCACACAGGGCTGAAAGCTATCAAAGTGTACCCTTGTAACATCTATCCTTCCCACGTTATTCCTCACACAGGGTTGAAAGCTATCAAAGTGTACTCTTGTCACATCTATCCTTCCTACTCTGTTCCTCACACAGGGCTGAAAGCTATCAAAGTGTACCCTTGTCATATCTATTCTTCCTACGCTATTCCTCACACAGGGTTGAAAGCTATCAAAGTGTACCCTTGTCACATCTATCCTTCCTACGCTATTCCTCACACAGGGTTGAACGCTATCAAAGTATACCCTTGTCACATCTATCCTTCCTACGCTATTCCTCACACAGGGTTGAACGCTATCAAAGTGTACCCTTGTCACATCTATCCTTCCTACGCTATTCCTCACACAGGGTTGAACGCTATCAAAGTATACCCTTGTCACATCTATCCTTCCTACGCTATTCCTCAAACAGGGTTGAACGCTATCAAAGTATACCCTTGTCACATCTATCCTTCCTACGCTATTCCTCACACAGGGTTGAAAGCTATCAAAGTATACCCTTGTCACATCTATCCTTCCTACTCTGTTCCTCACACAGGGTTGAACGCTATCAAGTGTACTCTTGTCACATCTATCCTTCCTACGCTATTCCTTACACAGGGCTGAAAGCTATCAAAGTGTACTCTTGTCACATCTATCCTTCCTACTCTGTTCCTCACACATGGCTGAAAGCTATCAAAGTGTACCCTTGTCACATCTATCCTTCCTACGCTATTCCTCACACAGGGCTGAAAGCTATCAAAGTGTACCCTTGTCACATCTATCCCTCCCACGCTATTCCTCACACAGGGCTGAAAGCTATCAGAGTGTACCCTTGTCACATCTATCCTTCCCACGTTATTCCTCACACAGGGTTGAACGCTATCAAAGTGTACCCTTGTCACATCTATCCTTCCTACGCTATTCCTCACACAGGGCTGAAAGCTATCAAAGTGTACCCTTGTCACATCTATCCTTCCTACGCTATTCCTCACACAGGGCTGAAAGCTATCAAAGTGTACCCTTGTCACATCTATCCCTCCCACGCTATACCTCACACAGGGCTGAAAGCTATCAGAGTGTACCCTTGTCACATCTATCCTTCCCACGTTATTCCTCACACAGAGTTGAACGCTATCAAAGTGTACCCTTGTCACATCTATCCTTCCTACGCTATTCCTCACACAGGGCTGAAAGCTATCAAAGTGTACCCTTGTCACATCTATCCTTCCTACGCTATTCCTCACACAGGGCTGAAAGCTATCAAAGTGTACTCTTGTCACATCTATCCTTCCTACTCTGTTCCTCACACAGGGCTGAAAGCTATCAAAGTGTACCCTTGTCACATCTATCCTTCCTACGCTATTCCTCACACAGGGCTGAAAGCTATCAAAGTGTACCCTTGTCACATCTATCCCTCCCACGCTATTCCTCACACAGGGCTGAAAGCTATCAGAGTGTACCCTTGTCACATCTATCCTTCCCACGTTATTCCTCACACAGGGTTGAACGCTATCAAAGTATACCCTTGTCACATCCATCCTTCCTACTCTGTTCCTCACACAGGGCTGAAAGCTATCAGAGTGTACCCTTGTCACATCCATCCTTCCTACTCTGTTCCTCATACAGGGCTGAAAGCTATCAGAGTGTACCCTTGTCACATCTATCCTTCCCACGCTATTCCTCACACAGGGCTGAAAGCTATCAAAGTGTACCCTTGTCACATCTATCCTTCCTACGCTATTCCTCACACAGGGCTGAAAGCTATCAGAGTGTACCCTTGTCACATCTATCCTTCCTATGCTATTCCTCACACAGGGCTGAAAGCTATCAAAGTGTACTCTTGTCACATCTATCCTTCCTACTCTGTTCCTCACACAGGGCTGAAAGCTATCAAAGTGTACCCTTGTCACATCTATCCTTCCTACGCTATTCCTCACACAAGGCTGAAAGCTATCAGAGTGTACCCTTGTCACATTTATCCTTCCTACTCTATTCCTGACACAGATGGGTAGGACTTGCCTTTAATCCAGCTACGTAGTAGAAGTAGCCCACCTCAAAAATACGTTCTGATTGTTTCACGCAAACCGTGATGCTGTATCAATTTAGGTAGGAAGGTGTAGCTTTCCTCCTTTTACATCTATTCTTCCAACTATATTCCTAACATAGGGGTGTAGGATCTACCTTTGTACCAGGTGGAGAGTAGAAGTACCTCAAAAATGCTATATTATTCTGCGCACACAGACCATGATATATTCCCACTTTATGTATCAAGGTGTACTATTGTCAGGAATTCCTCAAAAATTCTATCTGATCTCCCGTTAAGTCATAACCCCTTTATACCTCACCAATCATTTTTGCTGTTACCATGTCTCATGACATTTGTTGGCCGCCAGAACATATACAAAGCAATTTCAAATGTGATGAAAGAGACGTCGTAGACTCGAGGAACGCTACATCACCACGTCCTTCAGCAATGGTGAAATCTTTATTGTGGTTCGTTATAATGTACATGTAATACTTTCACTACTCAACAAGGTCAATGACTCCACTGCTAGCCAAACTAAATTATTACTAATGACCAATTAGGGGGGAGGAGGACTGTGTCGTAAATAATCAAATGGGTTTTACAAGTTGAATGACACCTTCCATCACACAAGTTACGTCTCTAGAATTTCAGTAGAAAAACAAACCAATCGAATAAATAATTATGCCTGCGTTTTAAATGCTTCTCTTGTTACTGTATTATATATAAAATACATTGGTAAACCTTTGTCCGAAAACATTTACGAAAATATTTACTAGTGGCCAAATATAATTGTCCACTAACTCACAAATAATAATGAATTACACTAATTATAAGCGTTTCAAATAAATCAACCTTTGTGATATCTACAGATCACTAAATTTATCTTTGATTCACATAAATGTATAATAATGGCAAAATTACACATTAATAACATGATTTTACTTATAATTTACATTATAGGCATTGCCAACGATGGCGTCATGTATGCTAAAACGTGCACACTTAAATACACGTAGTATTGTAAAACAATATTAGATTGTGGAGCTCGGAGGAGTGCTGACAGAAGTGGAAATTTTGATAGCTACGTCTACAGAAATTTCGAATTGAGAAAACATCTAATTTGCTTAATGAGAAATTACCAAAAATCTGTTATCAGACTAAGTAATTTTCAATTAAAAAACTGGATTAATAATAAATAACTTATTATTGCCGTTATATTGAATTTTTTCTAATGATATTTACGAAAATTTTAATAAATTAATATATTTATTTCTAACAAAACTATTTAAAAATATCTTTTCCCATACCAATCATCAATAAATAATGTAACATAACATAAGTGTTAAAACAGTTGTTTTACAATATAAAATCAGATGGTACATGAAATCATATGTTATCATTTAATTCACTTTGACGTAACTCACAGCGTAACGTGATGAAATTAATATGACGTAAATCATACTGGCGCGAAATTGTATGTTTATGTCCATCCAAATGGTTTTTATAGGCATCGCTATAAAAATGCTCGGTCTATTTTGTAATAGCCTACAAAATGTAATAGCCTATTTTGTAATAGCCTCTATCTTCCCTGAGATCAATTCCGACGAGCCCAGTTTTATTTAGGCTTACATCATTGCAATACTAAAACAGCTATTTATATCTATTTCATCGATATTGCAAAGAATAATTATTCAGAATGCAATAATAATAATTACACACAAGATGGCGGTCAGGTTAGGTGAATTTTGTTAAAGTTTGTTTAGTTAGGTTTGGTCACTTCTCCAATCACCGTTTGTTACTAACCCATCATAACCGAATACTGTTTAGCTATGTTTTAATAAAGCTATATTTATAACATAGTATATAGGCTACAGTGATATGTTTAATAAAGAAACGTAATTTTATAAAGTTTCGTTGTATTGTAAAGTAAGGTTAAATCTATAGATTAATTTTTCAAAACTTCAATTTTTGAGGGCTTGCTGCCAAATAATATAATTTTGTCCGTATTCTGAAAATTTGTTTATATCGTCATGTATAATATGTATTCAATATAGATGGCATTTGAAACCAATAAAAATACGTTTACATGTTTCACTAGTTTATTGGATACCACCGTAAAATTTTAAACTTCAGTTAATGATTGTAAATATTATTCTCACCAAACCACAGTAGAAATGTGTTAACAAACCGTAATTAAGTTGTAGCAAGTAACTGAAACAAATGGCCGTATCGGACTTTATATGGAACAAGACAACAAATAATTTTCATTACTAAAGGAACATAGACATATATCATAAAGTCAGCTGTATAAAGCAATAATTGAGAAATAATCTACGGATATGTGATCAACTGAAACAAGTACATTGTGTAATGCTTTACTTCAAATGAAGATGATGTTTCGACAGTATCAACTGGTTAAACCTGTTTCGTACGATGAAAATTCTTTAATTAAAATAATCCTGTTTTTTTTGCAGAGCCTATGCAGTACCGTGAAGTGCACTGTTAGTTAGGTTTACGGTGTGTTCACATGTTTAGTTTGCGTTATAACTCAAGGAAATGGCATTTACAACGTACACTATGAGTCATCACACAGACGCATTCGGTTTCCTCAAGATAATATTTATAATTATTTGAAATACTATTTTTATTTATAAAAAATTTATAATATTAATATAAGTACATTACTTATCAACACATTATATCGTACACATTTTCATGACAGCTTCCAAGAAAACTGTTTCAATAGAAATTTAATTTCTACACAAAAAATATTGTAATTATTAGTATATGTCATAACAACATGTAAGGTGAGAGCTCCGTTGTATGATTTTTAATTGAATATACACGTTTTCATAAACAAGAATTAAATTTGATATAAAAAACATACGAATCTTTTCGCTGACATTCAGTAGCGGCATCTTGTAGTTACATGTAATATTGATGTCCTATTTATAACCATGCCTGTTATTCAGTTGCACAACGTCGTTTTATCACACTATGCTAGCTTGATTATACATTTTTGGTAAATCAAACTGACATGTATATTCTGTTATGTTTTGATGTAGTAAGTATTTAATCTTCAATTAATTTATTATCAGTTTTATCTTTGTAAATTTCAATATTTTTAAACTGTTTAATTTTGTAGTTACAGTCCTGGAAAATCAAACCTCTCTGTAAATTTTATTATATTTTGATCTTGTATGTATTTGTTTTTTTAAAATTTATTTATTACCAGTTTCATGTATGTAAAATTGCCAGCTTTTGAAAGTACTAATTTCGTAATCTCTATTTAGTTTTTTGTCAATTTTATATACTTAAAGTATTAAAAAAAACGTTATTATTATTAATATAAAATGTAGCAAAATTTGATTAATAAACATGAAATTTTTTCTAGGAAATTAAATGTTCCTTTTATCGTTCGTTCAAATTTTTCTTAGAGCAGCCTACATTTATTAGATATGGATGCCAAAATATGAATTTGATCAAAAAACCAAAGATAGAAGTTTGTGGATAAATATTTTTGAAGATGTAGAAATTTACGAACATAAATTGATATTGAATATCAAATATATATTAAATCAAGACAAAATACAATTTGCAGAATAGTTGATGATTTATAAGCGATGTAGAATCAATCTAGCATTGGTAAATTTGACAAGTGTGATATAACACAACATTGTGCAACTAAACGCCACGCTTGGTTATTATTAATAGCTACCTCATCGATATTGCAGGAACCACATTATGTCGGCACTGAACAGTAAAACCTTCGTGAATTTATTAATTTTTATTTTTTGTTCTTGAAAACATTTATAATAATTGAAAAATTATAACAACAGTATTATATAATAATGGACATAAACAATATTTAAATCAATTAGGCAAAAAACTATAAATTATCCACAACATGAAATGGCTGGTTATAATTCATTTTTACAACGAATGCATAAAATACAGCTAATAAATAAAGACAAAGCTATAGGAAAAACATCATATACCACATAAATGGGGAAAAAAAGAATAAAAAAAACAGATAAATCAGAAAAAACTACCATAATACACGTGTAGGCTAAATAGTTCTAGATACTGTATTATCAAGAGTATTATGAAATGACTTCACCGTTTACACTGGACAATAAAGACGCTTTCATAACCCCATTCAGTTAGGCGGTATTTGATTTCTTAAGTATTTCAGGCCTTAACCTTTGACCAGTACAATTGAAAGCGATGTTGCTAGTCTATTTAAGCCCAGAGCACATGCTTACCATGTAATTCGTGTTCATCACAACGCTGTTAAAGGATGTCAATAATTGAACACTCTCTGAGAGAATGTTAAAAGGGAGAAATGTTGTAGTGTTCGTGTGGCTTATTGCAAGAGAAAGAGAAGAGGAGCTTAAACAAACTACCCCCATTAAAGCTGATCCCCCTCCCCACCCAACACCACCTAGACAAGAGGCCTGGCACATGCCATAAAATCCCTAACATACGTCAAAGGCCCCAGGATTACTGTAGAATTTCTAAAATAACTGTATGTGCAGATGAACTTGTGCTGAGGCTTCGGTTACTTCCGTTCCTATGTTCATAGTGTTCCGGTCGTGATGTTGCTGTTTAGTTTTATAGATTCTGAATAGTGTATCGTTCCTATGTTCATATTGTTTCGGTCGTGATGTTGCTGGTTAGTTTTATAGATTCTGAATAGTGTATCGTTCCTATGTTCATATTGTTTCGGTCGTGATGTTGCTGGTTAGGTTTATAGATTCTGAATAGTGTATCGTTCCTATGTTCATATTGTTTCGGTCGTGATGTTGCTGGTTAGTTTTATAGATTCTGAATAGTGTATCGTTCCTATGTTTATAGTGTTCCAGTCGTGATGTTGCTGGTTAGTTTTATAGATTCTGAATAATGTATCGTTCCTATGTTTATAGTGTTCCGGTCGTGATGTTGCTGGTTAGGTTTATAGATTCTGAATAGTTTATCGTTCCTATGTTTACAGTGTTCCGGTCGTGATGTTGCTGGTTAGTTTTATAGATTCTGAATAGTTTATCGTTCCTATGTTTACAGTGTTCCGGTCGTGATGTTGCTGGTTAGTTTTATAGATTCTGAATAGTTTATCGTTCCTATGTTTACAGTGTTCTGGTCGTGATGTTGCTGGTTAGTTTTATAGATTCTGAATAGTTTATCGTTCCTATGTTTACAGTGTTCCGGTCGTGATGTTGCTGGTTAGTTGTATAGATTCTGAATATTGCATCGTTTCTATGTTTATACTGTTCCGGTCGTGATGTTGCTGGTTAGTTTTATAGATTCTGAATAGTGTATCGTTCCTATGTTTACAGTGTTCCGGTCGTGATGTTGCTGGTTAGTTTTATAGATTCTGAATAGTGTATCGTTCCTATGTTTATAGTGTTCCAGTCGTGATGTTGCTGGTTAGTTTTATAGATTCTGAATAGTGTATCGTTCCTATGTTTACAGTGTCCCGGTCGTGATGTTGCTGGTTAGTTTTATAGATTCTGAATAGTTTATATCGTTCCTATGTTTACAGTGTTCCGGTCGTGAGTTGCTGGTTAGTTTTATAGATTCTGAATAGTGTATCGTTCCTATGTTCCGGTCGTGATGGTGCTGGTTATTTTTATAGATTCTGAATAGTGTATCGTTCCTATGTTCATAGTGTTCCGGTCGTGATGTTTTTGGTTAGTTTTATAGTTTTTGAATAGTGTATCGTTCCTATGTTCATATTGTTCCGGTCGTGATGTTTTTGGTTAGTTTTATAGTTTCTGAATAGTGTATCGTTCCTATGTTCATAGTGTTTCTGTCGTGATGTTTTTGGTTAGTTTTATAGTTTCTGAATAGTGTATCGTTCCTATGTTCATAGTGTTCCTGTCGTGATGTTTTTGGTTAGTTTTATAGTTTCTGAATAGTGTATCGTTCCTATGTTCATAGTGTTCCTGTTGTGATGTTTTTGGTTATTTTTATAGTTTCTGAATAGTGTATCGTTCCTATGTTCATAGTGTTCCTGTCGTGATGTTTTTGGTTAGTTTAATAGTTTCTGAATAGTGTATCGTTCCTATGTTCATAGTGTTCCGGTCGTGATGTTTTTTGGTTAGTTTTATAGTTTCTGAATAGTGTATAGTTCCTATGTTCATAGTGTTCCTGTCGTGATGTTTTTGGTTAGTTTTATAGTTTCTGAATAGTGTATCGTTCCTATGTTCATAGTGTTCCTGTTGTGATGTTTTTGGTTATTTTTATAGTTTCTGAATAGTGTATCGTTCCTATGTTCATAGTGTTCCTGTCGTGATGTTTTTGGTTAGTTTAATAGTTTCTGAATAGTGTATCGTTCCTATGTTCATAGTGTTCCGGTCGTGATGTTTTTTGGTTAGTTTTATAGTTTCTGAATAGTGTAGAGTTCCTATGTTCATAGTGTTCCTGTCGTGATGTTTTTGGTTAGTTTTATAGTTTCTGAATAGTGTATCGTTCCAATGTTTATAGTGTTCCGGTCGTGATGTTGCTGGTTAGTTCAGTTCCTATCTTCATATTGTTCCTGTCGTGATGTTGCTGGTTAGTTCCGTTCCTATGTTCATAGTGTTCCGGTCGTGATGTTGCTGTTTTTTTTTTATAGATTCTGAATAGTGTATCGTTCTACTTTTCCAAATGAAATAGATTTTTTCAAAGCTTAGGATGGTATACAAATGCAGTGCCTTCTGTTTACTGTCATCCATCAGACAAGAACGTCCCATTGTTCTTCGTAATTGACCCTGTTCATGTCATATATTTAAATGCATAAGAAATAACTTGGCCAATCAAAAGTATGACAATCAGATACTGGCTTATCCAGCCATCGAAGACTAGTGTTCTGAAAATCCCATTCAGTTACAACATGCTTTATTTTCAGCTGTAAAAAAGGTGCACAGCGTCGAAGGGAGAGAGTTAGTAAAATATTCTAATGGGTTGAATTTAAAGCCCCTCTATCCTTTAACTTTAAAAATAATTTATGAAATTGGTGATCAATGTTTTTAATTAATTTTTAATTGAATGTCTGTTATCTCTTGGAGAAAATCACAATATTAGTAGGTCTAATTACAAATATAACTGCTGAATTCATAAAGATAATCTGTAATTGGTGGAAAGTTGTAAATGTAAAAACTAAAAACAAGTGTATCAGAACTAGATATCACTTACAAGAGCCAATAACATCAGATCAATCTAAAGCCAATTATATGTATTTAAAGAAGGTGTTGTTTTGGCTAGATACTTGGAGTGATTGTATAAGTACAAATAATGCTCTTAAGTAGAGAAACTCATTTGGCGTTTAGTCATACTACTCATGCTTTAGTTGAAATCGCCAATTACTGTCTAACTGATTGAATTTTAAATACTTTTGCCAGGGAAGATTCAAACAGAAGGTTTAGAACCCAGATTTTGTAAATATCGAACAATGGCAAAATCACAATATTTAATTTCACTTGGTAAAATATTTGAAATAGAATCCAAAATAAGGCAAAATTTGATTAGCCTAACGTTATTTGGAAAGGTAATCGTTAATTTCGATGAAAACATAGACACATCTAGATTTATTTACACTGACACAATTCGTGAAAATTTATTTCCAATTATCGACTTTATATGTCACTTTAGTGAAGATTATTACAGTGAAAATGAAAATGTATTATCTATTTTAACTTGCATATCTGGCTACTGCGCAAAAAGTAGCACACCAAAAATAAACTGCACTGATTGCAGGATATACCTAGTCTTAGATAAGGATCTGCAAGTCACAAGAGGTGAGCAATTCAGTTTCATTAGAAAAATAGATAGGCTTGAATAGGCATATAGATGTTGAAGAAGAGCTTGTACAGTGTACAATGTACACTATTTTTTGGGGGAGGGCTACTCGTAATGTTTGCAAAGAATGGGCGTACAATTGGCAGATATAAATCATTTAAACACCCTTTTCAAGATAAAATCGCTAATGGAAAATGCATCTTCTTCTGAAACGCTTTAAAACAAAACTGTCCGAAAAGAAACCATCTGGAACATCCTATAGTAGTATTCTTGGCTTCAGAGATATTTATAAGAAAGCAAAAATTACTCCTGATGGTTTACAATTTGATGAGAATGCCATTACTGTCGCGCATCTAAAGTAGCCAAAGTAAAGCTGGTCTTAAAGATAGAAAAACAGTCAACCGCCTTGACATCAGGAAAACTTGGAGACCATATAGTGATTGTTGTTTGTATAAATGCTAGTGGCTCATCCATGGTCACTTTAGTAATATTTCAGAGGAAAATATAAGTGAACAGCCGAAGGAAGGTCCTCCAGCATTAACAATCTTTGCAGTGCACACTCGGTGGTTTCAACATTTGAATGCTACAAGTTTCGAGTTTACCCATCCTCTATGCTGTTCCTCTTGGTTAGTCACTTTATCCACACACAGAATAGTGACCTTAAAGAGTTGGCAAAACAAATCACGCTATCATCGTCCCGCTTGCACCTCACTCCTCACACAAACTACAAACCTTTGGCTACAATTTTAATGGCGTGTCTTAAAGTTGGTTAAGATGAAATCAGGCAGTGGTCAGGGCACAAAGAATAACCTCTCTGTCTCTGATGTAATGAACATTATTTTGAAAATAGCATATTTTTGAGACATTCATAATCCCTTTAGAAAGTATTCAAGTAGCATAAGCAAATACGAAAAAAATCAAAGTTGACTCAATCTTTGTTCACAATTAACATTGTACTCGTATTTAAGCTTCTTTCAGACTGATAATTAATAAATATATTTTTTAAGAAACTATTCGGTAAAGGTTTGGCATAATACCAACAGGAAACCGATAAGGGAGTGAAATCATTTACTAAGGACTGAAGATCAGACGCAATTCACGGGAAATGGCTTTACAAATAACGCACACAGTAGGCCTAATCTGTTATCAATGTGATAAATATTTTAAAGGGAAGCGCGTTTTCCGCTATAACTTGTGAACATCGAGACATTAAATATATTTTTTCAAACGATTTGTTCCTTCTTAGTTAAGCTTTTATTGTTTTCTACGAGTGAAAAATCAGCAGCTGTTTACTGCACTTTATGCGGTTAGACAAAATTACTCATTCTACAAAAATGTCCATTATTAAGATTCTACATATCTCAACATTTCCTTGACTAGTCACAGTGAAATTTAAAATTACTAAAAGGAATATACTTATTTCCCAAGCCTGAGATTATCAGTAATTTTTTATCAAACTGTGACGAACCCCCTTGAACTTTCATTTCACAGCAGCGTAAATCGCGTTGTCTCAAAGCACACGGCACATTTTTAACTAATCTTTAACATGACCTCAATGTACTCAATTAAACTCCAACTGAAGTGTTTTATAATTAACTTTGGGCATATATTTTCTTTAATCAACTTTCGCTGCTAAATTTGTTACGGTGATGAGAATTTTTTTTTAATCACTCGCTACTTATACGATGACATACTATCTGATAACAGCAAAACAGGAACTCCCAATTACAGAACAAATTTTATAGGCTGGCACTTAGGTAGAAATTGTGTATTCGTCGTCTACAAATCATCAGGCACTCCCATCATCCATCATCGGGGTCATAAATCGCGGTCTACTCGTCTCGACCCTCACACAAACCTATTAGCACTCTTCCGTGAACGCCCTATTTACATTTATTGTTATTTTACCATACATTAAACAGTATTAATAAGGAACAAAATAATGTGTCAACAACGGAGGTTCAAAAGTAAATATTTTTTTTAATGACTTGAGAGCACCTCCACCCTCCCCTCGTCCTCTCGCCGGATTTTAAAGCCTCCAAGTGTCAGCATATAAAATTTGACCTGTATTACTACAACTACTGGCAAATATTGCATATTAATTTAGGTTCCAAGTGTTTAAATTGTTTCTTTTTTGGAACGTATTTTTAGTAACATATATGAGAATGAAAAAAATACGAGTTGGTAAAATCTATGTTAAGTATTACCCGACTCGTCAAATAGGATCTATTACTAAACCGCCTGCTAAGAGTTGGATGAATGATTTAATATCTAAGTCTTGGAGAAAAAGGTTATCTTTCTAAAATATACAAACCTTGGCAGTTTCTCTCCCAAAATAACCATCAGCAAAGCCCCACACAAGCATCAACGAATTATTAGTAGTGTCATTTCCTTGGATACATAAATATTAAAAGTAATTTATCAGCATTCCAGTCGTAATCGATATGAACAAAACAAAAAATATGTTTACCTGGTGATTCAGAAAGTGTTCAAGATTAAAATATTGATTGTTTTATAAACCAGAACGCTATATTACAGTGATATTCTAACCAGTGATGTATTAGACCATTGCTACAAAGTGTTCGACTAGTGTACAATTAAATAGTTGAACAAAAAAATAGAAGTTGACTAAGCTTATAACAAGTGAAGTTGCCTCCATTTTGGTATACATTTTTGCATCGCTCTAAGAACAAGGGCAACGTTTATCACTCTTATAGCTTCAACTGTTTACCCCGTGTAATAGAAAACACTATTTAAAAAACAAACAAATACATTCTAACCGGATACTTTGTAGCTATATTTTAATGTAGAATAAAACGTCCTCTGTTTTAAAAATCAGTGATTTTTTACGTTTAGTGTGTTATGAAGTAAAACTATTTCTGTTTTTATTTGAAGTTTTGGGGCTTCAGCATTTGGTTATATTATTTTTTCCGTGTTCTTGAAGATTTTCTACATCGCCATGTAGATTTTGTTTTGCCAATTTATTACGCCTGGGATGTCGATAATTACTCAAGAAAACATTTTAAAACTACGTTGTTTTTTTATCCTGTCATTCCCTAGATTAAAACACTTCAAAATGGCTTTTAATAAGTGATTGTAATCATTCATTGAAGAGATAACAGATGTTTGCGTCTCCAGCTATTAATTTGTTCTATTAAGACACGGAAGCTCGTAACTTTAAATGCAAACATTTACATGGCCAATGCTGTGTGTACATGGGCTTATATGAAGTGTAATTGAAAGTGCTGATAAGTATTTTATCAAGAATTTTCCTTGAAATATTTATTGTTGTACTGCGGCGGAAACACAGATTAACACTATCAAATCTGTGCAATCTAGAAGGACTGAAATAGGTTTACAAATGAATGTATGGCTGTTCACTCGTAAGCTGGCGATCCATTGATCGATAAAAAACAAAAAGCTAGCAGTATTCAAATCATTGGTTTTTGTAGTGCGTGTTGCATCAAAGGCCATTGCTAAGAAATGATAGGCGTCGCGCTCGTTTAGAAAACTGATACAGTATAAGTAAATTTGTTCAAAACTTTATGTAATTATCTGGTTCATATGACAAATCAAATAAAATAATATTTATAGCAACCTTTCGGCCGTGTCAAATCTACATTATTTTAATACAATATAAACACTATACCTCATACTATAATGTCTGTGGAACGGTCTTTTGCTTCTTCTACTCTTCCCCCGCCCCGGCGAAATGTCCAGATACCAAAGTAATTTTCAAAATGCAATACAAAGTTTAGAAAATTAATGTGCTAGCAAATAGGCCTACTCGTATGTGGAGCAAAAGAAACGTAAACTAAAACGTGAATCCATTAATGCAAACATTAAAACATATTTATTTAATTTCACTAATTAAAGATATACACAATTGGATGTGTTCGCCAATGCATGGTATTACTTGTATTCGAGTTTATAACTTGTAATTAGTTGCCATTATTTTTATAAAAATTACTCTTATTGATCACTTAAACAATAGTTTATGACTATCCGAACTTTATATTTAGTAAATTTGTTAAAACTTACTGAGACAGAACGTTTTCGATCGCTATGTGCCGATCTTTATCAATGTCTTCTGCTTGGAAATGTTGGGTCAAGCCGTGACGGTTTTAAAGGTAGGTTTTCGATAGTATCAAAGAGTATGTGTGATTTGTATTGTGTTTGTTCGTTTAATATGTTTGTATTTTGTGTTTTTGTGTGTATGTAAATTTCATATTGTTCTAGTGTGTTGAGATGTGGCCCTTTTTTGTTGATGTGTAGAATTTCTAAAATATGATAAATGTCTGTTATTTGTGTCCTGTTTCTTTAAAGTGATTATAAGGGTTTGTTGAGAAAGGGTTTTTATAACGAAGAACATAGGGCAATAGTCGCCTTCTACGCATGTGGAACGCATTGTGAATGGCAGGTACAAATGATTACGTAAGCCGGGAGCACAAAGCGTACGGCACGGCTCGGCGCTGCGAAATGGTTAGTTTAGTAGCGCATTGGACATGGCACGACGAGCCGTCCACAGTCCTAGTACACTCAGTGGCGTGAAGTGTACTGACAAGTAGTGGGTATAGTTTTTATGTTACATATTTCGTGAAAATGAATGCAGAAGTGAATTGTTATAGTGTTGTCGAACCTTGTCAAGTTTATGGACGATGGTCTCAACAGAAAAATGTGGGTACAACCCATAAACAAAAAAACTAAACCTACAATTGATTTCTGCAGAATTAAGAGCAGACCAGAGGAAATTGTTTAGTTTTGTCATATAAAACCGACGACATTTGATTTTTTTTTTTTTTTGAGTTAAGTACACTAACAATCCACAAAGAAAAACACAAAAAAGCATTTGCCGGTCCCGCTCATGTGTAGAACGTTTTGTCTTATGCCTTTTGCTCGACAGACGAAAATTGGCAAAACAGTAACGAGCTCAGTGAGGCACTGCCTTGCAGTGCCCGAAGCAGTGTGCGGCACCTCCACTTAAACCAATACAAACCACGTCGCATGAAGCAGTACCTCCTAAAGAACTGCAGTTCTTCGGAAGGTACTGCATGAGGCGCCTAAAGGCAAAACTTCGCGACGCGACCTGCCTAACATAATCGCCTTGGTCTGGCATATGAACAAGATAATATACTCACCAAAGTAATAAAATGTTTGATACAATGGGTAATGCTAAACGCTGTTATTATTTCCGTAATTAAATATCTATAACATAGATCATTCTAAACAACTACGAGACATTTAATCGATATAACCACCTTATCACCTCAGAACTAAATCAGTAATCTTGTCAAGGGCTAATTATCAACTTTGAACTGACTGATAAGGATGTCTGGGCTAGACTTGGTGTTAACATGAATTAAACTGTAGTTTAAAGTAAATTGGTGTTAACACGGTTTCCACACAAGGAAACTCTGTCTTTTTTGTTTATTATGTAAACTCTGCGTGTGTGCGTTTTTAAACCTAATTTTTAACATGTTGGATAAGGCATTTTAACGCATGAAAATGGCTTGAAGTAGCTAAAATTTATAACTGGTTATGATGGCTTGTCGCTCTACTTGCCCGGCCAGGCCTCCTCGTGATGTATTCGGACTGACAGTTACGTTACAAATCCTTTAACTCTTGAGCGGACACAACTGCCACACCTCTCTGGTAATGTCGAATACTTTCCAAGTCGTGAAATGGCTAGAAATTATGTGAATTTGCTACAAGTAACAAGACGACCTGTAAAGGTTTAAGCGTGGAGGAGGGTCAGTGTTTGTAATGTAGTAAAAGAGAGTAAAACCTTAGCGACAGATTGACAAATTTAGTGTAGCCTAAGACTAGTTCTTATTAGACCTATTTAATACAGTGTTTAGAAGGTTTTATAAAGCTTTTCAACACATAAGCGTGTTACTCAAGAAATGTTTTTAATTTATAAATATATCAAATCTAAAAGTATTAGAAAGTATTTCGAATGTATATAAGGAACCTTTCTTATATATTTTATCCCAAAACGATTTTATTTTACAGTGATCCCTCGTTATTCGCGGGGAACGTTCTCCGATCTTACCGCCAATAGTGAAACCTCGGAAACTGAAACCAAATATGTATAGAATGGGGAGTATGGTATACTTACGTTTTACATAATTACGTATATATTTTAATTGTTCATTTACGTTTTCCTTCAATCGTGCTTCCTTTATTAGCATATCTATTACATATGCGCTCACTACACACACACACACACACACACACACACACACACACACACACACACACACACACACACACACACACACACACACACACACACACACACACACACACACACACACACACACACACACACACACACACACACACACACACACCTATACGTGTTTGTGGAGACTTGGTCGGACGCAAACATTACACGCCTCTTGTGGGTCCTCTTAGATCTAGCAGGGAGTCTAGTAAAATAGCTTGAAGAAATTCCCAGAGTTTTCCCTGACTTTTCCAGGGTGTCTAGTAAAATAGCTTGAAGAAATTCCCTGAGTTTTCCCTGACTTTTCCTCTTTTAGATGTCTATAGAAAGCCCAGTTTACATTGATATCTGAAGGATCTTGGATAAATCCAGACTTTGAAGAACGAATTGAGTAACTCTTTTGCTTTTGTGTCTGTAAGGAACACAGAACCAAAATAGAGCTTTCACTTCATCCGTCTCTGCATCCCAATACCTAACACTCAAATCCATATGGGCTCTTTGTGATATTTTGTTTAAACTTTCATCAAAGCCAATTACATAGTTAGAATTTGAATTTAATGATGTCAGTAACAGGTCTTTAATATAATTTGATAAACCGATTACAACACTATAGGAAATGTTATCTTTCCCCAATCTCATGTTCTGTGCAATGGTGCTATCAGGGAACATCCTTAGAAAGAGCCACACTACCTTCTGCATTGCGTAAAGAAGTGTTGCATTACTAAATTCACGCACCATATAATCACTGCTTCAGTCACTTTATCTTTTAGTTTATATTTATCCTAAGGAAGGAGGGGAGGTAATGACGACATCTGCATGACGCGCTTGCCCGCTACAGCAATGAAAACTGGAACCTTCCATGTTGAAATAAACGGTGTACAAATAATCACCGTCAAATAAAACACATACTATCACGAGTCTAGACAAATAGCTGGCTACGAATGTTTACACAGCGTTCTGTGTGGTCAGAAACAGACTGAGTTATCTGTTATCCCCACCTGTCCATATGATAACAGAACCACTGCGCACCCCAAGGCCACGGTCCAGGCTAAAACCTCCCAGCTGTACCAACTCGACACGTTTAATATTTATTGACATAAGTCCTGAAGTCATAGCATTGGGCTTATCAAATAAATAATGGGCATTTAAATAAAGAAGTGTTATTTCCTGACTGCCCTGCCCCTAAACCGCTGGCTTACAATACCAAATATTCGAGAGCAATGGCCACTAGTTTTGTTTCTAATCAAAATAAATATTTTCCCGATTTTTTAAAATTTTCCCTGACTTTTCCCTGAATTTTCCAGAATCTTAAAATTCCCTGACTTTTCCAGGTTTTCCCTGTCACTAGACACCCTGTCTAGTGAAGTAATCAACGTGAAATTTTGGATATAGTTGTTAAAAATTGTTATTAGTAAACGCACAACTTGTTCTTTTATGTAACTTGAAATTTACATTTACGTTTAATACATTCCTTCCGAGGACGCAGTTATAGTGTGTACAGGTACTAGTGCATGGTATGTTGGGGGCTCTCTGCCTGACTATTATCGATCTGAGTCATCACTTCCGTATGCCTGTCCCACCGATGTTTACGTCTACGATCATAAGAAGTTGAGATAAGGCCTAGTTGTGTGATAAAAAGAGTATGCTAGATAAGTCTGATGTGCAACGCTTTCAGATGAAGCCAAACCACCTTGGTGATCAAGGTGTGATCAATTTAAACGGTAGACCATTACATTGAATGTTTTTGGTTTCAGACACTATTAAATTCTGCAATATTAACAAAACAATTAATGCATTTTTAAACATAAATTCAAGTTTTCTTCACTCTGCCAAGTTTAATTATGACTGAAATTTTTTTCTATATGTATTAAAAAGTTTTACATTTAAACTCTTTTATAAAAAAAAAATAATTTATCACGAGAAGTTACATATATTACCATTAAACCATTAAAAATATTTTCTCATGACTTATAAATACAAGGAGGTATGTAATTCTATTAAAATTATTTTTTTTAAAATGAAAACATTATTTTTATCTGTTTAAGCCAAGCAAATTGCCTGCCTCGACGTAGAACATAAAATATAGATTATTTTGTAGAAGAAAAATCTAAAATCATAGTCTACAGTACCATATAATTGTATATGTATGAATTAGCGGTTTATATATACATATATATATATATATATTGTAACATTTATGGAATGGGCTATATAATATTATTTAAGAATTGGAGGAATATATTAGAAATAACTCACACAAAATTTAAACAAAAATTCATTAAAAGATTGGTTAGGTTAAAATTGAAACTAAATTCTGGTAAAAGCCTAGGAATTGTAAACAAGGGTTTTGAACTGGAAATGTATTAGGAAATTTGTTATATCAAATAACCTAACACATAAATTAAAATAAGATAATCTAATAATAGTTATGTGTAAACAAATTTGTAAACTGTAGGAACATAGGGCTAAGTAATTACTTGAAGGAAAAAGTGAAAAAACGATTGTAAACAATGTAAGGTTATGTTTATGAATCCACTCAAAACACACACAATTCAGAACTATTTCAAAAGTAAAACACAAAGACACTTCACACACTAATAATATTAATAAAATAAACACTGGAAGGTTTGTTGACGATAGGAAATTGAAACAGTAAGTTTCAATCAGGTTTCAACCAAAGTTTAACGAAATAAAAATTGGTGAAAACAAACTTGTTGGTATGTCAGCTGTGAAACAGATGTAGGTCAGTGTGACAATCGATTGTAGTGAAGAAAAAGAAATCGAACTAAATTATAACCCATATGTGTTTTTTGGAGAAGAAAGCCGCCATATTGGTAACATTTAAAAGAAAAGCTAAGGACGCGTAGTTAGAGTGGAGTTGGATAGCGTGGGTGACGCTACAAGATGGGACCTGCCAGGACCAGTCAAAATTCTATTTTTTTGGAAAGAGTTCGTCTAAATTATACAGTTTTGTGAGTAAACTTGGCCAGATTAAACAGGAATAAGAAAATTGAAAGAGTTAATACAGTGAAAATATAATTTGAAAGAACTAAAACGGATTTAAGTGTGTGAATTGTTTAATTGGAGAGAACGGGAATTTACGTAAGCGACCAGCAAAATTTTGATATTTATTAAGTTGAGTAATAGCGCTATAAAAATAACTTTAGTGGACTTTTAAGATAGTAGAGAAGTTAAATTTGTATTTTAGAATATCTAGTAGTAAATTAATAGTAAGAAATAATCCAGTTCAAAGAGTTTAGCCTTTTTGCATTTTCAAAATTTAATATTGTTTGTTCAAAATTTATTTAATTAACCTAAGAATTTCTAAAAATATAGCCCATGCGATAAACCCCGAGATATCAAGAGATCTTAAATAGCCAAGGGTATAAAAACCTTGTAACTCAAATTTAAAGAATCGAATTTTAGTATATTGTGTTAAAACTTGTTAAGTTGTAAATTTTTGTTTTGTGTTTAGATGTTGAAATAAAATTGTTCTAATAAAGTTTTGAATTGTTCTTGAGTAGTTTTTTTTTGGTTATTAAATAGAAATAATATATTTTCATTTAATAAAATAAAAGTATATGGTATTGTGTTTTATAGATACTTTACATTTGGCACACCAACGTGGGGTACGATTATTAAAAAAAAAAAAAAATTGTTTAATAAAGAATTTTAAATTATTCAGGAGTTTCTGTTTTGTAACTAGAGAAATTTATTTAGAGAGATTTTGAAATAAAATTAATTTAGAACTTTTTATATGAAAAACATTTGAACTGGAAATAGATTTAAAAAAAAAATTTTGTAAAATTAAACACTGAGTTGAATCGAATCAAGGCTAGGTTTACAGTATATATAAAAATGGTTTATGTGTATAATAAGTTTACTTACAGCTAAAAAAAGAAAAAATATAGGCGAGCTGGTAGTTGTAGGGGACTAGGAAAAAGGGACAATTTTGGAAATGAAAGAAATAAAAATGGAAGGCACAGATATGCCAATAAGAAACATTGAGGTAGAAGAAGCTAGGGGACTACCACCTATGCAAACCCAACAAAAAAAAAGGGAAATAATGAGAATGAAGATTTGAGGGAGATGATGAGATCTCTCATGGAAATGAGCCGAAAAGGAAAAGAGGAGATGAAAGAAATGAGTGAGAATATGAATAGACAATTAGATAAGATGGACGAATTAAAAAAGGAATTAAAGGAAAATATAAACGAAGTAAAAGGAGAGATAAAGGAGGAAAATAAGGAGATGAGAGAAGAGATGAACAGAGGATTTGCCTCAAGTAGGTTGGAAATGAATAGGTTGGATAAGAAATTCGAAAGCCTAAAGGAAGAAAATAGGAGAATGATAGAGGATATGAGGGAACAGTTGAGAACAGAGAATAATGATGTAGTAGGAGTTATGAGAAGAGACTTAGAGGAGAAGATTAAGGAGAATTTAGAGGAAACAAAAGAAATAATAGCTGATGTGGTAGAAATTAATAAAAAAGAGGTAGAGAAAGTAGAAAATGTAACAAAGAAAAACACAGAAGAGTTAGGAGAGTTAAAATTAAGAAATGAAGTAGGAAAGATGGAGGTACTGCCAATAAAAAATATAACAATTCAAACCGCAACTAAAAGGAAGACTGAACAGATTAATAAAATGAAAATGGTAATAGGAGAAATGGAAGGAGTTAAATATCCGTTTCAATGCATAGTGGTACAAAGCTTGTTGAGAGAAATGATCATAGGTACGGATATGTTAATGGATGTGGAGGCACAACTCAAGTTTGGAAAATGGGAAATGGAATTTAAATTTGAGAGTAACACAGAAAATAGAACTTATGAAGCAGATGGGAGATACAATGGAGATGTAAACGGTGTTAAGGCCAGGACAGGCGTGGGGACAAGAAAAGAGCAGCTTGCCCACAGTCAATCGGAATACTAAGACAATGAGAAACCCAGGAATAGAAATTAAATAGAGGAAACAAGTTTACAGGCATTAATAGACACAGGCAGTAATATGACATGTATCAAGGAGAAGTCGAGAGAAAGGAAAATAACAAAGGATAATAAGATGGAAACAACAGGAATGACTCAGGATATAAAAGTATTAGGAGAAGGAAGCGAATGTAGGAGGGATAGATAACAAATAAACCGGAAATGACAATGGACCAGAAATGACTTAATAATTAAACAAACACTTGAAAAAAAATAAAGAAAGAAAAAATATATAAATTTAAATAAAATAGGAAGGGAGATATTAAATATGGGTAAAGGAAGCAATATGAATAGACTCTAGGTGATTATGTGTATAAGAAAACGTTAGCAGGAGATAAGTTTTAAGGGATGGTAACTATATCTATGATAATTTATTAGAAACTTCGTCGAATAAAGATAAAATTATGTATATTTAAACTTCGTCGTATTGTAAGGAAGAATCTGCGTTGATAAATAATGGAACTTCGTCGTATATATTATATATTATAAAAGAAATATGAATCTATGATAATAAATATTAAAGCATCGTTGTAATAAAAATATGGTAATTGTGTATTTAAACTTCGTCGTATTGTAAGGGAGAATCTGCGTTGATAAATAAGTATTAAAACAAAATTTATATTCGTTGATATAGGGACAGTGTAATTGAAGGAGCTATAGATATGATCAAATAGAGGATATAAGATTGCAACCTTTAAAAATATTAGATGTTAAACTTCATACAAAATAAACTGAAATGATATAAGAAAATAATTGAACTGGATGAGCATAACAATATAAAAAGGGGAAATATAATTTGGAAAAAGGGGAATTTGAAAATAAAATGAAATATATAAATAACGTCGATAATATGTGAAATAAAATAAAGGTCTACGTGAATAAGGGTGTTAATGATGTTGATGTCGTCGAAAATATGTTAAAATAAAATAAATGTCTACGTTAATAAGTGGAGGTAAGGTGAATTACCGTCATATATATATGTAACAAAGTATATAGTATAATAAAGAGTTTAAAAAAAAAAAATAATAATAATAATAATAATAAAATAATAGTAATATGAAATTGGGGTTAAATGTAATATAGTTGTGTTCAGATAGAGTTGATAGATTTATAACTGAAGTGAGGTTGAGGCAAGGTTAAGACAAATTAATTTTAATTGAAAAAAAAAATTTTATGATGAATAGTTGGGAGGATGCGAAAAAAGAGATAGTAAATAGAATAATAAATAACAACATATAAAATTAATGAAATAGTATTATGCGAGTTTTAAACTAGTATAAACCATGTAAGACAAGTAGCTTGAAGTTTTCAGCTCAGTATTTGATTGGTAAAGAGTTAAGATAAAATTGTATTATAGAATTAAGTATAAATGGACGAAAGTGGACAGATGAAGGTATAAATGACTTTTAAGTGGACAATTATAAAAGTGGTAAAGACAATGGACAATAAGTTAGCCAAAGTGTTGAGGTATAACGTACTCAATAAAAATGTGTTCAGGTAGTTATTAAATAAAATGTACAAGTAGGAAATAAATGTAAATTTAAATTTAATTTAAAAAAAAAAAAAAATATGTATATTTAAGCAAGCTTGTAAAATGTAAAGAATGTGTAATGTAGAGATTAGTAATATTTTTTTTTATTTAAATTAAATTAGGGGACATTGTAACATTTATGGAATGGGCTATATAATATTATTTAAGAATTGGAGGAATATATTAGAAATAACTCACACAAAATTTAAACAAAAATTCATTAAAAGATTGGTTAGGTTAAAATTGAAACTAAATTCTGGTAAAAGCCTAGGAATTGTAAACAAGGGTTTTGAACTGGAAATGTATTAGGAAATTTGTTATATCAAATAACCTAACACATAAATTAAAATAAGATAATCTAATAATAGTTATGTGTAAACAAATTTGTAAACTGTAGGAACATAGGGCTAAGTAATTACTTGAAGGAAAAAGTGAAAAAACGATTGTAAACAATGTAAGGTTATGTTTATGAATCCACTCAAAACACACACAATTCAGAACTATTTCAAAAGTAAAACACAAAGACACTTCACACACTAATAATATTAATAAAATAAACACTGGAAGGTTTGTTGACGATAGGAAATTGAAACAGTAAGTTTCAATCAGGTTTCAACCAAAGTTTAACGAAATAAAAATTGGTGAAAACAAACTTGTTGGTATGTCAGCTGTGAAACAGATGTAGGTCAGTGTGACAATCGATTGTAGTGAAGAAAAAGAAATCGAACTAAATTATAACCCATATGTGTTTTTTGGAGAAGAAAGCCGCCATATTGGTAACATTTAAAAGAAAAGCTAAGGACGCGTAGTTAGAGTGGAGTTGGATAGCGTGGGTGACGCTACAAGATGGGACCTGCCAGGACCAGTCAAAATTCTATTTTTTTGGAAAGAGTTCGTCTAAATTATACAGTTTTGTGAGTAAACTTGGCCAGATTAAACAGGAATAAGAAAATTGAAAGAGTTAATACAGTGAAAATATAATTTGAAAGAACTAAAACGGATTTAAGTGTGTGAATTGTTTAATTGGAGAGAACGGGAATTTACGTAAGCGACCAGCAAAATTTTGATATTTATTAAGTTGAGTAATAGCGCTATAAAAATAACTTTAGTGGACTTTTAAGATAGTAGAGAAGTTAAATTTGTATTTTAGAATATCTAGTAGTAAATTAATAGTAAGAAATAATCCAGTTCAAAGAGTTTAGCCTTTTTGCATTTTCAAAATTTAATATTGTTTGTTCAAAATTTATTTAATTAACCTAAGAATTTCTAGAAATATAGCCCATGCGATAAACCCCGAGATATCAAGAGATCTTAAATAGCCAAGGGTATAAAAACCTTGTAACTCAAATTTAAAGAATCGAATTTTAGTATATTGTGTTAAAACTTGTTAAGTTGTAAATTTTTGTTTTGTGTTTAGATGTTGAAATAAAATTGTTCTAATAAAGTTTTGAATTGTTCTTGAGTAGTTTTTTTTTGGTTATTAAATAGAAATAATATATTTTCATTTAATAAAATAAAAGTATATGGTATTGTGTTTTATAGATACTTTACAATATATATATATATATATTGTATCATTGCCAAAAATTTAGATGTCTTATTACTGACAAATAAAAGCAAAAATAAATTCAAGTTCTATCTATCTATACAAATTTTAAATCTAACCATATAAAAAATCCAAGGTTTATAGAATATTGCAAATATTATTTATACCTCCCAAAATATATAGATTGAATGTATTTTTATGTAAAATAAAACACAAACTCGTTCCTACAAACATCAACGGATACTCCAAAACAAGTTAGGCAAGTGTGACTGAATAGCCTGGCCCAAACAATTTTAACAAATATGATTTTATAGCTATGTAGTCGATTTGATAAATATGAAATTAATAATTAGTTATAACACCAGTTGCTTACAACTAAATGAAATATCAGGGTGATTTTTTTTTAAATCTTCCGTTTTGTGTTTGGAATTTGAACAACTAAAGTTAATGTGTAAGATTTAAGATTTACAAAACGTATACAATTTTAACACGATGTTTAAAAATGTATGAAATTGCCGATTGCATGTATTTAAATTTTAGAGCCTCCTTTCTCAAACAGTTTCACTATTCGATTAAGCAACTAAAACATCATTATAACCAGTGTAACATAGGTCTTTAAGTTGCGCGTTTAAAAACGTGGGTGTTCATTTTAGGATAATAATGGAAATAGTTGTGTTAAAAACTAACTTGGCTAACTTTTTTCATATGATGTGGATGACTCTGGACATATCGTAGTATTAGTAAACTCACAGCAACTGGAAACTTCACGTAACTATCGTGGTAACATAAACTTAGCAGAATCTTACTTTTATGTGTTCCGAAATCATTATAAATTTGTTGAGCCCAAATTTTACTCTTTTGACCTAATCCTAAAGGCGAAATCGATGATTCGAAAAACGGATTTTGCGAACCTAGAGACAGATCCAGTATTATATATTTGTATTGTTTTATTATTTAGATATCTTCACTGATGAATATTAAAATAATATATATAATTTAATTTTAGGAAATCTTTAAAGAAAAACTATTACTCTATTTAAATTAACCTCGATATTTTATTTGTTTTCGTAAAACTCACAATATGACAAGGTTCAGTTTTATCTGAGAAGGATGCACAGATATCTATAGTTATATCTATAAACTGTACTTTTCTCTGATCCCTTTACTGTGAAATATTTCTACAGTAGCCTTCAGTTATATAATAACATGATTTCAATTGTTTTCTGAAAACTATTTGTAGAATTCTATTTAAACAAGAAGTAAGAGTTTAGCAGCTCATTTCAAGACTTTGACAAAACCTTCAAGTATCATTTTCAAGTCTTACGATTTGATGGCTATTAGGCCTATACTATTACTTATTCGCCACAATTCATCCTTTCATATTTTTAAAATACTGTAGGCATTTGTAGCTCTAGACGTTGCGGCCCCATGGGCGACTCATTATTCCTGTCTAGTGCTGGGGATTTAATTGGAAAAAATGATAAAGTTGCCATAGTGATCGAAAACGTTCTGTCTCAGTAAGTTTTAAGAAATTTACTAAATTTAAAGTTCGGATAGACATAAACTATTGTTTAAGCGATTAATTTAAAAAATGGCAAAAATTGTATCCTTAAAAACAGATGGAGCTTAATATGGTGGATAAATATAATAGATATACTATATCGATTATCGAACCCGTTTAGAGCCCTGCTGTCCAGCTTCACTGCACTATACTTACATCAGGAGGCACTATATCCTTGATATTAACTTGAAAGATATGGAAGCAAAGGAGGTTTAAATACTGTGTTTACCTTAGCCTAATTGTCCTTTGAACTCCTGTGTAATTTATTTGACAGAATCATGATACATCGATAAAAATTATATTAGTTCACTCTAAATCTCACTACTCATTAGTTTCTCAAATAGTTATGCTCAAATTATAAACAGTATTTTTCTCCTTTCCGTTTACTGTGAAATATTTCTACAATAGCCTTCGGTTATATAATAACATGTTTCTATTTGTTCTATGTAAAGCATTTGTATAATTCTATTTAAACAATAAGTAAGAGTTTAGCAGCTCATTTCAAGACTTTGACAAAATCTTCATGTACCATTTTCAAGCCTTGCATTTGATGGCTATTATACTACTACTTAGTTGCCACCATTCATCCTTTCGATTACAAATCAACATTAAAATTGTAAACTTTAATTACGAGAAACATATTTTAATAATGATATACTACCTGGTAAAAATGTTTGGAACTGTCTAAGACAATTATCTTTACCCTAAAAAATGTAACTAAATACAAGATATTAAGCCCAAATAATTATATAGATTAAGAAAAAATGTTCAGAGATATATAATAAATAAATATTGAAATAATTAGTCTGGGTTTTGTGATTATAAAAAGAATAAATTGAATAGCCTCTTTGGCAATACACGATTTGTGGTTTTAAAACAACTAATTAGTGTAAAGATATTGACATCGGCTATGTGTCTGAAGTCGTCATAAGACACTCACCACAAGAAGTGTGTCATACGAAAAAAAACCCTAAACGTACCACGAACAAGAAGTGTGTGTAAATTTCAGTTCAAAGCTCGCCTACAAGTAAAAGTACACACTGTACACACCGTTTGGCGACGCTAGCGCTCTGTGGTGCTAAAACTAGGAAGCGTTCAGAGGTGTGCGAAAAACAGTTGTATCCAAAATAATGACGTTATGGGGTCGTCTTCAAAAATTAAATTAAACATGTTTTCTGATGATAAGACATATAGATAAACAAGTTTCAGCTATTAAAACCATAGGTGGCGTTTTGGAGACTCCCTAAAAAAATTGGCGACCCCACAATGCTCTCGCTTTGCAGACGAAACTCCCGACAAGTGTCCTCTCACAAACACACACACACAAGCGTGTGTTTATTGTTAAACACTATCCACAAAATTGTTAACACTTAATTTTAGACGAATAATCTTTTAAACACTGTTACTTTCAATTTTTCAAGTCTTGTTATTATACTTTCTGTGCAATTTTTTTCTACTTCTTTACACACTTCTTTATATGCCATCGCAATAGTGTTTCTTTCACTCTCCATTAAATTTTAATGCACATTCTAAACAGGGATCAATTTCAGTAATGTCTGCAGTTAACTGTTTTTTTAAATATACATTTCACCGACAGATTTTAATGTCAACTTCGGCCATACATTTCTACGTCTTCGTTATTCGAGATAAAGAGAGGTTCGGTAATTAGTTTTTCCAGCTCTTCTTCTGTCAAATCTTGTTTCTCACTTTTCAAAGGGTTGTCGATATTTTCACTGATATTGTCTTAAAATCGTTCATCCGTTAATCCCATTAACGGTCAATATCAGTGCTGATATTGAGGCAACTGAGGACTACAGAACAGTAGAACAATTCTTTGCAGCCTTAAACTCAGAGCAGATTTCTCCTACTTAGATAAGAAACTTCGTGATGGCATTTTTTTTCCAAAACAGTCTAGTCACAAAACCTGATCGACTGTGTAACCTTTCTGCGAAATAAGATTTTTAAAATGCGTTGGAAATGGATCCACTGATGCTGATTCACCAAAAATTTTCACATTGTGAATAGAAACCCGTCTCTTGAACTTTTCAAACCAGCCTTTACTTGCTGGAGAATGAAAGACTGTTGGTACATTCACCACCGATTTGAACAAACTGTTCATACAAACGCCTAGCTTTTTCACGAATAAAAATTCAACTCAGAGGCATAGTTTTTTGTAACTAATATTCTATCTTCACACTCAAAGCTTTTTCCATTTATTCGATGTTTATATCGCTACACACAGAGGTAACTTTCGGCGATTGACAATCCCCTTCTCTGAAACTCCTTACAATTTCTTCATTTTTCTTATGTAACGCACTATTGAATCGTTAATGCTAAAATGCTTTGCGACCGATACTATGGTTTCACTACATTTAATTTTCATTTAAAAGGTCAATTTCCTTAATAAACGGTATAACGATTTTTGCCCTTTTTGTCTTTTTATCAAAGTTTGATGACATCATGGCTTGGTTAAATAATTTAAGGGAAAAGAAGAAACTAAACAACTCCACAAGTAGATTTGATGTTTCCATAACTAGCAGACATGACAAGCAAATGCGACACCTGTTTAGTTACTGACGGTAAAAACCAAATCCGAGTTAGTTACAGCCGCCGGCTACGATTATCGATGTTTGGATTTCGAAAACCATTAAATTAGCAGAAGTAAACAGGAGTTATGCTAAACTTACGAGTTGGATCGGGCCTCCGGACTGACAATGTTTGTCAGTTACGATAACGCCATTTGTTATAAATAAGGAATGCCTATCTTTTGATTAGTAGTGTAAAAATATAACTATAGTAGTGTAAAAAATAAATAAGACGAGAACACATTATCCTACAACCTCCGCAGTAACTATACTGTCTTGTCTTTTTTTTAAATACGATACGTATTAGCGGGATATCCTGTAATTTTGCCAACCACAAATAGCGGGGGTCTACTGTAAGTTATATTTGGAGTTTTTGCGTTGTTCTTAAGGTTTTTCAAATTAATTACTACTTTTAGCATCACTTGGCGAAAAAATGGCATCACTACTAACTACTTCAGCAATGCTGAAAAATATCAGTAAGCAGTGGTTTTTGCCAAGTGATACCAAAAGTAATACATTTTATATTTTTCAGGACCTCAGGATATGTCAATGCATTTTATATCACAAAGTGCTGTTTTTCAGGACAAACAAAACACATGCTGTGTTTTTTTATGCTCTACACACACAAAAAAAATCTATAGTTTCAATCTTATTGAAAAGTTTTTTACACTTTTTTTAATAAATTTCTGTTTAATGGGGCCAAATAATTTATCATTTGAATAGTGAGATTTGGTAATGGCAGTTCTTCAATTACCTGCAATACGGAAGTATCTTGTGTTGGTTATTTTCTGATAGATGTATGTTGTACATTTATGACAATCGTACAAAGAATTTGAATAGATATTGTTTAAACCATCTAAGCTTGTTAATTTCAAGAGGGTAATACAAAATTAGCTGGCTATGCTAGTGTATTGTAATGTTTGTGCAAAGATGTACACTAAAACTCAACTTCCTGTTTGGAAGGAACCAAGTTTCCTGAACATGTCAGAACTGAACTAGACAATAAAACATCTATTACAAAAATTTACAGCTACTGAATTATGTTATCCCTACTCTTCGAAAACCACTGGTTCCAGTGTCACCCTGTAGTCAATCCCTTTGGTCCATCATCGTTTAGATAAGTTGGTGCTAGCAAATGGTTTTGGTAAATCAATTCAATTTTAATATAACTGAAAAGTAGATACAATCCTGATAAAACGCAATTCTGAATTAAATTACTAAGATTGTTGGCCAATGAATAAAATAACTTGAAATTTCAAGATAATTTGGTAGAAGCATTGTTGGAGACAATTACGGAAGAGGCAGGAAAAAATTCAACTACTTTTTCTGTGCTACACAGGAACCCAATGATGGGATAAATTAAGTTATGAATCCTGTTTTCAATAGGGTAATTAGAAACTCCGTTTGTTCAAAAAGTTAATTATTATTACGAATAAAAGGGTACAATTTTATAATCAAGATTTAAGAATCGAAATTACTACAATATTGCAAAAATCCTTACCATGGTGGTTAGAAATGGGATGGCAATGCAATATAATGGAAAGTTATCTTGTTAACTTCTAGGCTAGATTCTGGGGACATTCTAATAACTTTCTAAGTTTCGTCTATCTTCTTCACTGTCACGTCCAAATACAAGTAGAGAAAAATATAATTTTTAGATAATGAAATAATTATAGTGAAATTTATATACAGTTTGTGTACACTAGCTTTTCATCTCAGCTGATGGATAATCAAGGCAAATGCCCGTTACACATCACTCAGTCCTCGACATTATCAATGAATCACTCCTATAGCAATTAAATTTCAACAGAATCACAATTTTAAATTTCTTTATACTATCCACTGACACCAACGACCAAGAATACCTCCAACAACACACAATACAAAATTTAAACAAAATAAAACAAACACAAAACAAAAACAATGAAACAAAAACATTAAATTCAATAAAACACAAAGACAACATAACCTAAAATTTATAACAGCAGACAAAGGCAACATCACTGTAATTATAAATGAAACCGACTTACACAAAAATGTACAATCATACTTTAAAAGCAATGACATCACAGAAACACCCATTGACCCCATAAATTCCACACACAAATGACATAAACAAATCCACACATATAATACACAAAGAAGAAAAACGATACCTTGCACAAATTAAACCCCAAGCACCAACACTCAACGCCTTACCTAAAATACACAAGAAAGGTATACCGATACACCCACTAATAAATAACACATCAGCACCCTCACACAAAATCGCGAAACACTCAACAAAATAATAAGAAAAACAACACATAGCAACACCAGCGTAAAAAGCAACATAGACTTAAACAAAAACACATATACCCCACAACTTTACACTAGCACAAACATACCAGTCAAAGAAACAAGAAACATACTCAAACAGATGTTAATAAAAAACAACACAACCAAAAAAATAATAACAGAAACAATCAGTTCTCAGAATTACTTCACATACAATGGCAAATACTACACACAAAACAAAGGCTTATCCATGATATCCCCCACTTCAAGCATATTGTCAGAAATATTCATTTAGAACAAAAACATATCATAAACAACAACAAACACACCCACAAAATTATATATTGGTACAGATATGTAGATGACATCCAAATCCTATACAACGGGAACATAAAACCGATAAACACCTTTCACAATTACATAAACAAATTACACAATACCATAAACTTCACACTGGAAACAGAACAAAATCAACTTCCGAGACGTGATGATAACAAAACAAAAAAACAACAAACACACATTCAAAATATACAGGAAATCCACCAACACAGACAGAGTTATACACAACACATCAAATCAGACTACACAGACTAATCAACATACCCATGAGCAATGAAGACAACTAAACACAATAAAACATATAGCCCAAAAATACGGATTCAAACACACCTTGATAAACAACATAATTTGCAATAACAACGTACACATAAAACAACAAAAAACTAGCCTATAACAACCAAACACAATAATATATAACACTTACATATCACGACAACACATCACAAAAAATAGCTTACACATTCCGCAAACTTAAATACAAAGTAGCATTCACAACATCCAACACAATTAAAAAACACCTACATAGTTCAAAAACACACCAGGATTAACACAACAAGGCAGGCGTATACAAGATTACATGCAACAACTGTCCCAGCTTTTACATAAGACAAACAGGGAGAACATTTACCACAAGGTACAAAGAACACGTAAAACAGATAAGAAAGACACAACCCATATCAAATTTCGCCATACACACACTAAACACACTACACTCTAGATTGACATAGACACCAATCTAAAAATCCTATACATTACATCAATAAAAGCAAAAAAACTTAACACAGTAGAAAACTATGAGATATATAAATACTATCCACAACACATTCTAAATGACAAAACACACTCCCAATCAAACACTATATTTGAGCACATAATTAACAACTACTCTATGAACAATAACACACCACAGAACAAAAATTCACCATAGACTCACATAAACACGACACTCCTGAGCAACATTCTTGTCAGTAATTCACAGCATTGAAAAATGCAATGAATGAATGCATGAATGTGAAACACGTCTGCTGAATAAATCAGTAAGTAGTGTTTTTTTTTTTTTAATACAAACGTGTAATAAATTTTTTTGTACTGACTGAAAAGTTTGGAAAATTTAGAAAAATAAAATGAAATTTTTTTATAATAAATATATATACATAACATATTTTATGATTAAATATGTATGCGATAGCAGTAATAAGTAAAAAAACCATGATTGTGAATAAACATCAGGTGTTTATTTTTTCTACTTTATTGCCAACAATGACAAAAAATAATTATCAAAATTGGTGCAAGTTAATAGTTTTTTATATTGATTTTTTCCAAATGTCTCAAGAACATACTGTCAATTTATCCATAAGACGTGAAGAAATAGCCAAAGCATTGAAAGCGTTAAAATAAAGGTTAGGATAAGCATATTTATAAACGTTTTTCTAAAAGTATAAGCTAATACAGTTACAAAGTTAGGCTGAATTTGGTGATGAAAAATGAAAACAACTTTAGCAACAAGTGAGTTATTAAAAGGCGAAGTGGCGAAAAGTGAACATATTATTACATCACGCCATGTAACAAGAAGGCAGAGTTTCATGCAAGCTGTGAATGTTATATGAAAAACTATTTTTTTATAAAAACCAAATCTATTATCCTCTGAATACTTTATATTCATATTCTAATGTGACTATTTGCAATTTAGTGCCTGTTTTTCAAAAATAAACGATTTTATACCATAAACCTTGAACTTGGCAGTGACATATACTTTTTTCAAAATTAATAAGTTATGGAATGTAAGCTTTTATTTTTTCTGTGTTCCTGATGACTTATTCATTTCTTTGCAAAACTTTTTGGGCAAAGGACATATAACAATGATGCTAATAATAAGATGTTCGAATAATAACAATATGATTTCAGGTGTAATACTCCAGTATAGTTATATTTTCTGTAAAGTACTATGCCTATTTACAATTTTCAAAAATTTAAGTTACAGATTTAAAACTTCTTTATTGTAAATAAAGAAAAACTAAAAATTGAAATGAACCTATTGAAGTTTGTAATATTATAATCAGCAAACTTCTAACAATAAATAATTTGCAATTCTTAAATATCAAAATTTGAGTAACTTGATCTTTTTGAATTTTGTACATCAACCAATGACCCCTTCATAGTCTTGTTACATGTTATGCAATACAATTTAAAAGTTTAAAATAAACTACACGTGATTTGAAATGAAATTTATGTTAAAATAAAAGTGTAGGTACTAGTTTAAAACTTACATAAAACTTAGATCCACAAAACAAATCTAATCCATCAGTAGCCATTCTATACTTGAGAAAAGAAGTTCAATACATTACAAGGAGAGTACAAAATCACCACCAAAGAGAACAGACTTATAACACTCGACAAAATATTACACCCCACAAACAAATGGTGAACTTTGTATGTGAGGAATCTGCAATGTGCAGAGAGTGTGGTGGAAATAGAAATAATAACAGTAATCTGAACTTCTACACATTTAAAGTTACTTGCATAACAGCTGATTTCCCTTCACAACATTACAGGTTAGGCAACGTGAAACAAAAAATACATTGTTTCAATTTACATTAAATAAATTACAACTATATCCTAAGCTTATAAATATATTATTCTTTGATTCATCAATATTATATTAAATAAAGCACTTTATGTAACCTCAACTTTTTTATTACTAATAACATATGTATTAAAAATACAGAATTACTTCTATTATATTAAAATAATTTTTGACGTAATAACTGTTCAAACCTACAAATTAATTAACAGTAAAGTACTATTAAGCTCAATCTTACTTTCATTAAAACCATAATAAGAACACGGTCATTTAAATATTAAACAAACTAATATTTATAAACCAGTAAAATCAAGATGATTAGAACAGCCAACTTCAATATTTATCTCCTGCTAATGTTATAAATATATATATATATATATATATATATATATATATATATTTAAACATACAGTTTTAGCCAGTTATACAGTTATATGAAGTTATTTTATACAGTTTTAGCCGAGCTTGTATATTGTTTCTGCCGAACCAAGGAAAATTCCCTCTATTTTTCCCTTACCGTCTACACTCTGCAAATGTAAAGGCCATAATATCGTAACAAACTCCCGGATACAGAATGGTTATTTGGTACAATGCATTCGTATTCAATGGAACAGAGAATGTTTTGTAGAGTGTTATTTCCGAAGCGGTTCAATTAGTGAAACGCATCAAAAGTTTCGTGAGAAATACCAAAAGAGTGGTATTATTGGGAAGAGGATGGTTCAAGTATTGTTACGAAAATGGCCTAGTACGAGCACCATAGTAAATAAATCGAGGAATAAGCCTTATTTAGTCCGAACTTCTGTAGTTCTTGTTAACATCACAGCTCGTATAGAACAAGGTTTGTAAGATGCAACTGCATTTACCACAGGTTGGTGTATGACGCAGGCCTTTCAAAAGAGTTCTACTTGCTCTTTATTGTATTTGTAAATTATTACAATCATCTAAGACAAATTGTGAATAAACATATTTCATTTCAAATATGGTGAATTTTTTTTACGGGACTGCGTCAGCCTGTATATATGTATGTCGGGGTGTGTGTGTGTGTGTGTGTGTGTGTGTGTGTGTGTGTGTGTGTGTGTGTGTGTGGGTGGGTGATAAAGAATGTATTTTTTCTCTCGGCTGTAAGGTGCTGATGCTTGAAACCAGTTAATATAAAACCTAGTGTATAATCACTTACTTCTTACTTCTTGGCATTAGGAGACAGCAAGCCCCGATGTCCGAAATAAACAGCCACCGCCAGAGATCAGTAATCCCCGTTTGTCAGGATCTTCTCCATGCACTTTACAGAGTAGCAATATATGATGCAAGGGTGTTACTTCAATGTGACGTCTCTGGCATATTGAGCTGTCGCTGAGGTTGTAGCGTTGGAGGTAGGCCTGAGTAGCCGATTCGAGTACGTACTGCAAACGTAGTCGTTGATTGTGGGACATAACAATAAAGTTATGGGCTTGTAGGATCCCTTTGAATTTTAAATAATGATCTACGCGTAGGTTCCAATCTCCAACGTTCAACCCACTTCTCCCGGAATACTTCTCTTGCTTTTTGTCTGCATTTGGCAAGCGAGAGTTTGGGAACTCCAGCAAGTTTCATGATAGACAAAAATTTAGCTATTTCTTCTGCCTTCTCATTTCCGATTACACCGGAGTGACCATGTATCCATTGGGGAGAATACTCTTCTCTCTTGATTTTTCAAGATGTTCTCAATTCACTGGTTCGTTAATATTAGTCTCCTGGGATAGATTTAATTACAGCCTTCAATGCAGATTTAAAATTAGTCAAAGTGCAAATATTTTCCTCCTCATGGTGAAGGCAACTCATCAAAGTAGCAATTATTCAATCAAGTAGCAATCATTGCTAATAATTTAGCATCCAGTCTAGAAGTAAAACCTGCTGGCACATAGAATGGTTTCACTGTAGATAGGTTAAACTGGCCAGCACCTGATTTGTTATTTTTCAGGTCAAGTGTGCCATCAGTGTAAATAAGGCTGTAGTTAAGATATTTTGATTGCATCAGCTCCATGGCGGCATTCCTTCTTCCTCCAATTCATGATTGGTTTTGTAATATGGATCGGCAATCTTAGCGATACCCTTTAGTGTAATTTGTTTCCAAGGAGGTTCCTGGAATATGGCTGGAATGGGTTCCGGGCGTAATGTGGGCATTTTGTAATCCAAGAGAGCGATATTGTTCATAAATGACTGCTTTATATTTGTTGCTGACAGATGTTTCAGTTGATGCTCTTCTCCGATATATTATCAATGATGCTGATTGACTTATCTACAGTTTGCTTATGTACGATTTAGCTGCAGAGCCTCATACTTCCGCACAGTAAGTAATTTTCTATTGCACAAATGCAGTATAGAACAATTTTAGAGTCAACTTGTCTGCTCCCCACTGTCGACTGACAATAGCCTTTGGAGTCCTGAGCCTCGCTGGGGATACCACTTCTGTATGTTTGATCTGCTCTTTCCATCGCAGTTTAGGGCCAATAACAACACCCAAAACCTTAGGATCAATGTTCGTTTTTAGAGGATTGGTATTTAATGTGAGGGGAGGTATATCTGGAGATTTTTCCCAGAGCCTATTACACAGCTGCGTTCGCATGGTACGGTGATTAATGATGTGTCCCCAAGCTACATCATCGGCAATGACACATTTAACATTAGAAGGGAGAACATCCGGTATGCCGTGTGTGGCAGTATTAAAGAGATCACTACTAAAATTGCATTCCAGAGCATGACCAATAGAGTCTCTACTTTCTCCGAGATTCCTCCATGCTGCTGCTTTTTTGATCCACACAATCTCTTGCATTCGTCGTATGACCTTCCTAAAAACATGTGTCCATATTTCTTGCTCTCATCACCGTCACTTGATTTAGGTCTTTAGCGGCAGTTGTTCAGGAACACCGGATCGCAATCCATTTTTTTGTCCCAATACCTCTCTCATATTAAGTTGATTGGCAATATTAAAAATGAATCATATCGAAAACCTGTTGCTGTTCACGACGAGATGGTTGTTAATTACTCATTACACTTTGATATTCCTTACGATCAGACTTTTTGTTCACTAAAGGTTGTTGAATTGTTAACTTACACTTGGAGGAAACGTTTTCGCTTACGACTTTTTCAGCCTCTGGAGGCTGATACTGGCGTTCAGTTCACTGATAAACACTAATATCTCGATGCAGGACAAGGACCGACTAGCTCACTCCTTACTGTATAATTACGGCTATTAAAAAGTGGTGGCCAAAACTACAGAGAATTAAAAGTAATGTCATATTTGTTGATTCCATCTTTTACAAGTGTTTTAGTTAAAAGTAATAATTTAACACTACTGTATATTTATCTGTGTTCACTATTTGCATATTGTTAAGGTTACTTTTTATTTGATAATAATATAAAAATTAGTTATTCTAAAACCCTATAAATATAACATAAGAAATCAAATTTAGACATAAGCTAGATATATTTGTTAAAACGAACTAATGGATCTATTAAAAGTTCTACACACAATACCATATTAATCATGTATGTTTGTACTGTGCACTATTATAGTGAAGTATATTGTTCTGCCACCCAACTATCTAACATTGAAATCTTTGAATAAACATTAAATGTAGATAAAGTGGCAATGTGATATAAATTTATGTACAATATTTTAAACTTTTATTGTCAGTTTCTGCTAAGTTAATCTTAATAGTCTATAATTCAAGATTTCATTTCAACTGAAGACAAAAATAGTTGTGGAAGTAGACAATTTATTAAAAATTATATCTGTTCAATATTTATAGTTATCTGGAATTGAAAAATGGTGTAGATTGGGGATAATAGTCTATAATCCTTATTGTTCCTTAATCAGATTATAATTAGTCATGCATGATAAGATTATAAGCTTTTAAGAGTATCTGACTTTCGTGAGCTCAGAAGAAGAGAAATATGGAATCAAGTTCAAATGAGAATACACCTTTACTTACAAATTATTCTAGGTAAGGCGAAAATTGTTAAAATCCAAAAATTATTTTAAAATATGTGGTACAGAAATATTTTATAATGAACAGTAAATGTTAGAAGAAATGAATATTTTCTTGTTAAAAAAAAGTTCATTATGTTATTTCTGATTTTAAGGGAGATTAATTTAATGAATACAAATTATTTTTTAAAGCCTGGTAAAGGTCAATAACGTATTTATTTCTAATGTAAGCTTTAGGCTAAATTTTATAACATGTTGGGGGTAAAATTTAGATTACAAACCCATTAGGATATAAGTATGAAAACACTCCCAAACATCTCCTAAACCTATTTTGATAAATTTTTTGTGTCAGAAAGTTTTTTTAAAAATCAAATTATAGTTGGGGACTGGTTTGAGTGTACAGTAGTAAGAAGTACTACACCTGTCTGCTTCCTCTGACCGTACTACATATACAACATCACTATATACTTATAAAGTATTCAGTCAGGATAGATTTGGTTTTAATTTTATACAACACACAACCAAGCAAATCTACACATAAAAGATAAGAATAGAGATCACCTGGCAAAAGGTATTACTCCGCAGAAGCAGAAGCAGACGTCTATATAGTACCCAAATCTAATCAATTATCCGTGTTAGTCTTAAAATTGTCATACACACAAGTTTGGCTAAAAGTGAAACTTAAAAAAAGAGTGTGAGATTGACCAGCCACCTACAATATTTTGGGAAATTATTCAAAACCACCAAATAGGACGATATGCACAATTTTTTTTTATTGACCTCGGAAAGTTATTTAAAAAAAATTTAAATGGGCTGCAGAGTGATGACTGGCCACGACTGAAAAAAGTTGAAATAGAGATTGCTCAGAAGATGAAGACGACAATGATATTACAAATGAAAAAATGAGACAGTGATGGATTTCAGGTTGTAGAAAAAGCGTCGTGGTACTTTGGAAAATTGTTCAAAACCACCAAATAGGACAATATGCACAAGAATTTTTTTTTTGATTGACCTCGGAAAGTTATTTTTTTTCAATTTAAAATAGGGTCAAAAATTCAGTGCAGAGGAATAAGTTGTGAATGGGCCGCAGAGTGATACAGTAATGTCACAACTGTAGTTGGTGTTTTAGCAATCTAAACTTTATGAATCAAAAACATGTCCTGAAGCTATATTGATAAATATTATTTTTGTGTTTGCCAAGATATATTTTGGTTACTGTGCATAACTCGGCACCATTCGATATTTTGGGAAATTGTTCGAAACCATCAAATAGGATGATATTCAAAAGAATTTTTTTTTATTGAAGTAGGAAAGTTACTTTATTTTAATTTAAAGTAGGGTAATAAATTCAGCGCGGATGTAGAAGTTGTGAATGGGCGCGGAGTGATACTTACGTCACAGTGCTGCGCATAAGGTTGTACTCATTGACCACAGTACGTTACGCAACCTTACGTGTGTAGATATTTGAGAAAGAACTTCTCCAGTTAGGATAGATTTGGTTTTAAATTTATACAATACTGTATACCTATATTAAAATATACCTTAAAAGTGTCAAGTCAGGATATATTTGGTTTTAATTTTATACATTAAAATTCAGTTGTAACATCACGAAGCATTTGTATCACTCCGCGCCTATTAACAACTTCTACATCAGCGCTGAATTTTTTACCCTACTTTAAATTGATAAAAAGTAACTTTCCTACTTTAATAAAAATAAAATTCTTGTGGATAATTGTCCTATTTGGGGTGTTAAACAATTTCCCAAAATATCATATGGAGCCGAGCTTCAGCATTTTTACCATATATTTAAATATACGTATGACAAAAACCATAAAAATTAAGCCAAATCATTGTTTTTCAAATATCTACACATGTAAGGTGTGGGTGACATCACTGTATCACTCCGCGGCCTATTCACAACTTATTCTTCCGCACTGAATATTTGACTCCACTTTAAATTGACAAAAAATAACTTTCCGAGGTCAGTAAAAAATAATACTTGTGCATATTGTCCTATTTGGTAGTTTTGAACAGTTTTCCAAAATATCGTAGGTGGCCGGCCATTCTTACAATTACCAAAAAAAGATAGTAGTTATTTGAAAATTATTAACTAATTCCCTGACGAATTTTGAAAACGTCATTTCATTGATGAAGCCTAACCTGCTATTGGCAGCGATCGCTCAAGGTTACAAGCTTATGATTTATGGATGTGGAGGGTTACTTATGATAAAATCAGAGAAATCAAGTTGAATACAACAACCAACTTTAAAAAAACATTTTATTAGGTTTAAATATGTAATCATACACAGAAAAGTACTTGAAAATTTATGTTAATTTTCTGTATTTTCATGCTTTGCTGTCATACTTTTATGTATATATAATTTTGTGTCTAAAAATTTGACTAAAACTGAAACTCGAAAAAAGGGTAATTGTGAGAATGACCAGCCACCTACGATATTTTGTGAATGGGCCGCAGAGTGATACAGTGATGTCACAACTGTAGTTGGTGTTTGGGCAATCTGAACTTTATGAATCAAAAACATGTGTTGAAGCTATATTGATAAATATTATTTTTGTTATTGTCAGGGAAGGTTAATTTTATATATCTATATTGAAATATATCTATGAAGTATCCAGTCAGGATAGATTTGGTTCTAATTTTATACATTTAAACATATAGGTAATTTATAAAATTACAACCAAATCTATCATGACTGGACACTTTTTAGGTATATTTTAATATTGGTATATAGTAATATATAAATTTAAAACCAAATCTTTATGGTTCCTTGCATTTTATGGCAAGGTTTCTTCTTTATTGACTTATATAAAATCTAAGACAATCGTTGGTGTGTTATTGTTCATAGAGTAGTTGTTAATTATGTGTTCAAATATAGTATTAGATTGTGAGTGTGTTTTGTTGTTTAGAATGTATCATAGATGGTTTTTATGGTGTTTATATATCTTGTAGTTTTCTGTTGTGTTTAGTTTATAGCTTATTTTGATGTAATGAAGGACTTTAAGATTAGCAACTATATTGGTGTATATGTGTAGTGTGTTCTGTGTATGTGTAGCAAAATTTGATTCGGATTGTTTTATTAATGGCTTTTGTGTGTTCCTTGCATTTATGATGAAGTATCTTCTTGATTGACTTATATAAAATCTAAGACAAAGGCTACATGTGATCATGTATACTTCTGCTCTGTCGTATTTGTTCTGGAGTGTTTTTGAGCTATCTAGCTGTTTTTCTTTTTTTTTAATATTTTGAAGGCGACTTTGTATTTGAGTTTTTGGAATGATTGAGCTAATTTTTGTGCTGTGTTGTTGGGATATGTTAATATTATGTAATTTGGTTTTTGGGTATTATGTTGTCCGTCAGGGTGTTTTTGTGTCAGTTTCTAAAGGCATTGTATTTTATCTGTGTTGAGTTTGTTTATCCTGTCTTCATTATTCATGGGTATGCTAATTAGTCTGGGAATCATGGAGTGAAAGGCAGCATGTTTATGTTGTGTAAGGTGGTTGGGAGTGTTGTATATAATTCTGTCTCTAGTGTTGGGTTATCAGTATATTTTAATTGTGCGTTTGTTGTTTTGTTTTGTAATTGTGAGGTCTAGGTAGTTTATTGTATTTTTTTGTTCTGTTCCAATGTGAACTTTGTATGATTACATGTATTTAAGGAAGCAATGATCTATCTTTTATTGCCTCAAATAAGAATAAAATGTCGTCTATATATCTGAGCCATAACTTATAGCACTGAGCTACTAGCAGTAAGGAGTGTTTTTTTTTTGCCAAGTGTAATCAATAAGTATATATTACAGTAGAGCCCTGACAACTTGAAATTCTGTAGAACCTGACACGTCTGAGGATAAATAAATTTCAGTCTCTCTCCTACAGTTGGAGGATGACGTGTGAAAAGGGGGTGAGAGGATGGGTCTATTGATTCTTGTCCATTCATAAAGAAGAAGCTGCTTGATCATGCAGGGAATGATTTTGAAGAAAAAAATTCAGTCCCAGGCACTGAAGAGAATATGGAGAATTGAATGAAAGAGGATAGAAGCTGTGAGCCTTTAGGAGACAGTGAAATAGTTTTGGCCATGACTGAAAAAAGTTGAAATAGAGATTGCTCAGAAGATGAAGACGATAATGATATTACAAATGAAAAAAATGAGACAGTGATGGATTTCAGGTTGTAGAAAAAGCGTCGTGGTACTTCGAGCAGTATGGTGCATCGGCAGCAGATATGTTGCTTTGAAAAAGATTGTGTGACGACACAGCACACAGCAGACCTCTATCTATCCAGTCCAAGATTATACGTTTTCCCTCATAATGACATTTTTCATACAACTTTTTCCAGTAAGTTTTTGTCAGGCCATTAATAATTTATTACAGCCATCTTTGTTAATTCAAAGCTTGACAGATAACCAAGCTATAAGGATTTTAAAACTTGTACCAAAACCTGTATAAGGATTTTAAAGCAGAATTCTACTTATTATTCTTAATATAGTTCGGTGCTGTGTAGTACGTTTTCTGAGTAAGATGCAAATTTACAAAATTTGTCTCAAGTTTTATTAAATTTGGTTAAAATGTGCTCAGAATTCAAAACAAAGCAATTCAAGTGGAAATATATACCTGAATTCTGGTGGAAACTGGAACTTTAAAGTTTCTGAGTTGGCTGAAAACCAAAAATCATACCTAAATCGAAAAGGAAAAATTGCACAAATAAGCATAATTTTTTATTTGGAGAAATTTCTTAATAAATTCAAACTATACTAGAATACTACTCATACAAAATTACAATACTACTAACATTTTGACTAACACAAATATAAATAAGAAGTCTAAACTACAGTCCAATCCCGGTAGTCCAAAATTCCTACTAATCCGAAACGATTTTCAATAATATCAAAACGAGAAAGAAGTAAATGGCTATAAGAGTGATTAAAAGGAAAAAGGTGACATTACTTTGTTTACTTTGGAATGACCTCAGTGTATCAATCCCTTTTGATTAGTCAGCCTACTGCAATTCAGTTTCCACATTTACGGTAAGCAGAGGGTAGAATCTTTTTGTCATTGCAGTGGGTTAAACTTTAATTTTTATTATGGTGTCTTCTTCTCTTAAAAGAAAACAAAAAACATTTTTGTTCTCAAATAAGTGTGACATTCTAAAACTACTTGATACCAAGAGATAGGGATCAGGAATTCAACAATCAGTGACATAAAGAAAAAATTTTGTTGTTTGTGTCTCCTATGGAGTAAGGTAGCAGTTGGCAAAAACAGTGAAAATGAGTGAATATGGTTTAGTAGAAACTGTTCTATACACATGGTTCTGCAAGAATGATCGAGAAACGACCCAATATCTGGCCCTTTTTTTTGCAGGAAACTGTGAGATTCTTTTCTTTGAACTCTGCTCCAAGGAAGAGTTTAAAGCCAGTGATCATTGGCTTGACGTTTTCTAAAAGAGACATTTGGTGCCTTTCTGTCATGGTAGAAAAATTGTCTAATAATCCGGATGCGATAGAACCTTTCTATCAACAATTTCTGGAAAACTTTAGTGAAATAAATTTATGATCTGATCAGGCTTACAGTGGAAATGAAAGTGGATTATTTTGGAAAGCTCTACCAGAGGAAAGCATTTTGGGTGTTAATTCTTCCCTCCCCCCCAAAAAGTTATAATAATGTTTCTTTCAGTAGCTAAAAAGGTTATTTTAAATTCTCCAGTTTAGTAACAAATTTCATATTAATTTCAAGTCCTCATACGGAATTTGAAATATTATACTGAATATACAACTATTCTTTGAGCTTAGCTTGTGAGGTTATGTTAAAACAAATTAAAGACATACACAGAACTCACAAATTAATCATTTTTTGACTTATACGTGTTTCAATGACAAAGTCATCATCATCAGTGAGTGTTGCTACTACAAACTCTGACTTACAACTCCAAAGTTGTAAGTTAGAGTTTGTAGTAGCAACACTCACTAATGATGATGATGACTGTTATTGAAACTCTTATGAGTTAATGAATGATTAATTTATGAGTTGTGTGTATTGCAACCTTACCTCCTCTCTACTTTACTATCGTATCGTAATATTAATGGTGTTACGGAGTTGTTACTTTTTATTATTTTAAATCGCGCCTGCTTATCTCCTTTGCGTTCTCTTGTTCGTGTAACCTCGAGCGTTCTTAATTTTTGTCTTGTGTTCTCCTGTTATATGCCACACCTAAACGCAAGCCACTTCTCGCTGACTCCTACCTTAAAGTTTGTATGACCCCTCCTAAAATGGTTAACATGTTTTGTTAGGTCTTTACATAGTCATACTGTCAGTAAAGTAGTCAGCTGGAAAGAAACATTATTAATATGAACACACAAAATTTTCAAAGAATTTTACCATCTTAGAAGATCTGCAGGCACAGCAAGAGGACGTGCAAAATATGATCATGTTTAAGATACCTTTTTTAAAGGCTCCTGTGTTCTTTAAACATGATCTGCCAGTAGACTTCGTCTCTGGGCTTCAATACAAAAAACCAACTAATTTTTAGAATAGCTCAATAAATTGGTTCTCAGGAGAGAAATCGTTTGAAGAAACATTAGGTTCTGAATTTTATATATTTATTAATTAATGAAATATAATTAAAACTGTACTTTGATTTTATAATCATTATTTATCAGTTCGAAAAAACTAAAAGTTTTATTGGTTGTTCAACACAGGATAAATTTAAATACCATTAAGTTTTTATAATGCATTTAATTACTGGTTTTTAAAATAAAAATAAAAATATTTTCAACTAAAATACATTTGACTCTCTCTTTACTATTTCTTTGTTTTTATTGAAATCACAAATAATCATTTAAAATTTTCTGATATTTCATATATTTAATTTCTCCATTATATATATATATATATATATATATATATATATATATATATATATATATATATATATTTCATTAACTACATTTACATATTTGAACAAAAATTATTTCCTAATTTAACATAATAAAAAATTGTTTATCCTCTGCTTTCAAGATTGAATTGGTAAATTTTATATTTTATAACAAATAATTTTAAAATTGGTATAATTCTATAATTCTAATCTTCCTGAAAATGATTGGCTATGGCCAAAACCACTTCGTGAATTTAATATTTATTATTCATTATTTAAGCATTTTTATTATACAACTTAATTTTACTGAACTTAACATTTATTTAAAATTCAACATAGAGTGAAGTCATTGTTTAATTTTTATTGATAATTTTAAATTTAATATTTTTAACTTACTAAATTTGACGTTATTTAATAAAATAGAGAAAATGACTGGCCAAGGATTTCCCTGCCGGTCCTAGAGTCCTCTCGTCTGCATTCCAGGTCCCTGGACATCGAAAGTTGCCATCCCTGGTCAGTCGATGGAAGTCCTCCATTTTCACGTCCCGGAGGCTGAGTCTGAAGGATGGAAGTAGACGGCGGAAACGTGGCTATTTGACCTATGGTGGTTGTCCTAGGCGCTGACCGACATTACGACCGTCAGCACCTCGTATTAAAATTTTTTACAGACTGCCTTACAGGTCCCTAAGTTCCTGTATTTATTGCGGCTATGTAACCCTTCCCCGCCCGCTCTCAGCTCGTCGCTATCTCCGTGCTTTTTTTCTTGAGGGCGGGTTGGACAACGTATTCGATTCAACCTGTATAATTTTGTTATCTGCTTTAGAACACTGAAAAATGTCTATTATTTTAGAATGGCTGAAACTTTATTGTTATTTAAGTTTTTTAAATTTAGTTTTCACTATTGTTCCTTTTGGATTTTGCTGGTCATTTCAAAATGTCAGTGATAGTTCTACGTGGCCTAGTTCTCAAGTTAGCATTTTTCGGGACTTAGAAAATTTTCACTGCACTCCCGTTTGTCAAATTTAGTTAGTTATTACAGTTTTATTTTATTTTAATTTTTAATTTGTCTTAATAATACTTATTCAAGATTTTACTGACTTCTTCACTCTTTACAACCTTTCATTTTACTATAAATTAAAACCTTATTATTTAATTATTAAATTTATCAAATTTTTGAAATTATTAATTTCTTAATTTGAACGGTGATTCAGACCGTTTCAGTATGTCTTTTATTTCTTTTATTAAATGGAATATTTAAACTTCAACTTGGTTTTCCTATAAAATGATTTGACAGTAAATTAAGAATTCTTAAGAAATATGGATATACAGAGTCTGTAAAAGAAATAATGTTCGTAACCTTGGTTGGCGAAGACAACATTTAAAAAAATTAAACTTAGTGTCTGAATGTTCTTACTGTAATAATTATAGCCTACTCTAAAACTACTAACTACAAATATTTTATTCCTACTTAATGCACATTTCAAATATCAAGTAACCATTAGTAGAGGGTTTAAAAACTCAACTCATAAGTCTTGGTTCTAGTACCTCTGAGGATGACTACTTGGTAACCGAAATGTACATTTGGTAAAAATAATATATGTGTTGTTATTAATTGTTATTTATTTAATTTTAAATAAATAATGTTAACCTATGACTGATATGTATGAAAAAAACACTGTATTAGAGGACAAGATTTTATTTCAAAGAAGTATTTTTATTCTTCGTACATATACTCATTATTTCTTTATAGAATTATAGGTTGTAAAAATGAAAATTTAAAGTTTATATATTATTTCTTGCAAGTTCTTATTTTGATTTCCTAAATAAATACCATTTTGTGTACATGAAATTCATGTTTATTAAGTACTTATTAAACGGGGAATGTATTATTCCACTTTTATTGGGGTTCAATAAATTATAAGATACTTTAGACTAAATAACTATTTATTAACTCACCCACTTTTATGGCTACTATTATTTACACATTTTACATTTATAAAATCATCAAAACACTGTTTTAATAATCTTTCCATCGAAAGTCGGGGTACGACTGTGTGTGTCCAGTCATCATAACTGCAGGCTCCAAAGTATCTCCATGTGGATATCTTCACACATTATATTGGTAATAGGAGGAATTGTACACTTAGTCTCACGCATTGTCAAGCATTCTTCCAAAATTCACAGTAATTTAGATTTTAAACTTGCAGCTAACTTTCTCTGAAACTCACTGGAACCAGCAGCTAGTTTACTTTATAATTTACTGGAACTGCCAACTACTTTACTATTTAAATCACTAACTTAATTCTTTAACGTGCTCAAGCCATATTCTAAATTTACTTTATTCTCTAAATTCTTAGCATATTCATCTTATCCGATAACTTGTTCTCTAAAGCAGTTAATTTTCCATTAACTTATTCTCTAAAACATTTGAATTTTCTATAAACATTTCTTTAAAGCAGATGAATATTCTATTAATTTATCCTCTAAAGCATTTAAATTTTCCATTAAATCTTTCTTCATAGAAGTTGAATTTTCCAATATATCTTTCTGTAGATTTTTTACAGATTTGTTTAGCACAGTCTTGCTATTACTAGTCTCCTGTTCACGATCTTCGAGTTCCGTTTTAAGTCTGTCACTTTGATTAATTTAATTTGACACTTTTTGTATCCATTTACTTTGCTAATTAGTTCTTATTACCTTACTCCACATTTGACACAAGTTATTCCGTTTTTACAGGGTTCAATAAATTATATGGCTATTTAGACTAAATAACTATTTATTAATTCACACACTTTTATGGTTACTTTTATTTACATATTTAATGTTTATAAAAGGACCCAAACACCGTTTCAATTAGTTCTAATAATACGTACTGAGATCACCCTAATAGTCCATTTACAGTTAACCCCGCTGTCTCTGTCGCAATGCTTTTACTCTCTTCATCCACTTTACGTTTAACAAATCCTTTATGTATTAACTTGCTGCTGCTGATAATTTTTCATAATTTCTACCTGTTTTACTTTTAGAAGATTTTTTGGGTGTATCTGTTGTTTCTGCTCAAGCGTGAAATAACTTGTAAACTTGTCAAGCCGCGTGCTATAAATCATGAGTGGGCCCTTACCCATTTCAATATATAATTTATAAAATAATTTAATTCTTTCATTTTGTTGATGTGTGTCTCAATTCAAGTATTTGAGAGACTTACTAAAATGACAAGGCTTAATTTTTAAAATTCTGCCTTGACGTATAAATTAACTCTCAGTTTCCCCAGAATGTCTAAAACCTCTCTAACTCTCCCCAAAACAAATATCAAACGCCTTCAAGAAATTTCTGACAATTTGCCATCTATATTATTATTATTTATTGACGCCATACTTGGTTTATTTAGGAACACTGTAATTACAGGTGTAGGAGATAGTGGTCATTGATAGTCGATATTTTCAGTTCGATATCTGCTCAAATTTGTGACTAACTGACAGCTGTTTCACCAATGAGCCACCACATACTAGTTATCTTACTACGATGATATAAATTTTTTTTTTATAAAACAAATATGATTATTTACATCAGTTATTTGAAACCTACTAATATTCCATTCTTTCACAGTAAAATATTGTAAAATTTTAAAAAACCACATCCATTTTGATGAAATTTGGCAACTAAGCATATCTTACTTTTTTCTTCAAAGGTTATATGACTAAAATGTGTGGTTTTTGTTTTTAAGGGGTGAAAACTACCCTTTTTTACTGAGAATCAGAAACAGCAGGTTTTATTTAAATCTTAATCATGTTTAAATATGTTAAATGAAGATTTCTTCATCTTATAGAATACATTTTATAATATATAACTATTTTGTAACCCTAATATTTAAGTTAAAATTTGTACAAAAAAACAATTTTTTTGCAGCTTTAAATGATTTTAAAATGGATTCTTTAGAGAATTAAAATCTATTTAATATTCATAGTTTTATTTCTTACATAACCACATCTTAAAATGAAATTTTTGGAAACGTTTTTTCACGGCTTCAAATTTTCAAATGGTCTATTTATGGTAGATTACATTTATTTTGCTATTTACAAATTTATTTTATCATATATTGCATTTTTTTCAACCAAACAACAAATATTTAGTTAATTAGAGCTTAGATACTGAGAACAATTCACAATGGTAAATATTAAAAGAGTTCACTTAAAGGAGCCGATCACTGATGGTGGAGACATTGTCGTCGGAACTAGTCTGTATGTATTAAACTAGTGTGTAGTGAAATTTACACTGAACTTTTTTAATAATTTTCATTGTAAAAATTTTGTATACTATAATTTCAAATTATTCAAAGTTGTGTTTGAAATCAATCAAAATCTCTTCATTAGTTTTTAAAATCATTTCTCAAAGATTTTGTTGATACAACCCTTGGCAACCACCCCTTCTTGTAAAATATTGTAGAAAAATATTTAAGATACTAGAAATTTTTCAACTTTTCATTTTTAATATATTAAAAATGTATCCATGTTTATAATATTATTTCACACATATTACAATATTCAAACCTTTAGAACCACTCCTTATTAAAAAACATATTTTTTCATACCTTTTTTTATAAAATTATAAATAGAAACTATAAAGTGGCTAAAAGGGTGTAGAATAAAAGTGTTATGATACTTTCAGCTCTCACATGATACTTTTTTTATGTCTCTTTACCTTTTAAACCAACATTTGCCTGTTTTTTACTCTCTTTATCTGAGTTGCAAATTCTATACAAACTTACATCAGTATTATCAATAATAATTGACTGGTCCACCACATAAACAATATTTTAAGATGCTTTCTGAAAATATTATTTTTTCACTTTATTAATACATTTAATTTCCCCATCAGTTCTATCAAACTCAATCTTACAATGTGAAGAAACATCAAAAAAAAGCAATTTTTTCTTATAAAAGCAATTTAAAATGTAATATCTCTTGAAATAATTTTTTATTCAAATATGAGAATATACCAGAAGATGATTTTGTGTATTTTGCTGCTCTGAAATAGTTCAAATCAAAGATATTTATATGTCCTGAAAAAATTCATAGGTCCTGAAAACGTAAATGTTTTTTTTAACAATATCATCTTTAAATTTAATGATATTTAATTGATTCCAAGTTTAATTTGTAGGGAATTGTGAGGAGTACAAAATGTGAGAGTTTTAATTTTTTAAGTCTGTTTTTTAAAGCATGCAATTTAAAGGGAATAAGGGACTTTAACACGCCTGTAAAATTAAATTGTAAATTTGTGAATTAGTTTTTATACTAAAATAAAATTTTTTTAATGAAAAATTTTCACCAAAAAGTAATGAGTTTTAGTATTTGTACATATTTTACATATCTTTTAGTTTTAGTGTAAATTTTAAGATATGGGCAAATTTTAGAAAATTTAAAAAGTTGAATTAATACTGAATTGAATTGTTTTCAAATCTAAGCACTTTAAACTGGGTTACTTGGGTTAAGTTTAATTTTAATTTTTGTGAAAAAGCCATCAATTTTACCAAAAAAACGACCGTCCTCAACGAGTGATAAAGTAAGTGCTACAAGGGCAAGTGTAACATTTACAAGTGTTTTTAGTTAAAAACTAATAGCTCACGTGAAGATGGAATCAATTAATACTCAGTTATTATTATTTTTAAAAATCGAAATAATTTTTATCTTAGCTCATCTTAAAGGTCTTATTAAATTAAATATGTTCTTTAAAATTCATTCTATGAAGTTTTTCGAAATAAAAAAACCTTTCTAAGTTGCTTTACGATAAAAAGTTCGTTTCTAAGTTAATTCGAACAAACCTTCATCAGGCAATAATTCTGTTGTATTGCCTCGATAAAAATTCTATACACACCATTCGATTTTGATGATTTAAAAGGTTTTTTTTGGATTCTTATGACTTTTTGACTAAAATGTAATATTTTTTACTTTTTTTTGTAAAACCGCCCAAAACGCACAGTTTTTAGGTAGAAAATCAATAATTTTAATCGTGAATAACTTGGAAAATATTTACTTACCGAAAGACGTCTTTAAAACATTTTTTGCTTGAAATTAATTTCTTTATCGATTTCCGGAGCTATTTTGAGTTCAATTAATTTCACCCCCGATAAGAAATGGCATTCACCCATGCCATCACATGTCACACATATCGGCAATATATAACTTTTTTTTTAATCTTTCCGATGTGTATGACAAATTTCATGTCAATCGATACGGTTCTTTAAAATTATAAGCACCAATGTTATGGAAAGTCTTACAATTAATTTGTAATATTTGCTAATTAGGAAAAGTGTAGGCCTATTTGCTTTTCTTACCTAAATAATGGATTTTAAAGGCTTTACTTCTAATTCGCACTGTATTTCAGTCTAGTAGTAATTAAAAAAATTTTTTAAAATATGACTTACTCTCATACAATTGGAAATACTTCTAAGTCACATTGTCTTCCTCATCATTGTCCCAACTGTTGTCATCTTTGTCCGAGTGTCATTGGGTCAGATTTATTATCAGCTCCTGCACACTGGTGTCATCAAGACTTCTTTGCCTTTCATAAAGAACATTATTTTATTTACTCATTTTCCCCAGAATTGTTGTTAGTCATAAATACAAGCAATTAGTTTGAGTACCATTGTTATATGAAACCAAAATGATATTAAAATGTGTTACTCACTATAGTCCAGTTTGGTATTATTATACATGCCTTTTTAGTAGGTTTCAAATAACTGATGTAAATATTCATATTACCTGTATGTTTTATTTAAAAAATGTATCCTCGTAGTAAGATAACAGTAGACGTCTCATCTGCGGAACAACTGCAGGTAGGTCTCGAGTTGAGGGGTTTTTTGGGGGCGGCCGCAGGTAAAGTCCACTGCACGAAATCGGTCAAGTGGCTTGTTTAGCTCTGTTGCCACGTATGGAACTGGCCTGAGATATGATCGAAAGGTGCTAACCCTTGAGCATTAATTGGCTTCTCTGAACGAACAGTGTTGCCTAGTTCGAGCGTCGTGGTGTCGGTTTATCGCCTGACCGTGACTCATATCTCGCCCATGTGACAACGCTGCAATTTTTGCCACCCACCTGATTTCGCACAGTGTACTTTATCCACGCAGAGCTCAATCAACAAGACCTATAGGTCAGACTATATGAATTTTTTGCTAATTTTAAACTACGAATTTTTTTTTTATTTCTGTAACATACCGAATAAATTTTAATTGCAAAATCAGTATGTTACATGATATATTTGTTGTTTAGTTAATGTATAATCGGCTTGTTTAACAAAATTTTTGTTTTTTTGAAATGTTTCATCGACGGAGCTAGTAGGAAATTTCCAGGGAAGTTTCTGAGTGCACAAGGGTGGGGGCATTTCCGAATTCACGTGTGAAGTTTCTGTGGGAAATTGACAAAGCACTTTCTCGCAACACGTCTCAGAAGGAGGAGCAAGATGGGCTAGCAATCGTAAAAAAAATTATAAATTTTTTAAATGATGTAATTGTCTAAAATAATTAAAAAAACGGGAAATGTTATTAGTGGCTTTGTTACGTTTAGTTTATTGTTTCAAATTTAAAAGTGAACTAGTGTAATTAATGTTGTAACAAAGCCACGTGAGTGTAACTAATTGCCAAAGGTATGTTTTAAATTTATTTATTTTTTAATATTTTTTGTTTCAATAAAATCAGTAAATATAAAATACCAGAATGCATTAAACCTAGCTTTGTCAGAGAACATTTTCAAAAGATGTAAACTTAAATATTTTAATTTGTTAAGTAATAAAGAGCAATAAGCAAATTATAAAATAAATATAGTATTTTGAATATAAAATTGTTTTGAAAATTAAATCCCTTTTATAAACATAAACGAGAATTTAATGTAACCTGCCTTTGTTAGAGCTATTAAACAGACAGCCAGTCTGCCTGAGTTAATAGTTAGATACAATTGTTAAGACAAAAAATTGACCCGGCGAGCCTCTGTAAGTACAAGTGGATAAAAGTAATTAAAGATTTTAAAATAAGTCAGTTCCTAACACGACCCAATTTACATTAATCCGGGGCGTTACAGTTCTACGTACCTAGAATATCGAAGGTATGCAAGTAAATTATAAGTCAAGGAAAATTTAAATTGTCAATTTTACTCAATATTGTCGAACAGCTCATAGGAATTTTTCACCGCGAAACATCGATGTTTTTTTACTGACAGTGCTTATCACTAAGTGTTCACTTGTAGTCTGTCAACCCTACGTCAAATTACACTGCACAACAAAGTTTTTGTTTCGAGGTTGAAATTAGCTGATTTTAATGTATTTCCACGTGTTAAAACCGAAAATGACCATAAAAATTATATATTAGCTCGTATTTCAGATATATATATATATATATATATATATATATATATATATATATTTATTGAGTTTTCAACAAATGAAATATTTCATTACCAACAGTTGGTACACAGGTTTGTTTACATAATTTCCCTCTCTTCAGCTGTTCATAAGTAGTAAACATAACCTATGTGAGTTTGTCAGTTGTACGCACGTGGTTGCTATTGAAATTATTGTGTGAAGTTGATTTTTAAATTAATTTTAGTGCTGATCTGAAATGCCTCGAAAGTGTGTGAATTCTGTCGATAGCTTTTGCTATATATGTGGTGAAATAACATTTTTGGCTCAGAAACGTAAAATGACACCTATCGTTAAGACTGCCTATGAACATTATTTTGGTGTGAAAGTTGGGGACCAAGATAAATCATGGGCTCTTCATATTTGTTGCAATTCTTGTTCCGTCATATTGCGAGAGTGGCTGAAAAATAAAAACCGGGCAATGGCTTTTGCAGTACCTATGGTTTGGCGTGAGCCTACCAATCATACAGACGACTGTTATTTCTGCTTAACTCCTCCCATTAAGCATGGTTTATCTATGAAGAAAAGAGGAGCGGTTAAATACCCTAATCTCCCATCTGCTCTTCGGCCTGTACCACACTCAGACACTTTGCCAGTCCCTTCTCCACCCCAAAACTATGAAATTTTAGAGGAAGGTGATGAAGACTGTTTAGAAGGAGCAACCCATCCTTCAACATCTTATGACCCTGATTTTCAGGTAAGCGATAGATCTAGTGATCCGCACAAAATTAGTCAAGCAGAGTTGAGTGACCTTATAAGAGATATTGGCTTGTCTAAGGTAAAGGCTGAGCTTTTAGGGTCAAGACTACAACAGTGGAATCTTCTAAAACATGATGTGAAAATATCTCAGTACAGACAGCGTCAAAAAGATTTGCTTCCTTTTTTTGAGAAAAAAGAAAACCTCGTAGTTTGTTCTGATGTTAATGGTTTGATGGACTGCTTCAAATTGGTTCACACTCCATCTGAATGGAGACTGTTTATAGACTCTTCAAAACTAAGCTTAAAAGCTGTACTTCTGCATAATGGAAATCAGCTACCTTCTATTCCTATAGGTCATGCAGTACACATGAAGGAAACTTATATAAATATGAAAACACTTCTCCAATCAATCAAATATGAACAACACAAGTGGCAAATCTGTGGTGATCTGAAAGTCATTGCTATACTCCTAGGAATGCAATTAGGGTTCACCAAGTACTGTTGTTTTTTATGTCTGTGGGACAGTCGGGATAGAAAATCTCACTATAAAAAAGTGAACTGGCCTACACGAGACCTAAACCTTAATGAGAAAAATGTAGTTTACGAGCCTCTTGTAGATCCTAAGGATGTTCTCTTACCCCCATTACATATTAAGTTGGGACTAATGAAAAACTTTGTGAAGGCCATGGACCAGGAAGGACAAGCTTTTAAGTACTTGAGAGCAAAGTTTCCCAGGTTAAGTGATGCTAAAGTCAAGGAAGGCATCTTTATTGGGCCTCAAATCCGTGAAATCGTAAATGATCCTGCTTTTGACATGATTGTAACAGAAAATGAAAAAAGAGCCTGGGAAGCCTTTAAGGGAGTTGTACATGGGTTTTTAGGTAACAAAAGAGATGATAACTTCACAGCATTGGTTAAAGAGCTTCTTCAAGCTTACCACCAACTTGGATGCAACATGTCCTTAAAAATTCATTTTCTTCACTCTCATCTTAATTTCTTCCCACAAAACTGTGGAGCTGTGAGTGACGAACATGGAGAAAGATTCCATCAAGACATTGCCTTAATGGAACAGAGATATCAGGGCCGTTTAAATGAAGCAATGCTTGCAGACTACTGCTGGTCTGTGTGTAGGGATGCTCCAGAAGTGTTTTATAAAAGACAAGCTAAACGACAGCGATCTTACAATGAATCGGATTGACTTAATTGAAATTTGATGGTACAAACTTCTTTTATTTGTCAAAACACTAAGAATAATGTTTTTTTAATCAATTTTGTACTTGAAATATTGTAAAAGAAACATAACAATATTGTTTTATGTACTTTCACTTTTCACGTATAGTATAACTACTCTTTAAGATTATGTACTGTGTATCTCAAAAACCAAAGCTAATAAAATTTTTTCATTGTTATTTTCGTTTTTATCACCCCAAAATTAGTAGAAATTGACTAATTTAGTGTAGGAAACATTCAAAAAATATTTTTTTGTTGTGCAGTGTTATCAACCAATTATGTGCGGTCAAAAGCTATTTGAAACTCTGAAAAACGTCTCGTCGTAGTTTAAAATACTCGGGCATAAATTGTAAAATCACATCCCAATAAAATAATTCCGGCTAATAGTCGAATTAAAAAAAGTCGCGGAAAATATAATCCTGATTTATACCCCACTCCTCGGCTTACGAATCTGTATCAGACAAGTGAAACCAGTGTCATGTGGTACATTTTTTGGGAATGATGCAAATCTCCATAATGGCGCCCAAAATGGTTGTTAATAAAATGTGCTCAAAACTCGACATTAACCTATTCAAGTCGAACTACTTACCTAAAAACAGCCTGGAACCGAAATTTGTGGTCAAGTCCGTCAATCTGCGAGAAATGAAAAATGCCCGTAACCTATTTCTTATCACTAGGAGTTGGAAATTTCTATTTTCGGCCTTTTTTAGAACGGCTGCTCTGATCGCAGCTTCGATTTACGCACTCGATTATTTCATCGCTTTTGTTATATATTTATCACTCGTAATCTGGCGTAAAAAACAAATGATGTGTCTCCTTCAAAGTGCCGCCTGATGCCTTCGCAAAATTCGCACGGCCTAGAGTGGGGCGCATACGGTCTAAGTGGCATCACATTTTTATAATACCGAATCTAAACCGGATAATGACTGCAATGAGTAATATAACAATATTTAAAAAATACTTAGAGAAAATATAATGGTAAAAAATAATATACGTTTTTATCTGAATATCGATCCTCCTACCAGCATGATTTTCGAATCATTAAATAAAAATTACGCAGCGTTTTTGTAATCATATGTGCAGCTGTTCAGCCGTTTGGTTATAGAAATACAAAATAAAAAAAATTAAAAAAAACAAACTGATTTTGAAAAGTACCTGATGCGTTTACATAGCTTTAAAAGTATTTGGTGGTTCCACCTTTACGTGAGCTACTAGTTTTCACTAAACAATTATAAATATTTATAAACTTGCCTATAGTAGCACTTACTTATATTTGTTGAGGACCGCCGTTTCGGGAGATGTGTCCCATGTCAACTCAGACCTTAACTTGAGTTACGGTCGGAGTTGACAATGGGACAAATCTCCCGAAATGGCCGTCCTCAACAAATATAAGTGCTACTATAGGCAAGTTTATAATTATTTAGCTTTAAAAGTAGTTACAAACGATGGAAATCTGTTACGGCGTTCATTTAAAATTTTGGTGGATTAAATGTCCTATATTTTAAAAGTACAGAATTAAATAAACCAGAATTCTGCGCATATATTTCCTATTTTTTAAACAAAATTTTAAAAACGATTTTTTTGTAGATTGTATACAGAATAATTTAATGTGAGAAAGTTTCAGTGATTTTGTACAGTTTTCTTAAGAATGGAAAGTAGAACACTGTAGGGACTTTTTTCTCCATGATCAGTCTTACCAACAAGTTTTGAGGTTGACCGCCGAAGTGCAAGTTGCATAATAGTTTTAAAAATATGCTGCTGTGTTTAAGTCAAAATTAATTCGATAGAAGTGAAATTCAATGGATAGTGTCAGTAGCAGAAGGTAAATAGACTTCAAGTATTAATAAACACATGTTAAAAATAATAGAAACCTGTAAGGTAATACATAATTTTCCCTTTTTAATAAATCTAACCTTTGTTCTTGAGATGTAAAAGAAACCAGCTGTTGAATACAATACAGTAGTTTTCTGATACGTGATATATACACTCTGTTTCATATGATAAGAAAAATAAAGATTAATTTTTTTTAATGAATATTATCTACACTGATTTCTTTTTTTCTTAAGCTATTGTTTAGATATAACTGACAACCTATATATTTATTTAAACCAAGAGACTGTCAATGGTTAGTTAATCATTCATTATTGTTTGTACTGAGTCAGTGTAGTGAGAGTGGGGAGTATTCACTTTATATACTTATTAGCCCTGATCATGAGTCTACCCAACCCTAACCAACATTAGTTGTCTGTGAAGCGAGTTCTGCTTTAATTCTCAAAACAGGGCAATGTAAGTAAGAAGGTACTTACATATTTACCTCTAGAGTTAATCTTTGTAATTGTCATTTTAAATATTTAAATACTAAACTATGTTTCACAAATAGCTCAAGTTATTATTCTAACTTTTAAATCAGTATTTATTAAAAAAAAATAATAATAATTTGGAACTGTCCTAATTACAAATAAACCATTATACAAATACTAATTTATCACATGTGTTGTAGCTTTACATTAGTAGCATTTTTTTTCAAAACTCTCCACTTCTACCAAAAAAACGTTTCCATTTCACTTTTGAATTTTTTAGGAAATAGTTTTTTTTGAATTTTGGTAAAATTACTCAAATCCATATATAAAATGTAATAAATAAAAAACACAATTTATTAGACACAAGTTTTTATTTTACAAAATAATACAGACAACAAAAAATTATTTACGTTTTATGAAATTACATTTGTTTTTTAACAAAGAATAATTTCTACCTTATAGACTGTTAATATTACTGTTAAAAAATATATCTTAAACATTAATTTACTTAATGATTTTGGATTCTACATAAAAACATTTACTAAAATGTGTAATGAAAATGATAATTATATAATTTATATTTAAGGAGCCGTGGCCCATTGCTCTACATTAAAATTTTGTAACTAAACATAATGTTTATATATTTTTTGTTCCAAGATATTTTCTTTACAAGATTTTTATTTATTTAATAAAAATTATGTCACAGTTGTAAGTTCTTCAAAAAATTAAATGGTAAAAACACAAAAAAACGAATGTGCTAACATAAGAAAACTTGATAACGAATGAAGTGGTGTCCATTATAGTATACCCACGCAGAATACGGAAGTAATGTTTCACTTCATATTAAATTGCATGAAGTATTTACTTAGCAAATTATTAAACTGTCTTTTTTAAAAAAAACACCAAATTTTTACCAACTAATTACAGGTATATTTTTAATATGGTCTATTGTTATTTATCAATGTTGTATATATATATATATATATATATATATATATATATATATATATATATATATATATATATATATAACAAAAGAGTATTATAGGTTCGCCGGTTGCTGTGTTTAAAAGATAAAAGGTATTCAAAATATAGAATGTTCTAAATTGAAAACTAGAACAATGAGTTCACAGACAGATAGATGATGGCCCAACCCATAAGTCCTTAATTACCAAAATAAATTCTTTCTCTGCAAAAGCCATCCATAACAAAGCACTTGCAAAAAGGATAAAGATATTTTGATTACCACAACAAAGCAAATGTAAGATAGGCTAGGATTGGGTAAATTAAGAAAAAGGAAAATGATTGGTAAGGAAGATAGAAAAAAGAGAAGTGATGGAAGGGAGTAGCAATCAGTTAGTCGAGGAAGAAGGTCAAATGAGTTTTGCCAGTCAAGAAGAGGATCCAGGGGAGTCAGAGAGAACAGAAGTCCAGGGAGCTGCAGGAGTTTTGGGGTTAGAGAAGACAGCCGTTTAAGGTGCTGGGAAGGGCGCTCAACCCTGATAGCTAGAGATAAGAGGATAAAAAGAACAAATCCTTGGACAGAAAGTGTTCAATTCAAAATAAGTACCAGTTAATTAATTATTACAATTTTCATTTTTGTAAAATTAAATAATAATAGATTTAAGACGACTAGTAATTTGTAGAGATCTCTTCATTTATTTTACTGATGAAACTAGCTGGCAATTCATCATATTTTACTGTTTAAAAATATAAAGTGGTAGTAAAAGTTTTTAGTTAATTAAAGATAAATTTGAGAGTTTTTTGTTTCTTTAAACCAGAAATCTTTTAATTATTTTAATCACTTCAAAATACTCATATTGTGCCAGACAATAAACTTATTTATTAGTAATATTTAATAAAAATATTAATAAATTTAAATTATTAATTTTTATAATTTTATTTCATAATATAACAAAGCATGGATTCTTGAATTTTGTTGTCCATTACGTTCGGTTAATCTTATTAATCACTTAAACAATAGTTTATGACTATCCGAACTTTTTATTTAGTAAATTTGTTAAAACTTACTGAGACAGAACGTTTTCGATCGCTATGTGCCGATCTTCAACAGTGTCTTAGGCTTGGAGATGTTGGGTCAAGCGGTGACGGTTTTAAAAATAGGTTTTCGATAGTATCAAAGAGTATGTGAGATTTGTATTGTGTTTGTTCGTTTAATATATTTTTATATTGTGTTTTTGTGTGTCTGTAAATTTTAGATTGTTGTAGTGTGTTGAGATGTGGTCCTTTTTTGTTGATGTGTAGGATTTCTAAATTATGATAAATGTCTGTGTATTTGTGTCCTGCTTCTTTTAAGTGATTGTAAAACATTGAGTTGGTGTTATGTTTGTGTTCTTCGACTCTTTGTTTAAAGCTGCTAGCTGATTGTCCAATGTAGAATTTGTTACATTCGTCGCAGTTTAGTTTATATACACCTGGTGCTTGTAGTTTATCTTTGTTGTTGGTGTTGTGTTGTATTTTGTATTGTAATTTGTTATTGGTTTTGTATGCTATTTTGTAACCTATTTTTTTGAAATTTGCGGGCTATTTTGTTTGTTGTTTTGTTTATGAATGGTAATGTGATGTATTTGTTTTCCGTCTGTAGTGTTAATTTTAGTGTTTTTTTGTATTTTGTACCATAGTTTGTCCATACTATGTACGATAGTTTAAACGAACAAACACAATACAAATCACACATACTCTTTGATACTATCAAAAACCTTCCTTTAAAACCGTCACCGTTTGACCCAACATCTCCAAGCAGAAGACATTGATGAAGATCGGCACATAGCGATCGAAAACATTTTGTCTCAGTAAGTTTTAACAAATTTACTAAGTAAAATGTTCGGATAGTCATAAACTATTGTTTAGGCGATTAAAAAGCATGGATGTTATAGTTGATAGTTTACTCCAGTAGGTGAGCGAAGCATTATGTTAAACTTGGAAACCTTTAGTGTGTGTGTGTCCGTGCATGCTTGAGTGTGTGTGTGTGTGAGAGAGAGAGGGCAGTATGCATACATAGAAGAAGTTTTAAATGTCACAAACTATAAAAAGTGGTTAGAAAATGAAAAAAACTTATAGCTATTTTTCATATACAGTACCCACAAAGTGCCCAGCTTGGATATCTTTGGTTATAAAAAAAATAATAAATTTACTAATAGAATCATTTGATCTCGGCAAGTGGTTGAACTTAGCATAACACCATATAAACACACAATACTTTATAAACTCAGTATCTTAATCAAACAGCATTATATTTTAATTCATAACTATATAGCTATATTTCACTATAAGTATATATTATCAAATTGAGATTAGTTATGTTTAAAAAAAAACATCACAAAGTTAAATTTTCAATGTGTATTAGTCAATCGTTTCAATGTACATAGGAGACATATGTTGCTGGAAGACCATATAACCATCAGTTACTGTTGCTGATATATGGCTATCAGTTACTTTAGTAAGAAACTTCATTTTTTTTCATAACTAAATTTATTCTAAGATACAGTAGAGTCCCGATTTTGACAGTAAGTCAGAGTCCCGATTTTCCGAGCCTCCGTTAAATTTGAACCTTTTTCTTTTCGAGCCTATTTTATCTATTTGAAAGAAACTGTGTCAGGTGTCCAAGAGATGTTTATAGTCACAAAGAAACTGAATTGGGTGTTCAAGAATTATTTATATCAATACGTCATGCAAAGGAATTTAGGCAGGGTTCCAAGAAACGTTTATATCAATAAGGTATTTTCTTCCTCCCCATTCTGTTGTTTCATTCAGTTCTATAGTGTTCTACATATTGCTGTAGGGTATCAGTGTACAAATATCCCTTAGGAAACACAAATGTCTAGTCTTGTGGTGATATATTAGAAAATAAACTTTCTTGAAGCAAACAAATCAATCAAACAATGACGACACTCAAGATTAGCTGGACTGGTCTTCTTTACTCCTACTATTAGGAGTAATTAATCTGGATCTGGCTGTCACCACATTGATCTGGATATGAGGGGTTTTACTGTATTAGGGTTCATTAGAGTCCTATTTTTTCTAGTGCACAGGAATTTACTTCCGTGTAATGCGAGGGGGTCTCGGTCCCAATCACCTCGATTTATTGAGACTACTGTACTTTGTAAATATATTTTAAATTTACTAATGGTTTGAAATAACATGTTTTTAGTTTAGCATCTATTATTGAGTGTAGCATGGAAAGGAAAAGAAATATAGTTGATGCAGTGTTTTCCAAGTATTACCAAAGTTTCAAATGGCTGTTTAATTATTTGTTAAATACGATTTAAACAGTAATCTGCCTAATGGTTGTTGCACTATAATACTGTTTATAACGTTTTCATCTCTTTAATTACTTACAGTAAACTCTCAATTACCCACCGGTAGATTATATGTGGTCTTTATAGGATTTATTAAAAAAATTTTAGAGGTATATAAAGGTAGATGTTACAAGGGAAAATACAAACGAAAAATGTTTGATTGCTCAAGAGTACCCTCCATATAGGTGTAGGGTCACCGCTCTTAGAACAGAACGTTTGTTTACTAAAGAACGATTTTTAAGAGCTTTTTCAATCAGAGGAAATTTTGTTCAATCTAGAGTATATCACGGATGAGTCAAGGCTGTCTTGGAGATTTTTCCTGAGACGGATATTAGCCTTTGAGAGCGAATTACCAGATCCATGACATGAGTCCATTAAAAAGCGTACGAGTATAATAATGTGCAGCAATGCACCAGGCACTCTAATTAAAATTGGTAATGATTGATAAATTTTTTAAAAAACAGGATTTTTTTTAAAGGGACAAGAGTTTCAAACCTCCTGTAAACTTCTTTAACCAAAAGAAAGACTGGATGGACCAGCAAAATTTTGAGGGTTTTGAAAAAAAAATTTATTCAAGTCTAAGAATTTACCAGAGAAAGCTCTACTGCTGATTGACAACACCCCATCCCAGCCAGAGGAAATGTTTTAGAATCAGATACTAGATAGAGAATTGTTTGCCTCCCAATGCCACTGCTCATATCCAACCAAAAGGTGTGATTGCCCCAATTAAAATAAAACAGAACAAACTTGTTGAAAGAATTTATTGAAGATGTAAATGATTTTCAGAGTTTCTGGAAATATTACACTATTCTTAACATTTATGATATAAGCATTTCTTGGGAGTCAATTAAACGATATACGCTAGTAACGTCACAGAGGAAAGTTTTACCTGATGTGGAAAATACCTTTAACAGAGTCTGCTGGGGAAGAAGATAAATCATTTCTGCTTGTGATTTAGCTAATTTAACAAAATCTTTTATATGAGGAAGAGACGTTTAAGAAGGAAACGTTGTTGGGTGTTTTAATTGTGGTGGCAATGATTCAGGCTTTGAACATCTTACTGATGAACAATTTGTTTATAGAGTATATGGTTTTGGAATATAGTAAAGAACAGGATGAGACGAAGAAATTTGATCTTGAAGTGCAAAAACTGATGGCAGATAACTTTTTAAACCGCTCTTACTTTATAAATTATATTATAACAGTTGCAACATTTTGGAATAGCAAGTAGGAAAGGCACTATGTATAATATAATATAAATATGTGTAAGTAAATTCAAACCATAAAATAACCAAATTATGAAAAAAAAGAATGTAAACATAACCTAAATTGGCAAAATCGTAACATGTAATCACAAGTTTAGAACAATAACCACTATAAAAACAATATAATAGAAACAATTTAATATGTAACAGTTTGAAAAGAACACTAAAACCATGTAAATAAAAGTAAAAGCCTTTAAGTTTTAAGAAGGTGAAACATTTTGGATTGCACGAGTTGACCAAGGCAGGATGGCTTGCATATTCAGTAAGGTGCGCGCGCATTTTAAAGGCAACAGCTGATAATTTGAACACAGTCGGAGAAATAATATTTAAATGCAGTTACTTGCAAAGAAATTAAAATGTAGTTATTAAGAACATGAAATGTACCAAAGGCAGTGAATACAGCATCCACAAAGCCGGTAACAACAATAAAAAAAGGAAATAGATTGTTTAGCCATTTTTAAATGCTTGGCTTGGCGTCCATTCAGTTGTACAAACCTACTCGAACAAGACAGACGTACCTCAGAATTGGCCAATAAAATTTCATGAATTTAAACTTAGTGCGGGAGTGTTAGTCTCGAATTCAATTAACAGTACAAAATACTTTCAAGAAAATTAATTAAAACTATTTATTTAGAAAGATTTTCTTAAATATTTTAATAAAGGCCTAAAAGTGAAATCTACAATCTACAACACTTAAGTATCTAGGCTAGATCCATTACTACACTTTGGAAATTTTGCAGTCAGACATTTATAAAAAAAAATAGAAACCAGTGAATTTATTATAAAATCAAACTATAAAAACATTTAGAAAGAATATTAAGGAACAATTTTTACCTAGAAATAAATTAATTTGTAACATAATTTATAAGATTTTATAGCTTAGATTTTTTTGCTCTTGTACTTTAGAGTGCCAAATAAGTTTTCATTATTCAAAATTTAAAACCTACCAGATAACCCGAGATTAAGAGAGCTTGTGCTAAACTAAAATTAAAATCAATTTAGACTAAATTAGATAAAAACTGTTGCTGCCAAAAGAGAGATAGAATATAGAGTAATAAGACTCATTATAATAGAGGACACTTATAGCAAATTTGTAAAACTTTTAAAAAAAGAACAGAAAATTGTAATTTATGAATAGAATTTATAAATGCTAAGAAATTTTTTTATTTGATACATTAAACTTGTTATTAAAAAGAAAGCTCTAGAATATTTATTTCTCTTAAAATAAATAAGAAAATTTACTAACCTACCTTGAACTAAATAACTGAGAAATTTGTTTAAAGAAAATTTCTGAAATAATACATTTTGGAGAATTAAAGACTCATTATAATAAAAGGACATTATATGTATGTATTATGCAAAAAATATTTTGTGTTGGTTTGAACTGTTTTATTGACTTTGAACATTTTCCAAATCTGCAGATGCCATGCTACTCAATGCCACAGATAATTGGGAGTCTACTGTATGTTTAAACTTTTGTTAGAAAATTAGGTCCAATTTCATTCATCTATATTATTTACTGTCAGCAACAAATTGATAATTTTGAAATAAAGTCTAAAACATTTTTTTTAACATTAAATTCATTTATCTGACAAATCTATTTATTTTATTGATCTGCTTGTTTGACAATTGAAGGTATCAGAAACTCATTAGGAAAATGTAACCCACATTGAAAAATGAGCTAGGAAAAGTAGTAAAGGTCAATGTACTCAAGCTAAGAAAATTTTGTACAAAATGTAAATGCTCAAGAACCTCTGAAACGCCTGAATACATTTATGCAAGTCTAGCTTTTCAATTATGATAAATAAAAAAAAAATTGTATTTCAATCTTCTGCTCTTATTAAATTCCTCCTATTAGCTCACACTCTACCAATATATATCTTATACAAATTTTCAATCGTTAATAAAATATGATTTTATTCATCCAATCAAGTTCAAATACATTTTTTTAAACCTATAGCGAATGACAATAGTTGTTAATACAGTTTATTTATTCAATAATTAAATAAAGTTTGTGGGATCCAGCCGGATTTGAACTGAAAATCTTCATGTTTGAAGTCTAGCGCACCTTGGCACTTTGCCAACTTTCCATTACCTAGAAATATATTTCTATAAGATGTATATGAATTTTCCCCCTCTGATTGTCATTAAAACCTCCATTGTACAACCTTAAACTGTTGCCATGGTTAATACACAATGTCATAAATAGTGCTCAAGGGTAACTAAAATGAAATTTTTCTTTGTTAATCTCAGTAGGAATTTACTTGAAATTATTTTATATTATTTGTTTTTACTTGTAACAATTTACTTGTATTATGAGTATGTTGTTTTTGCATAAAGTAATTTTTGACCTTCGTGTAGAATTAAGAGCCAGCTATTTGTATTCAGATTATTTAATTTTAGACTTTGGATCTTGAACTTTGATTCTTTTTCTAGTTGTGTCATCACAAATATAGAGAATCATTTATTACTAATCTAAATGATTCTTAGCTTGAACAAAATTGTGCAATGCCTAATCTAAATTATTCTATCTGTTAAAATTATTTTATCTTGATTCAATATTTTTCAGTTGAAATTATTCTATCAAAATAAATAAAAACTCACTAACCACAATATAAAAAGCTTTTATTTGACTACAATCACTGCCGGATTTAAGAACAGGCAAATAAGGCGCGCGCCTAGGGGTCCGCACCACATGGGGGTCCACTCCACAAAAAAATATTAGAATTTCAAATAACTGGTTTGCAGCGAGTCGGCCGTGATGAGTCAATGAACCAGAGCAGAGCTTGTGCGAGTGGTGATGTGTGTATGTGTAGTCTGATTGTAGGCGGAGGGGGTGGCTGCGAACGCCACTCCTCAGTTGTCACCTTCCAAACGCATGATTCATGTTTATCTTTGAACACTCAACTTCCCGCCCATTCCGTATTGTCCACGGCAAGTAAAGCAAGTGTCTTTGCAATTTACATTAGACTCGTCTACTAACTGGTCTGCTTGTTATTGTTTGACGTTATTCGTTATTCGGTTATTCAGCTTTCTCTTGTTCGTAAATACTATACAGACATGTACCGGTAATTAAAATTAGATTACTGCATTAAAATCAGCACAACAGCAATTCAGAACTGCGACAGTGGTGTATTTGAGAGAAAATCTTTTGTTCAATGTGATAGTGGTAAAGGTTCGAATAAATCTTTCAAAAGAAAATGCCAAGCAAGTTTTTTTGTGCGGAAAGCCAAAAACGGTGAGGTTATAAAACGTTCTTGGCTGTGTTTTTCCCCTAGTAATGGTCATGGTTATTGTTATGTGTCTAAGCTTTTTTCTACAGTTCACTCACATATTAATGATGACGGTTTCTGTGACTGGAAAAATGCCACCTCACGTCTAATTGGCCAAGAAACCTCCAAAGCACATTTAAATGCTGTGATTGTTTTTGCAGGACATGTTAAGGAAATAGGGCAAATTGATCAAGAATTGACTCATCAAGCAGAAGATGTAGCAAAATATTGGCGAGAGGTTCTCAGAAGGTTGATAAGTGTGATAGTTTTTATCAGTGAAAGAGGTCTACCATTTTGAGGAGAAAACGAAACTCTTGGGTCACCGAAAAATGGCAATTATCTAAGAATACTGGAGCTTGTAGCACAATATGATGAATTTTTGAGAGACCACATAAAAGCACATGGAAACCGTGGAAGTGGCCACACAAATTATCTATCATCTACGATTTGCAAAGACGTTTTGTAAATAATTGGTAAAAGAGTTTTTAATGAAATTATATCCCGAATTAAGCAGTCAAAGTACTACTCCATATCTCTAGACTCAACTGCAGATGAAGGATACATTGACCAGCTTTCTTTGGTTTTTAGGTATTTACAGGAGTCCACACCTGTAGGAAGATTTGTAACATTTATGCCAAACCAGGGCCATAAAGCTAAAGACATGTTTCAAAGCTTCATCACGTTTTTGGAGGAGAATGGTTTAGACATCAAGAACTGTCTTGGTCAATCCTTTGATAATGCTAGTTCGATGAGTGGAAAATACAATGGCCTGCAAACTTATAGGTTGGCAAGAAAACGACCTGGCTCTGTGGGTACCATGTGCAGAACTCTCGCTGAATCTAGCTGTGAAATTACAGAATAGGCATTACACAAGAGGCTGCAAGCTTACCAACAAGTTGATGCACGTTTTGGGATTCTCAGCAAATTGCATGAACTTTCTGTGGAAGACATGCAGGTAGCGAGTAAGAAACTAGTGGGTATATATAACAACGATCTTGAAAATGAACGGGTGCAGTTTAAGACCTTTTCTGAGCAGTATCGTGATGAATACGAAAAAAATGAATAAGTCTTGAGTAAGGAAAGATGGTTCTATAAAATGTTGCTAGATAATAATCTCAAGGATTGCCTGCCCAATGTAGAGGCCACATTAAGGATGTACCTGTCTTTGATGGTAACCAATTGTTCAGCAGAAAGATCGTTCTCCAAATTAAAATTAATAAAGAACAGACTCAGAACATCCATGACAGAAGATCAACTGAACATTTTATCTTTGCTAAGTATCGAAAATGATATCTTGAAGCAGGTTAATTATGATGATGTAATTAGTACCTTTATTCATTTAAAATTAAGGAGAAAACCAATCAGTAGTAGCTAATTAATTGTAGTATTTCTAATTCTAAGTACAGTAACTACTAATGTGTAACATTATTTTTATCATAATAAATTAAAATACATATTATTAATGCAGTCCAACACGGTCGGTATTGTAGTTAGGTTATATATATATATATATATATATATATATATAAAGTTGATAAATTACTATTGTAAATACTTTTTCCACCACTAAGTGCAATAATTTTACCTTGTTGTGATGAGGCACCTTTCGGTCACTTGACCATTGTCGAATCACTGATTATTTTTCTTTTATTTATTTTTCTTATATCTTATTTTTCAAAAATAATCAGTGATTCGACAATGGTCAAGTGACCGAAAGGTGCCTCATCACAACAAGGTAAAATTATTGCACTTAGTGGTGGAAAAAGTATTTACAGTAGTAATTTATCAACTTAATAAAGTCAGTGCAACGGAAAAATAATGGACAACGTAAAATATCAATGTATATATATATATATATATATATATATATATATATATATATATATATATATATATATATATAGATTTTTTGGACTAGGAGACTGACAGACTTACCTTGGTAAGAGTCCACTCTGTAGTCTTGAAATAGAAACATATAAAAGCACTTAAACAATGATATATATAACAATGAAATATATCATTATCATTGTTTAAGTGCTTTTATGTGTTTCTATTTCAAGACTACAGAGTGGACTCTTACCAAGGTAAGTCTGTCAGTCTCCTAGTCCAAAAAATCTAAATAATCTTTACCAACCAAAACTAACCTAAAAAAATATATATATATATATATATATATATATATATATATATATATATATATATATATATATATATATATGAAGTTGATAAATTACTATTGTAAATACTTAAAAGTATTTACAGTAGTAATTTATCAACTTCATAAAGTCAGTGCAACAAAAAAATAATGGACATATACTGTATATATATTTAATATTTAAATTAAATGTGACCAAAAGAAAAAAGAAAATTGTGTTATCATAATTAAATTAAGCATGTAAAATTATTTTGAAACAAACTGATGCATTTGTATTGACGCTATATTGAAAAGGGCATTTCCTATAGGATGTATAAAGGTGCGTGATAATTCTACTTGATACTCGGCTGTACTTAAGTTTTTTATTATGGATTGGTTATTTTTATTTATTTCAGAATTGTAGTTAATTAATTTTATTTAAATTAAAAAAGTAAACTTTTTTATTTAAATTCAGTTTTAATATCGTGTAATTAATGAATAAACACAAATCGCTAGCATGCAAGGATGTGTGCCCAGGATTCAGAAAGGCAGACATTTACAGTTATTCTTACATTTTCAATTCTATTTCTTTTCTACATTAATAAAAATTTGATCAACTAATTAACCAATGAAGATTTCATAATAATATGCAAATTATTTCAAAATTGTAGTCTTGAAAGTGTTTTAGTTTTGTGCAACGTGTTTTATCGTGAATTTAAAGTGGTGAATAACTTAATGTCAAAATTAATTAATATTTTAAAATTTCAATTAAATTGCTTTATTAGTATGGATCTGTATCATCACATGGGAAATAACCCTATCTATCCAACATTTATTCATAACATAAAAGTTTAAATTCTATATACGAGTATATACATTTTATTTAGTTGTTATTATAATTTCATTAAATGTTACACTCTTAACTATCACTGAATGTTTTTAGAAAAATATTTTTTGTGTGTTTAATATGAAACTTAATTGAAGTCTATTTATTAATCATTCACATGGTAATTGGTAACAAAGGTAAATTTAATATGTTTGTACGTATTTTGAATTAAAGGTTTCTAAATAAATCAGTTGGATGGGGATATCCCATATCAACAAAACCACTCCCCCCCCCCCTCAGAAGGGCCCGTGCCACAAGCTGAGCCTAAGGGCACACAGATCCTAAATCCGGCCCTGACTACAATTATAGCAATTTATGTCCATTTTGATTATATGGTAATTATCTTCGGAAGTAGTGAAGATTATTACTTCTTAGATGATTACCATGTAATCAAAATGTACATAAAGCAATTATAGTATAATATAAGATTTTTATATTGTGATTAGTGGATTTTTATTTATTTGGTTAAAATTAGCCTGTAGTGCTCTAGAAATCTATTAATTTAAAATTATTCTATAGATTAAATATGTTTTAATAAAAGTTCAATCAGTTTATTGAACAGTTTACTTTTACTATATTTAAAAAGTACTTAACTAACTGAATGCGTAATTGCTTAATTGCTGACGCGTTTCAAAACATTCATTCCTTTTACGAAGCTAACCCTCTACTCTGAGTAGAGGTTTAGCTTTATAAAAGGAACAAATGTTTTGAAACGCGTCAGCAAGTAAGCAATTGCGTATTCACTCAGTTAAGTACTTTTAAATATAGTTTAATCAGTAAATTCAAGATGTTTACATCAAGCAACTTCAGTTTACTGTTGTAACTGAAGTCATAGTATTTTGTAGAATATAAAGATAGTCTGATGAATAAATGATAGATAAGCTGGTTACTATTAAGTCAAAAGTTTATTTATTTAGTGCAATGTTTAGTGTAGAAAGACGAGTCAGCAGAGCTATAGCTAAAAAAAAATATTTTATAAAGGGTAGGGAGTTTGATTTTTTTGCCTACTCACATTACTCATTTTAACTCTAAATGTAAGGACTTTGTTTTTTGTAGCACTACAGACTCTAAGGATAATTGATAATTAATTTTGGAAAAAAAGTAGATTTAGTTCTTGTGTGCAATGGTTCAGTACCAATACAGTATATAAAACTGTATCTTTGATTAGTATAAAGTAGGATTGAAATGTTCGTATTAATATGCCTTTTTAAAGTAACTGATAGTAATTATTTCATATTTATAAAATTGACATGAGTACTGCAGTTTTATAGTATTTTGTCTGTGTTTTTTAAAGTAATCTCTCAATTTGACTGTTATCAGCTAAATTTATGAAACGTATTGGGATATACTTCCCTTGTCTGGGATGATGAGAAAAATTGACCAGATTGCATCTTTAAAGTAGATTTCCTCTATATTTAAGTTAGTCTGTTTACTTGGTATACCTGCGAAAGAAAAATAATGCAAGTGGCATAAAAGTAGAGCCAAGGAGGAAATTTTGTATTGGGGATGGGTTGTAATTTGAATAAAAGAAGGGTATCTACCCAGTACTTAAAGCTGATTTTTTTATAGTCTTAGAACTACTATTTTCCCTGGCTTAATTATAGCATCTTAAAATTATATTTCATAATTTCTAAAAGGTTTATTCCATTATTAATAGAATTCATACATTATTTTTTTTTTTTGTAAAATTGTCTGCTGTAGGCTAATGTGACAGTCTATTTGCCTCTCTTCCCTCTTCTTTAAAGCTGTATACCAACAACACCAAGTTTTGTATAGATCTACCTGTCTAGAAATGAGAATCAAGTTGAGCATAACACTGATTTGTGGTGTTTGACAATGTTCAGATTAATCTTTGATTAAAAGTGTTTTTAAATTTAATTTTTCTAAATAAATTCTTAAATAGTTGTATTTTATTAATACCCACTGATGATGTTTAGAATATTGATTTTTAATACATTTTAATGTTAAAGGGTTAATTTTAATGTTTTTTTAACACTACAGAGAAGGAAAACAAATACATCACAATACCGTACATAAACAGAACATCAAATAAAATAGCCCACAAATTTCAAAAACAGGATACAAAATAGCATAAAAAAATAAACTAGCATACAATGAAAATATTGGAAAAGAACCGCAAAACAACAAAAATAATTAAAAATAACCCTTCAGGGTTTAATCATAAGTAACTTGTTTTATTTGTTATTTTTGTGTTATTTTTTATTATTTTTATGGTATTGGGGTTCTTTCCAATATTTTCATTGTAATATATTGTACCACTGTGCTCTTGATATTGTATACAAAACTAATAACAATTTACAATACAAAATACAACACGACACCAACACCAAAGATAAACTACATATTAAACTGTAACAAATTCTACATTGGGGAAACAGGTCACAGCTTTAAACAAAGAGTCGAGGAACACAACAGAACACCAACTCAGCATTTTACAATCACATAAAAGAAACAGGACACAAATACACAGACATTTACCATAACCTAGAAATCTTACACATGAACAAAAAAGGACCACATCTCAACACACTACAACAATATGAAATTTACAACAACAAAGTAAACACATACTATACAAACAGATCCAATTCAAATCACACATACTCTTTGATACTATCAAAAACCTGCCTTTTAAACCATTACTGCTTAACCTAACAACTACAAGCAGAAGACACTGATGAAGATCACCACATAGCAATCAAAAACTTTCTATCACAATAAGTTTATACAAATTTACAAAATTTAAAGTTCGGATAGTCATAAACTAAAGTTAAAGTGATTAATTAAATTCCACCAAAAGTAATGCACTACAAAATTCAAGAGTATCATAATTTTTAGATGCTGTAAATATTTTATAAATTTGGAGCAGCTGTAACAATTTAAAAATTGTTATTATAAATGCCTTGAATGTACAACTAGATGGTACAATAATTTCCATTTAAAAATCTCAGTTGTTCAGTTGATTCAAAATATTTTATTTCGTTTATCATCGAATTTTGCCTCAAGTTTTTTTTTCATGTGAATTATATTTTATTCAAGTTTTAATTTTAAAATAAATATTAAAAAATATCCTTGATTATTGTATAATTATTCCAATCAAAAGTTGAAATCAGATTATTTCTCACCTTTAAAAAAAAAATTGTTGGAAATACAGAGATAATCTTTTCATCGTTTCAATAAATCTGTACCTAAAAATAATATACGTATTATCTTCCATAATATTGTAAATTGGATTGAATGTTTGTACTGTCAAATACAGTAAAAGTATTTGTTATTACCGACACACATTATACAGTATATTAGAAAAAATCTTTTACAAAAGCTTGTAATTATTATTAATATTATTAAAAAAATTATTAGTAACTTGTAATTATACTGTTTTGAAAAATGCCTAGTATTATCACAAAACTAAGATGAGACTTGGTTTCTCAGAAACAACCATTTGCTGTCAAAACAATACTATTTTGAATGTATTTATATAAAACTAAGATAATACAAGTAATTATTTAACTACTTATGTAACATTATCTTGAAAAATAAGACCAGGAAAGTCTATTCTGTTTAAACAGCCATGTTGGTGAAGAACAACTATTCTCAAAAAATGTTTTCATTGCTATCAGTTAATTATTTAAAATTCCTCAGCTTCTGATTTGTAAAATAAATAATCTTTTGACTCAACTTGTAGTTTAACTTAGATACACTTGATTTAAAAATAAAACATATTTCAAACTTAGTAGGATACTTCAAAACCCATTTAGATTGCACTAAAGATAGTGTGTTATGTGAATGTTGTTTTTTTTTTAAATTTTCATGTGTAGTTATCACTAAGTGAACGTGGCTGTTATTTTTGATTTGTGATATGCTATAAATTTTTTATAGTGCTTTAAACAGAATATATTTTGTGAAAAGTGTTTTAGGTTAAAATTGTGGGATAAAATTTACATATAATGGATAGGAAAAAAATTAATGCTGTTGTGTCAGACAAAATGGTGTTAAGATCTTTTAAGCCTAATTCTGTCATTCTTGAATTATCAAAAACGTTAGAGCGAAAGTACGATGAAAGTGATGGAAAATATAGGAGTGATATTGGATTAAACAGTGTAGGTACTTCAGATAGATTTAACACTAGAATTGTTAAGAGAATTAGGCCTACATCAGATGGAAATTTAGAAAATGGGCAACACTCAAGATTTCTGGAAGATTTATCACATGGAAATAGTAAGGAAAAGAATGTAGATTTGAAAAGTATAGATGCTCCAAATAAATTCAATACTTCTATCATTAAAAGCTCCAGGCCTATTTTAGACTCAAATGTTGATTGTGGTCAGTATAATCAGTCAGAAAACTCAACAGAGTATGGTGGTACTTACAAAGAAGAAACATGTAGATTTCAAAACATAAAAAATATCTCTGAAAAACTTAACTTCCAGTTGTGTAAAAATATTGAGAATAGATTTGTGACAAATATTAATCAAGAACGTTACAATCCTTTATGTGAAAACCAAACAGACATTGATGATAAATGTTTTGTATTGAATGATTTAGCTGTGCGTTTTGTTAAAGCACCACATAATGAAAAGGATTCTAGTTTGTTGCAGGGAAGTAAAATTAGCGATGTCAGTAAAGCCAGGTTTGTGATTATAGATTGTATGGGTTCAGTCTCTTAGATTAAAAAGCTGTAAGATTTTGAAAACTGAAAAATATTAATTACAAATATCAAAGAATTCTAAAAATCACAAATAAATTTTTTATAAGCTTGATTTACTTTTAAACAATATAAATTACAACTACATTATTTGTTTACATCTTTAACCTCAGGCACTAATTTATATTTTATACATAACATATAGAGTTAACTTCTAATTTTGTATGGGTTCAGTCTCTTAGATTAAAAAGCTGTAAGATTTTGAAAACTGAAAAATATTAATTACAAATATCAAAGAATTCTAAAAATCACAAATCAATTTTTTATAAGCTTGATTTACTTTTAAACAATATAAATTACAACTACATTATTTGTTTACATCTTTAACCTCAGGCACTAATTTATATTTTATACATAACATATAGAGTTAACTTCTAATTATAGCAGTACTTACTTTTTGTCTAAATGAAGACAGCTGTGTCCCTTCGTCAATTAGGATTGTGTTATGGTCTAAGTTATCAATAGAATTCACTTTTCGAATCGACTGTCCTCATTTTTACAAAAGGTAAGTGCTATTATATACAAGTATTTAGAAATTGCTGTATGTCAGAGTGTATAAATTATAACTTGGTAAAACTTTAATATTAAATCATAATTTAGAATATTGGTCCTTCAGAACTTGTATCTTTGTGATTCCACCTCCTCTTGCACTGTTGGCTCTCAGATTGTCTGCCCTTTAAGGCTCCCAAAACTAAACTGACTTCCTTCTTCAACTCCTTGATGCTCCTCCCTTTCATTGCTCTTTTTCTCACTATGTTGTCCACTAATAATCTTCCTTTTCTTATTTCAACCAATCCTGGCATGTCTTCCATATGTTGTCTTAGCCGAGCTAAAAATATTTTGTGCTATCGCATCCGCCTGATTTTGGAAATCAAGTTCTCCAAAGAAAGTCTACTTTAGGAACTGCACTCACTTGTGGTTCATTAATTTGTCTGTTTATAAAATTAATTTTGGATTCTCTCCAAATTAATTTTTCTATGAATTCAAATGTTTTTTTTAATAACCCTACACAGTAATCCCCAGCCTACAGATTTACAATGGTCCCATTATTTAAGCTAGATTACCTCACAAAAGTAGGTTAACAATACTTATTCCTTACCAGCGATATTTGAACATATGTTTTGTTTATGATATACTTAGCAACTATTTCATTTCAATTTAAATATTTTAGTCACAATTAATTATAGTCATAATATTGAATTCTGGGCGTTAATAATAGCTTCCATTTGAAACAAGAAAATTGTCAGAACAGTCTGGTGGTTGTTTGTTGTATAAAGTGATAAGAACAGCTCCAGGTATTGAAAATACCAAATTATCAATATCTTTGCCTTGAAACACACATAGTAAGTTAACAATACAAAATTTTCTCCAAAGTTCTTTTTCTTAACATTAATTAAACATCGAAATCTTGTTGCTGTTCATGACGAACTTGTAAATTACTTATTACACTTTTGCTGTTACTTGAAACTCTCTCGAAACTAAATAAACTTAAAATTTTCAATAAAACATATTATTCTGCATTACTAATTGTATAACTATATTACGATGTAGCCATCTACAAATGATCAAATCTTGACTCATTCAGTTAAAGTTTACACAAATTTAAAAAAATAATAAATTTTAATTTTAAAACTATAAACATATTTAATCCACAATAACATGTATGGAATTTATATTTTTTATCTTGACAGTAATTGATAACCAATATTGACGAGAAAATTAGTAATAATAATGAAACAGTATGTCAAAAATCCTATAATTGACATTTTTTTATTCATTCTCATATATTAATAAAAGCAAATTTGAATAATAATTCTAAAGAGATAATAAATCATCATTATTGACTTTAAGTTGTATACAATCTATTAGATGCTTTTATCCTCACTGTTGGTAATTTAAAACTATCCAAATAAAACTATGTAGTGGATGACAGTTGCAGTGTTAATGAGATTTCTGACCTTTACAGAAAAAGGTTTATCCTGCCATTTAGACTAAGGTTACTTGTTAAAACATGACATGTTTTTCAGATCATAATAAAAAAAAAATTAGAAAATATTTATTATTAAATTATATTAATATTACAACCACGTGTTTGGAGAACCACACACTATTAAAACCCATTTTGTGTGTGTGTGTGTGTGTGTGTTGCAACGTCCCCCCACCTCACCTCGTCCCTACCACCGCAGCTCCACGCGGTCGTTTTGTTGTGTTGTTTAAATCCTTTCTTGCAGAATACTATAATTTAATTGTTTACAAGAAAACATATTTATAAACAACCAAAACTCTGCCTATCACCCTGCTGGTAAAACCGTGCTAAACTCCCAGAGTTAAGTGTATGTTTCCTGCTCGTAGGGCCAAACCCACAACAAGCCTATTCCCGCTGACTACTATTTAAAGTACATATAAACCCTCCTAAATAAGTTTATCAATTGTGTATGGTCTAAGTATAGTCACACATGTCAAATTAATAGTCAGCTGGAAAGAAACACATTTAGAATAATACACATAAAAAACACAGAGTCTTACCACCTGATGATGATCTGCAGAAACAGCAAGGGAACGTGCAAAATATGATTGTGTTTAAAAATACCTATTTTAAAAGGCTCCTGTGTCCTCTTAAACACAATCTGCCAGTAGATAAATCTCTGGACTTTTATTACAAAAAACCAACTAATCTTTAGACTAGCTCATGAAATTAGTAGAGAGAAACTCTTTAAAACATTAGGCTTTATCTATTGCCATTTAATGAAATTTAATTAAATTTGTTTACTGATTTGATAATCATTTTTATATTAGTTGGAAAAAGCTAAACAGTTTTTATTGGTTATTTGACACAGGATGGAATGCAAATAATGTTGATTTTTATGACATATTTAACTCCATTTATTGAAATAAAAAAGAAAATTTATCCTTCAAAGTATTACACAATTATATTAGCAAAACAATTCACTGAGTTACTTCTTGTTTCTTATGCTTTAAAAAATTATACTTTGCATATAGATTGATAACATAGACATAACATAAAATTATTTTCAAAATTACACATAATAATATTTTATCTCCTATATGGAATTGGTAAATTCATATTTTATGACCTTTAATTTTTAAATTTATACTATTCGAAAATTTCTCATTTTCTTTAAATAAACGGCTTATGGCCAAAAACCTTTTGTAATTTTAATATTCATTTTTTAAATATTCTGAGCACATAAATTCATTTACTTAGCATTCAATTTATTAAAATTTTATAAAGAGTGAAGTCATTGTTTTAAGCTTGCAAATTTGTTTGAATTTAATAAAATTAACTAACTAAATTTGACGTGACTGATTTCGAATAAAGAAAATGACTTGCCAAAGATGTTCTTGCCGGTCCTTGGGGTCCCTCGTCTGGATTCCCTGGTCCTTGGACACCGGAAGTCGCCATCCCTGGTTCGTCGGTGGTGGTTTCCCTCTATTCGAGCGTCCTGGAGGCTGAGTCTGGAGCCTTCATCCTTGGTGGTCCTGGATTTCGAAAGCGCTGAGGTTATGGTCCATCTGGCCTGCTGACGGTCTCTACTCGCGGTCCAGCATAGCGTCCCGCGGCACCTCGTGTTAGAAAATTTTTACAGACTGTCTCTAAAGGCTTAGAGACCAAGTATATATAGCGGTGAATTTCACCTACCGCACCCCGCCTGCAAAGTTTGCTATCGCTCGATTTATTCCTTGTACAGGCAAGTCGGGCAACGAATCTGTTTTAGCTTGCATAGTTTGATAATTAATTTTAGAACACTGAAAAATGTCTATTTTATTTAAACGGCTGTAACTTTTTTGTTTCTTAAGTTTTTTGAATTCTGTTTTCTCTAATGTTCATTCTAGGTTATTGTGGTTCTTTTAAAATGTCGATGAAAGTTCTACGTGGTTTGGTTCGAAAAATAGCTTTTTTAGGCACTTAGAATTTTTTCGCTTCACTCTCGATGTTCAAATTTAGTTAGTTATTACAAATTTATTTTATAACATTCTTTAATGTGGCTTAACTATTCTATTTACTGTTTTATTTAATTTTTCCCTCTTTAATAATTGTATAATTCCCTACTTGATTATTTTAAAAACAGCTTTATTTCTAAAAACAGGAAATTACTTATTTCCCACTTGCGACGGTCTCTCACCCCGTTGCAGTGTGTGTGTGTGTGTGTGTAGTGAATTTCAAAATATTGTTTAACATTTTTGTATAACTTAATAAACTGAGTTTTTGGTAATTCAATATCATTTCAACTTGTGTTGCCCTACTAAGTTGTTATTTACCATTAATCTTTATAGAGCAATCTCCATGTTTGACAAATTGCCAGACTTTAACTTTACATGACATGTGACACTATCTTTGAGAAATGAAAAATTGTACAGATAATGTTGTATTTAACCAGATCAATTGTCTTTCTATATTAGAAAAAATTACTTTGAGCATGACTGACTTAGTTGATTACCTATACATAAATTCAACTGTAATGAGTTTACTTGGTTGTATAATATCTGAAACATAGTTGTATGTACAGTCTGTACAAATGTTTATGAATTTTAAGTTTGATTTAAACAAACCTATTTCTTGTTTTAGCAATGAAGTAAAATTTAAAAAAAAAAAATTACCTATAGATTACTAAATAATTCTACTTGGTTATAATCTTTTAATGTATACCATTTTTTTTGTTCTACATAAAGTCATGATCATCCTTATGCAAAATTATATGGTTTTTGAAGTAGAATCCCAAATAGTTTTATATATTTCACAATAAATCTTTGATAAAGATTGAACATCTTCCACTAAAATTTAAATTCCAGATCAATTTTATCAAAAAGTGTTTGATAACTTATTTAAATATTTTAAAACCTGTTACAAATTTTGTAAATTTTAAAATCAAACAATAAATAGAAAATTTCAGAATTGGGTACTGATTATGTTAAAGGGCATCAATTGTCTTGGAATTGTTCAACAAAATGTCAGTTTACTTCTGAATGTTTTGTTTTCACTAAAGTTACTAAAATGTACATTTGAATAAGGAACAAGTCTGAAAAAAATTTAACAACATGGAACCCTGCATTTAATTGAAAGTGGCTAACATGATGTAGTTGTGTAGTTCTTTATAATCTCAGTTTCTTGATAAAGCATCACAATATTATACTTTATTGTTGTATAGATACGTCAATATAGTGTCAGAGTATCTGGATAGGATTGATTCGGTTATAATGAAAATAAAGTTTCTCTCTTAAAGTAAATGAGTCCTGTTGAAAAAGTTACTTTGGGCTTGCAAATTATATATGTTGAGATGATCTGTGGTAATTATTGCTAAACTTAATTCTGTGTCTTTTTGTAATAAAATCTATCCATACGAGACACTTTGTACCTATATTGTTTTATGGAAATATATAATTACTCTTAGCTCTGTTTTATTAAGAAACTTGGAATTTATATGGAATTACTAAGGTAATAGTTTAGTATAATTCAATACAATGGTTTGCCAAATTCACTATTACAGTTAATAATAATGATACTTATTTTTTTAATATTCGAAACTATCCTAACTTGACACTTTTTAGATACAATATGTTATAAAATAACAATTTTGTATTGCAGAGTAAAATATTGTTTATAGAGAAACATTTTATTTCACTTACACTTTTAAAATGTTTTAAACTTGCCTATAGTAGCACTTACTTTGCTTGTTGAGGACGGCCGTTTCGGGAGATGTGTCCCTTTGTCAACTTAGACCGTAACTCTTATGGACCGTAACTGAGCGAGTTACGGTCTGAGTTGACAAAGGGACACATCTCCCGAAACGGCCGTCCTCAACAAGCAAAGTAAGTGCTACTATAGGCAAGTTTAAAACATTTTAAAAGTGTAAGTGATTACTAGTATCTTACGCGAAGATGGAATCAACAAATGACATTTTATTTATTAAGATATATTGTTTGCCTTTGTGTTTTTGGTTACTCAATAATGTGTTATTAAAACACACACACATAAACAGATATCCTTCACTGACTAAATGTCTGAATTGTTAAATTACCAGTTTTATTGTAAATCTATATGTTTCATCACAGTTTTAGCAATTTATTATGCAGTTGTAAATGTAATTATTTATTTTTTAATACCAACAATGTAAATAGTTGTACAGAATGATAAATTAGTAATACAGTATTATAATTTGTAATTATTCAACAGAAGTTTGCCAATAAATGAATTGCAATTTTTGTGTTATCCCAAAATAAAGCAAATACAGTAGAGTCTCGATAATTTGAGGTAGACCCTCGGATTACAAGGAAATATGTTCCTGTACATTAGAAAAAAATAGGTGTTTTAATAAACCCTAATATTATAATTGAAAATGCAATAAATAAGTTTATAGAACTTTATATAAACATTTCTTGGAAGCCCGACTCATTTCCTTTGCATTCTGTATTGATATAGACATTTTTCCGAAGCCTGACTATTTTCTTTGCATTCTGTACTGATATAAACATTTCTTGGAAGCCTGACTTATGTCTTTGCATACCGTATTGATATAAACATTTCTTGAAAGCCTGACTCATTCCTTTGCATTCTGTATTGATATAGACATTTTTTCGAAGCCTGACTATTTTCTTTGCATTCTGTACTGATATAAACATTTCTTGGAAGCCTGACTTATTTCTTTGCATACCGTATTGATATAAACATTTCTTGAAAGCCCGACTTATTCCTTTGCATACTGTATTGATTTAAACATTTTTTGGAAGCCTGAGTATTTCCTTTGCATACCCTATTGATATAAACATTTCTTGGAAGTCCAACTCATCATTTTCTTTCAAATAGATAAAATAGGCTCGAATTTAACGGAAGCTCAAAATATTGGAGCTCGGAATTACAAGACTCTACTGTAAGTATATAAAGACTTAAAGTTAATTTATTCAATACTGTTTTATGGGAAAGTTAAAATTAATCTTGCTGAGTTTATGAATATAGCTTCATATTGAACAGTATATTATTGATATTTTTTTAAAGAATGGTCAATTTATGCTTATTTTCCTACAAATTCAGATATTTTTTATATTGTTTTTTCCTGTTTAATATCCATTATCATAAGCTGTTTAAATTTCTTAATAGTAAAAATATTTTGTGTGTAGTATAGTTTTTATTTAGAGTGAAAAATTGTTATTTGAGTAAAATTATTTTATACTTATTCTTTCCTTAAATTTTTTTCCAGTTTTATACCATTTCTTCCAACTCCTAAATACAAGATTAATTTAAATATTGTGTTAAAGAAATGAGGGAATTCTTTTGATTGTGCTTGGTTCTTTTGATTGTTTTGAATATTTTTATTAAAATTTGTCTTGAAGTTACTACTAAATAGAACAGAATTTTTCTGTGAATTTTAAAATTACCTTGAGGTATGCTAGGACACAAATTTACAATCATAATTATTAAAACTCATTGTTTATGTGATTTATTACTTGAGTTTTTCCTTGACTAAATCATTTAAATATTGTATTGTTCTAATATTAGTATGTTAGTAATCTATGTAAGTAGTTTATTACTAAGTTCTTTCCTCAACTAAAGCATTTGAATGTTGTATTGTTCTACTATTAGTCCTTTTAAAAATGTATGGAAGTAGTTTATTACTGAATGTTCTTTCCTTGCCTGTCTTTCTCCAAAACTCTAAAGATAACATAAGACGTCCAACATAAACCTGTTTTATCATTTGATACAGGTTTATTTAGATTCAGTAGATTTTGATGATAAATTTTTTCAAATGTAAGTTATAACTTCATTGATTAATTTTTTGTTGTATTTCTAAACCTTTGATTTTAATCATAGAGTCACATTTAAAATCCCTAATACTTTTAAGTATACTTTATCTTATTTTGTGCCTGTTTAAGTTTCATGTTAACAAAGTTATCAATTTTTTTACAAAATATTCCATGTAAGTCATCCAATTTTTAACATCATAACAAAAATGTTAATAAGATAACTAGGTTAAAGTATTGTTAGGAATGTTATAATATGTAAATTATGGTTTAGTATTTGATTAATAAATTTTAGACCTTGAAAAGGGTTTTGATAGAAAATCGAAATGTGGAGTGTATTTGTAAAAGCATAAATTGGTCTGTGATCTGTCATTAACCTTAAACACATTGAATAGTTATTAACAGACATTAAATAGAGTTAAGTCAAAATATATTTCTCCATTACATCTACCTCTGCAATTACTTGTGTAATGTTCATTCTATTATCACTATGTTTTGAGCTATTTTCTACTCTCAGTAATTTCTGTCCTTAAAAAAGCTATGCAGCTAACTTCAACTTATATATATGACAATAGTAAAGTATTGTAAGAAAAGTTGTATTTGGTACGATAGTGGTAGGAAATATATAGGGCTGCAGAGGGCCTGCTTCAGGTATATAGCCCTGCTCATATGATTTCAGCGATATTTCTCCATGTTAGGTGTTCTGTGGTCCTATCTTAATGATAATTCCTATATTCATAATGATAATAGCAATATTTACTGATCACCTTGAAAAAAGGATAGATACAAATTCCTTTTTCAATTCCTTCTATTAGTTCACACCCTCCTTATATATAAATAAAATATAAAAAGGTTCACTCCTCACCTTAAATAAAATATATACAATAAAATATATCTACATTACTAAAATTCATTCAATTAAGTTCAAATATATTTTTTTGAACCTGATTTAAATGACAATTGATGTTAATACAGTTTTTGCAAATATTTATTCAATTATAAAAATTTGATGTTAGATCAGATTCGAATAACTACATGTTTGACATCCATCACTGCAATTGTCACTTAGCATGCTTTTGCATTGCTAGATATATGTTACTTAAAGATGTATATAGAATTATTAGAAAAAGGCTCCTTGCAATAATGAAGTAACACAAGAGATGGATAGAATGAGAAATTATAGATAACTACCAGCTTTATAAATTAGAAACAAAAAATGAAAACAAATAAATAGTAACAAACAAAAATAATAGTCCAACACCATATACTGTATAGAGAGAAAAATGGAGATTTGTGATTCTGTCATATGTATATACATATTTATATTAATTGTAATTATAAAATAAAAAGTAACTAGAATAAAACATTTTTTTGTTGATCTAAGTAGGAATTGACTAAAAACTTTATTCATATTGTTGAAAAAAATTTCATTAAATGGTTTTAAATCAACCTTTTTTTACCGAATTTGTTACAAATTTCAAATTTTATTTTACAGGCCAGAAAATACATTACCTACAGGACTGCAAATAGCAAGATGTTGTAGTCATGTAGTGCTGCTTGGTTTAGGAGGAGTAGTGCTATTTGTTGGTCTTTTGTTGGGAATTGGATGGCCTTTACTATTTAGTAAACTTCTACAAAATGTAAGTTATGCTTAAAATTATCTTCTCTTCTCTCTACTCAGTTCTATATTTATTTATTTTATTCTCTGACTGATAAAGTAAAGTATACTTTTCCCACCCAGACACTTTAGGGAATTTGTCCATTTCCATAAACATGTGACTGTCACATCCATCATTCTGTAGCTACTTTATTTTGATAATTTGTATTTATTAATGTACATTGTTAACTTTATTGTTAGTATAATAAACAAATCTAATATGAGTATTTAAAAAATAATTTTATAATTGGTTCAGTTTTATGTCCAGTAAAAATAAATTTAGATCAAATAATTTTATTATTACTCATTATATAATCATTGTATATTATTCATTATTACCCATATACTCTTTATTCATACTATTAAATAATTTTTTTTCATTATTATTTTATTTATTAATAGTTTTTCTTTAATTTTTTATTGCTACAATAGAACTTATTGCTATATATATATATATATATATATATATATATATATATATATATATATATATATTTAGGTTAGTTTTGGTTGGTAAAGATTATTTAGATTTTTTGGACTAGGAGACTGACAGACTTACCTTGGTAAGAGTCCACTCTGTAGTCTTGAAATAGAAACACATAAAAGCACTTAAACAATGATATATTTCAACCACACAGTGGTCTTTGTCAATCGAAGAGAAAACACAAAAAGAAATATCATATTTATAAATATCAAAGAAAAATAAATATTTCTTTTTGTGTTTTCTCTTTGATTGACAAAGACCACTGTGTGGTTGAAATATATCATTGTTTAAGTGCTTTTATGTGTTTCTATTTCAAGACTACAGAGTGGACTCTTACCAAGGTAAGTCTGTCAGTCTCCTAGTCCAAAAAATCTATATATATATATATATATATATATATATATATATATATACACACACGCACACACACACACACACACACACACACACACACATACAAATATATGTATATTTACTTATTTATTGATAAAGATCATTGTATGATCAAAATATTTCATCAGTGTGATGTTTTTATGTGTCTATTTATTTCCAAGAGATTGCAGTTTAGGTAAGTCTGTCAGTTTCCTATCTAGTCCAAAAATTCCTTTTAATATATATATGAAGTTATTATTATTACTCTTGTAAATGAGAGTACAGTAATACCCTGTACTTACGAAATAGGTGGGCCGTGCGATAACCGTGTAAGTCGAATTCGCGTAAGTCGGGGTAAAATTTTACATACAATCACATAGGAATCATATGTAATTAGGACCAAAGACTAAATAAACTAATAATTTAAAAGAAAATGTGTATGTATTAGAATCCTAAATACATAATACAACAAAAAATTGTATTATAAACATAGATATGGCAAAGAATTAAGTAAAAAGAATTTATTTTGACATAGATGGCTTCATAATATCTAGTAAATTTGTTTGAAGAATTACAGATTTTTTCTTCTCCCTCAGAGTTTCCTCGTAACTCGCTAATTTTTTGTTTTGTGGCAGAAATACGCTCATTTTTGTATTCTATGTTTTCCGAAATTTGTAAACCTCGTTCAATTAAAATAAGGGCGATTGTCAAGTTTCTAACCATCATCTCATCTTCTACATCAACTGGGCCTAAAGAATCTGTGTTTTTAAGATCTTGCTCATGCATTTTTAAACTCATCAATTAATTGTCAGCTTCTGGTTGTGTAAATCCAGCAGTTCTTGAACGTCATCACTATCCACTTCTAAATTTAGTTGTTTGGCAAAACTGAAAACTTCTTCAATCACATCAGCAATTTCATAAGATTCTGGCACTGATTCCGCTTGAGTTTCAGTGGCGGAAAAAAATAGACACACCTTTTTCCAAACGCCATTCAAAGTTTTTTGTGAAATTTCATTCCAAGATTGTCCAATGATTCTCAAAGCATTTAAAACATCGAATTGTTTCCAAAAATCTTCAACAGCAATCTCATTGTTCTGTCTCATAGATTCATGCAGATGCGCAAATGATTTTCTTGTGTAATAAGCTTTAAATGTTTTGATGACTCCCTGGTCCATCGGTTGAAGCAAATTATTTGTGTTTGGTGGCAAAAATATCACTTTCACACATGTGTCGAAATTAATTAAAGTAGTAGAAGGATGGCCAGGTGCATTGCCAATTAATAGGAATTACTTTAAAAGGAATTTGTTTAGACCGACAGTAACGTTCGTTTTGAGGTATGAAATGATGACCAGACCAGTCCTCAAAAGAAATCTGTTACCAAAGCCATCTGATTCGACCTATAAATCATGGGAAAGCTAGCTTTAGAAATATCTTTTCTGAGCGGTAAAGTATGGGAGGTTGCAACTTACAGTCAACAGTTGTATTTGCGCCAAATATCACTGTCAATCGGTGTTGGCGGCCTTAAAACTAAGAAAATATTTTTTTTTATGAGCTATAAAAGTTCTCACAAGCATTTTTTCCCAGAACAGGCTAGTTTCTGCGTAACTCGGACAGCGTGATTTAAAACCGTGTAACTTGGGAATCATGTAAGACAGGGTAGCGTAGGTGTTACTGTACTACAATTTTCAAAAGTAGACTTGGAAAAAACTATTTGTAAAAGTAGATTAATTAAAGTGTAAGTGATATAAATACATGTTATTATTAGTTTTGGAAATTAAAGCAACATTCTTGAAGATGTATATGCAGTAAATGAAATTTGTGATCCGCAACATAAATAATGATTTTAATTAATTTTGTTATTACTAAACATTTTTAACCAATCTAATCCTACCACCAATGTTGATAACTGTGTAGGAACTATCCCTTAAAGAGAATTCAACTACTTTATCAATGTGGAGAGAAACTCCCCTACCTATTTACATGGAAGTCTACATGTTCAATTGGACAAATCCTGAAAAATCCCTTCGTGGACCTGAGAAGCCAAAGTTTGTAGAGATGGGGCCCTATGTTTTCTAGTGAGTTTATTTACTATTATTTTCTTTAATATTTGTAAGATTAAGAATAGTGGTAAAGAAATCAGTTTGTTGATGTGATCTAATACTCTTGTATGAGTCATTTAATAGACAATTGTGGTTTAAGTATGGTGTTTGCTTTAAAGAAATTAATTTAACTTTTATAAGTTTTTCACGTCAAGTTGAGTAATGTTTTCATTACTCTTGGTTATTGTTGACCATGACAATCTGTGAAAGTTTTATGCTTAAACTTTATGAACTTAACATGCTTAGTTAAAGTTTATTAATATGTTCAAGTTAACGACTTACCAATATATAAGTTTTAATATTTGTACGTTAAAGTTTTAAATTTAATAAGTAAATTTATGAAAACCAATGTTTTTGATTGCACTAATTGTCCCTTTACTTTTAAATATCTTCATTAATTAAGATAATTTTACAAAAACCAAATAAATGTTTTATCACTTTCAGTATACATTTTTAAAACTAGCACTTATTCTTTAAGAGAAAGGATATTTAGTAAGATATGTTTAACTTTCAACTAGAACTGTAAAACTTCAAAAACTTGCCTTCTTTGTACTCAAAAAAGTAACTTCTACTTTCAGAAAAGCGTATATTTTAAGAGAGTAAAAGTCAAATAAGAAGTATTTGAAAGTTTAAAATGAAGTGAGTAATATAAATAGATAAGTTTTATTGATATTTGAAAAAAATTAATAACTATTCAAAAGATTGTTGATGGTTTAGAATAATGCTGCATTTAGCTAGAATCATGCTTCTCAAGTTGTATTCCCATAAATTTGTTTAATCCTGACCAGAAAGAAAATCTTATTAACACCAGTTAAGAACTACTTAGACATTTAGTGTCATTCAAACATTTATACAGACAGAACTTGGATTATATACTTGTAATTTTATGTTGAAACCAAGATATAGTTTTGATGGTAATGAAAAGATCACTTTCTATACAATTTATTAAGATTTTGGAACACCTTTTTGAATTCAGAAACTGATACAGTAGTACTGAATAAAACTTACCACCTCATACTTCAAAGATGTCAAGAAACTAGCTTAATTATGGCACTACTGGCTGTGATGGAAACTACCACTAAAATTACTTGGAATAAAGCTGCAAAAACACTTAGTTTTAATTTACAATTTTGCAATGAGTACATGGCAAAATTGAAGAAGTACTAAATCATAGTTAATAGAATACAATAATTATAAAATAACACTATAAATATTTCACTATTTTTTTAAAACAGAGAGTAGATTAACTTGAGTTGTTAGTATCTGATTGTAGAAGCTATTGTGATATTTATGTAAAAATGCAATACATAAAGTAAATGGTCCGTAAACTGTCTTTATAAGCTGTCCACAAATGACTTACATTTTGAAATTAGAAATAAACCCAGTGAACAAAAGTTTTACATTTATAAGGCATAATCCTAAATCCTTACTAGCATTGGCTTTTGAGCCATTTGGTGACACCTTAACCTGTGTAGACGAACTTCCTTAAGTGGGTCATCATCATCTCCAGTGTGGTCAAGTGCATTGGATTTCGGCAGATGATCCGCATCCATCGTATCATGTCCACAGAGAGGGCATTCTGATTCGATGTAGATGGGTGGCTAGGTAGCCGTGATGGATCTGCATTCTGAACTTGGCAATGCCTACAGGTCGTGGGAGTCTGTGGTTGATGGGTCCTGTGGTGATAAGATTTTTTCCATGTTCTTCCTGCTGATTGCTGCTTGAGGTGCAGTTTGCTGGCCTGTTTGATAGTTGCATTGATGAGGGTATTCGTGCTTTGCAAAGAGGGCATACAAATGAGTTATGCTATGGACGTGCCTTTTTTGGCCAGAAAGTCTGCCCTCTCATTTCCATAGAGGCTAACCTGGGTAGGGATCCATTCTAAAGCTATATGCCAACGTTTATTTGCCAGGTGTTCCAGGGCTTTTCTTGTTTCATTGTTCTTTTGCAGCCTTATGTATCCGTATTGCATGATAGGTTTTGGATGGCCGCTTGTGAATCGATGAAGGAAACTGCCTGTGAAGGGGCTATTTTATTTAATTCAGCTGCTGTTGCTTGTACAGCTGCTATTTCTCCATTATAGTTGGTCTGGGGGCTCCCACAGCTAGGTAACCCTCAAAATTATGACTGTAGAAGGCAGCTCCGGTTGCACCTGTTTCCGGTATTGATGAACCATCCATGTATATATGTAACCATTCTGGTTGTGGGTACTCTTCATTGATTGTATAAAGGGCTGCTTGCTTCATTTCTATGTCCAGGGATACTGATTGGGGCTCACTGTGGTTCTTCAAACTGCAATTAGCTTTTGGTAGATTGTGGAAATACTTATGATAATCTGTAAGCTGTGCTGGCTTTTCTCTAAGACTGTTCCATATTTTAAAGCCAACCTCTCATAGGACACCATTGGAGTAATTTAAGTGTTCAGACAAGCCATGGGTTGTCTGTAGTTTGTCCAATAAACACAAATTGCTTCACAAGATTGAGAAAACCGTTACTATATTGTTGAAAGCTTTAAAGAATATGAATGATCTAGCAAGATTCTCTTTTTTGTAGTCTTTCATAAAGATTCTTAGCACCCATATAGCACAAAACTCGTCATAGCTCAGATCTCCTGTTATTATTTCAGTATGTAAAGTTTATGAATTTTGAAGAAAACGGATATCCGTAATTTGAAAAAGTTATTTTTACAGATTTTGATCCTGTTTCAGCACGTGCTGGACCACCCAAAGCAGTTATCATCGTCAATATGATATGTTTTTTTGGCAATCTATCATTACCTCATACTGCATTTACTTATTCTATGTCAATATAATATACAAAGTTACTAATGAATATCAGTTGATCTGTGGCTTTTTGTGAGTAAAAACCTAATAATCGAACACATCTTTCAACTCCTAGGGCATTTATTATAGCATACATTTTTAAATTGACAGAACGGTGTAGAAAAATAGTAGTACTTCCAATGGTCTTGCAAAATTTAACATTTTGGACAGATTATATATAACCATAGGAAGGTCAGCACTTATAAATCTCATGAAATTAATTAAACTTTTGCATGTTTTACTAGAATAGCACATGGTCTTTGGTATAAAGGTATAAGGAATTAAAAGGAAAATTATTCAAAAATAATAATGGTGTTCTGGAAACTGCATTGTGGATTATGCAGGTTAAATAGAATTCCTAATATAGACATCAAAGAATTAAAATTAAGACAGATCTAATACACTTTAAAGAAAATAAGAGGTTATTATGATATGAAAATGAAGATTAGTAACAGATTGACAAACATTGTCACTGAATGAAGTTCTATGGAAAGACAGAAACGACTCTATGTTTAAGGTCATTAGAGATTAAGTGGATGATTGTATGATCAAATGAGGAAAAAAGATTGATGTTGAGGAAACAAGCAGAAGGATAATCTGGTGAATGAATGCAGACAACATGTAGATATACATGTGTGTATATATCAAGGTAAAGGAGAAAGTTACTCGGTATTACTTCTATATGCTGGGTGATCAAAAATGTCCCATTATACCAGGACCTGTTAAGACTATAATGAACAACTATTTCATGAATCAGCTCTGCATAGACTGACATCTTGAACTTGGCAGTATTGGAGGAGATATTTACCTGACTACAAACCTCTTACTTGCTACTTTGTTTTGAAAAAAAAGCATACTGAACTCTGGAAATTTTCTGTTCCATAACCGTACCTGACTTTATAATGTTTATTCAACCCAACTGATCTTGATCTCCTGACTTAACCATACAGTCATAATCTATCTGTGAGTGGTTTCCATCTTTTCTCTGAACCTAAAAAATTGATAAAAGAAAAACTAACAAGAAGCTTTGAGAAAACCTCAAGACTTCACTGGCAACAACATTTTATGAAAAGGGTTATTAGAAAGCTTGTCCACAAGTACAACAAATGCCTTAATCGTCAAAGTAACTGCCAAAAAGTAACTATAAGTCTATATAACTTAAGTAAAACAATATTTTTAATATTCACTCTTCTTTTATTTATGCCCCATTGTTGAAAAAAAAAAAACAATCCCTGTGCAAATAACTTCTGGTCTCAGTTAATATAATTCTACAGTTCTAACATTATTATTATTTTTTTAAATCACTTGAACATTAGGTTATGACTATCCGAACTTTAAATTTTGTAAATTTGTGAAAACTTACTGAGACAGAATGTTTTCGATCACTATGTGACAATCTTCATCAGTGTCTTCTGCTTGGAGATGTTTGGTTAAGCGGTGACGGTTTTAAAGGTAGGTTTTCGGTAGTATCAAAAAGTATGTGTAATTTGTATTGTGTTTGTTCATTTAATATGTTTGTACTTTTTGTGTCTGTAAATTTCATATTGTTGTAGTGTGTTGAGATGTGGTCCTTTTTTGTTGATGTGTAAGATTTCTAGGTTATGATAAATCTCTGTGTATTTGTGTCCTGTTTCTATTATGTGATCGTAAATTGCTGAGTTCGTGTTCTGTTTGTGTTTTTCAACTCTTTCTTTAAAACTGCAACCTGTTTGTCCAATATAGAGTTTGTTGCAGTTTTGTTTGTATATGCCTGGTGGTTGTAGATTATCTTTTGTTGGTGTCATGTTGTTGGGTAAATTGTTATTAGTTTTGTATGCTATTTTGTATCCTGTTTTTTGAAATTTGTGGGCTATTTTATTTGATGTTTTGTTTATGTATGGTATTTTGATGTATTTGTTTTCCCTGCCTAGACATTAAAACCTGCCTTTCACAAATTTTAAGTTTGGATAATCATGAACTAATGTTTAAGTGATTAATTAAAATTCGCCATACGTAATGGACTACAAAATTCAAGAGATTATTTATTTTTTTGTTATTGTGAACAAATTGTTTTAGAAATGCACTGTTGTTTGCTTTTAGTGAACATCACAGTAAAGGAAATTTGGTGTGGAATGCAAACAATACCATAACTTATCAAAACAAGAAAATTTGGAAATTCTTGCCAGAAATGTCAAATGGAACACTAAGTGATAATATCACTAATCTGAATGTAGTCGCAATGGTAAGTATTTTTATATTAATGACTAGAAATGTCCAAATACTCTACCTTTTTCTGGTTCAATCCTAGTATAATAAATATCAATAATCAACCCTCTGCTGATGTACAATAAAAATATTTAGGTTAAATTTTATACAGATAAAAACATGTATTTGTCATTATTCCCTTATATGGGGAGCGAACAGAAGTCTCCATCTTAAACATAGCAAAAATTTGTTACTGGCTAGGTGATATGTTTTTGTTATTAAACATGGAGACTTCTGTTCGCTGGCTATCAGTGGCAACCATGTTTTTGAAAATTCTAGCAATTAATTTGAAAGTTTATTTTGGAAATGGTATAAAATAGTTTTATAGTATTATTTATACATTACATTATTTTTGTTTAATTTATTATTAATGATGTTCTCTTTGCAAATTTATGTTACAGACAATAGGAGAAAAAAGTCGATATCTCAACTCTTATTTTAAAGGACTTTGGAATACATTTATCTCTATAGAGGAATCTCTCGTTACTACTAATACTGTGGGTGATCTTCTTTTTAATGGTTGTAATGACAGATTGTTGACTATTGCTGACTTAATTAAAAAATATTTGAAACATCCTTTACCTTATGATAAGTTTGGATGGTTCTATAAGGTAAGATTTTCTGTTTGTCTTTTTATTTTTCACATTGAGGGAAACCTATTCACTGTTATTCACTGTTTCATCAAAAAGTAACAATGTTATTTTTAACAAATACCTGACAAAAACATGTTCAAGATTGTTCAACATTGAAAAATAGTTGGAATGTATTGATATTGTACAGTTCACAGAGATGAAATGGAGCTTGTAATAGAAGTGTAAACAATAAATTTATATACAGCTTTTTGGGGTAAACATGTCAAGCCCCATTTTTCCAAAATTCAACTCTTTATCTTGTGAATCCAGATATATATCTATCATTTAACTTTATAGGAGTGATAACTGTCATATTTTTAGAGTAAAATTTTCACATTCAGTGGAAAAACTGAGAAGCCTCATCAGCTTGGGAAAACATTATTGTACCTCTATTATTTCATTCTTATGAGAACTCCTCATTACCTTTAGACCACCACCACCTGTATTTTTATTCTGAAATCCTGTACTTTTCCAACAGTGTTGTTTTTACTCTGAGTTGAGTTTTTAATTGTTTTTATGAAAAACATTTCTTGCCATATCAAACAATGAAAGTAATGATGTTGATCCTTTAACCTCCAAAATAGCATAAAAATCATTACCATCTGGAGGATGCCAGCAAGTTCTTTTGATCTCAACAAATAAGAGGAAACCTGCAGTTATACCAAAAATGTTTGAAGAATAGTATAGATGAAATTTTAAAATCCATATTGGATACTCAAATTATAATAGAAATTCTTTTTACTTGAATGGATTAATTTTATTGCTAATTCAATAGAGATGAGTTGTAATAAGGGAAACTGTTAATATAATCTAAAACTAGTGTTGTGTTTAAATGGTTTTTCCAATATTATTATAAATTAATTATACTATAATAGGCAAGTCTTTATTTTTGTATCAATTTTAATTTGTCATCATGAGGAAAAATTAAGTTTTACATGTGTCTAGTGAAAGTTGCTAATGAGTTGTATTGGAGTACTGCCTGCCTAAGTGTACTCTACTTTATTTATAACTCTTTGGATGAATCTACTTCAGAGATAGAAATATTCTGAAACAGAATAAGGCATTCCTTAAAAAATTTACATACAATATTACTTTAAAAAATGACTTCACTGTGATCTTGAATGTTACGAATAAAGATTCAGTAGGCTATAGAACATAGTTTTTTTAACAGACTTGTGGGACAGATAAACCCATCCATATTTTAAGATTGGAAAAGTCATCTAAATCACTATTATAAAAAAAAACTACTTATTGCCTTGAAACCTGTTTTCTTAACTACTGCATTCAGTACTGATTCACTACAGAATTGCATTTGACAGTCGATGGTTAGAAGAAGACCCCCCCCCCTGCTCCTGTCATCATTGTAAATTATATAAAGAAGAAAATTAATTTGTCCCTTTATTTAGTATTGTAATAGCCAAGGTCTCCCTGTGATTTATGGTGCACAACTTTTCGTAAAGCCTAATATGTTCTAGTACTAAATTGAATCAGCTAGAAGCAGCCAGTTGATATATAAAGGATGTTAAACGTGAACCGAGTTCAGTGTTTGTAGTGTTTTTAAGAAAGTAAAAGCTATAGTGACCGTCCATGTTATGTAGACTATTAACAAACTCACTAGTTAATATTAGACCTAATTAAAACAGCATTTTGGCACTTTTATAAATGTTAACCTTTTGGGACTCCATCATTTATTTTGTCACTGGCCGCTCCACCAGATTCAATTAATTAGCATGTGTTTTGCACATGAATGTTTAATTATTCACTAAGAAATTAAGACTTCAAGTAAATATATGTTATTTATATACCATTTTGTTCAGAATAAAATAAAGAGCAGTAATATGAGATTTATTTGTCGAAAACTTGAAGTTTGAATTCAGTAGGCCTAATAAAATGTTGTTTTTTATATTACGGAGAAAATAATTACGGGAATAATTATTTATTAAAAAGTCTAATTTGCTACGAATCTTTATCACGATACTGATTTCTAACGCAAGCGTAGAAAGAACTTTTTCTGTTCTATGTTTTTACTTACACGCACGTGCGCGCGCGCACACACACACACACACACACATATTATATAATGCATCGATCGCCCCCCTCCCAAAGCAAGTCGCTGGATATGCGCGTGGTATGTTAACCAAACTAAATGTCTGTGATGTCTAATTTGTTATAATTAGTGTATGTTGGTGTAAATTTAAAGTGAACAGTAATAGTGGGAGCCTAGTATCTAATGCAAACTTCAAACTATGTATAAATAACTTTTAATTTGATTTTACTAATGATGTTTACAAATTGCAATTAATTAACAAATAAACTAACTAATTTACAAAGTAATTAATAATAAAAAATTGCACCTGTATAAAATATATAATATTTAGTGTTTTATAAGTGAGAATATTTTCATAGCAAAATACAACTATATTGTCCTGAAGATCCATGTGCATTAGATCGCTTGGATCACAAATAATCTAATCCGTAGTGGTTTAATAAGTAGCTATTTGGTAATTATTTGGATCAGCGACTACCGCTCTGATTCGCAAAATTTTCTTTTTCCTGATCAATTTGACCTTGCTGAACACGAATCTGAAGTTTTTTTTTACTGCAAACACATTTTTAAAAAATAACCCAACCTAACCTGACCTGACCTGGTTTTCATAGGTTAATATGTGTTTGTCATTAAAAATAACTTCAGATTCGTGTTCAGCAAGGTCAATTCAATCAGGAAAAAAATTCGCCGATAGGAATGTTAGTAAACACCAAAGTCAGGTCAGGTTAGGTTATTTTTTAATGTAAATAAAAAACTTCAGATTCGTGTTCAGCAAGGTAAAATTGACCAGGAAACAAATTTTGCCGATCAGAGCGGTAGTCCCTGATCTTAATAATTACCAGTTATTTATTCTAAATAGCCTTATACTTTATTTAAAAATTGTAAGAATGGAACAACTGGTATCTTTTGTATGGGATGATGGAGAAAATTACAGGACGATGGGAAAGTACTTGTCAATGGTCCTTTCTGATCATTAGAATAATGACAACAAACAATAGACAATTGAATGATTTTGCGTCGCAAAGTAAGCCACTAGCAAGGCGTACCAAGTAATGGCAAGGTAATAGATGTTTTAAGGAAGGCAATAATAACTGCACCAGTAGCTTGCATGCTATTCTACAGTGTGCATTACTGATAGTTCAAACTATTGTGTTAATGACATGGAATTTCAATTTGTGTGAGCAATGTGAAAGTCATCAAAATTTTTTAAATAATGTGATCAAGTGCTAGGGGGACTGTCTTCACCATGAAAAAAATACTGTCATACACTTTCATAGTCACAGATCTGTTAGTGAAATGCATTATGACAACATTGTCCCAGCTGCCGTACAGCCCCATGTATACACAACTAGACTTCGTCTTGTTACTAGACATCATAACCCCCAACCCCCCCATCAACTCTGGTGCTGGGGTACTGATGAGAAGGAAGCTATTTTGAAAAATTTTAATAATTAGTAACATTGTATGCAATGAGGATTTTTCCTAAATTTATTCAACTTACTTTTGGGACAGAACTATGTTTCATATTTTTAAATTTAAAAATTTGGTTTAAAACATTAAAATGTGAATATTTACATGACTTTTCCATAGTAGTATAAAATCTTTTTATTTTTAGTAGTATAAAAAAGTTATTTTGAAACAAAACTGTCATAGTTTCTATTAATGTTTTTATTTAAAAAATTTTTGTGTAATTTTTTCCAGAGAAACGATTCTTTTACACCTGATGGTGTGTTTACAATGAATACAGGCACTGATGATATCAACAAGTTAGGGTTACTTACAAGGTGGAATTACAACAATGTAACTGGTAGTTATGGAGGAGATTGTGGGGAAGTAAAAGGCACTGTGGGAGAGATTTTCCCAGCCGACAGTGCTTCCTTGTCATACATACAATTGTTTGCTAATGATCTCTGCAGGTAAGTAGTTATATATAAGTGGAAATATTAATGTGAAATTATATACATTACAACCTCATTTATCTGGACTAATTGGGATCAGAGATAATTGGTAAATGTAAAGTATGAAGCATTTGGCAAGTAAGGAAGAATAATATAAAGTTATGAAAGTACATGTTCTTGTTGAAAATCATATGTTAAAAAAAAATTGGTCTACTGAGAACTATTTTAAACAAGTATGTTTAATTGCTAGGCGATCAAGGAATTGCCTGATAATAAAAACCAGGTAGAAATTCAGTATCAATAATTTAACTTCCAAATTCTTACCCATGAGTTTTTGCTCTCCCTTATAAAATAAGGTGTTAATATACCAATTTCCTGGCAAAGCATATCTGTAAAGTATATCTCAAAGATAAAATTATAAACAAAATCAGTTCTCAAATAAAGGCTGTTCCATTTTTTTTATCTGGATACAGTAAATTTACTTAGTAAGCTCTTCAAAATTTTGTATTAGCGTTATCTTAGTTACCATATTTGGTCCTTTTTTCCTAAAATAATTTTTTTAAAACCAAACCTGTCTTATATATGCAGTTGATATTTTTATATAAGAACGCCCTTATTGAAAACGGCTTTAGAGCTCAGTCTCCTGTATCACAATAGGTCTATTTGTTTTGTTTCATTAGCATCTGAATTATTATAGGTTGTATAGTTGTAATATAATAGATAGTGTTGATAAGCAAGAAAATGTGCTCTGATTAGGAAATATGCATCACTGAGTATGTTGTAGCTATGATGTGAATTTTTAAAGTAGTTGTAAAAGAAACGGAAAGTTCCAACTATAATGCTGCAAAAAGATACAACATAAGTATTTGGTACCGCTTTACAAACTTTAATTTTTTGATAGTGTTTAACACAGCTGTCACTCAAGTAAAGTCAGCAATATCCTTCAATACGCATTTACATAAACTTTCTTTGGGCATGGGTTAATTTATTGAATAGTGTTTCTTCCATGTCTTGGCAAAGTTCTGATTTAAGCCATGCTCTGTCACCCACATGAACGCGTGGTAGAAAATCAGCTCTGGAGTTTAATTTAGAAAAGAAATGGTTTGTTGTTAGTCAGCCATTACATATCTGTTCCAACAGAGTACAGACACACCATTTTCTCTATACTATTTTTTTAATGCAAAATTCAAATTCTACGCTTTTCCCTTAGGTTATTTGAGCTGGCAGTTACCATATATTTTGCTGCAAGATTTTTAATTCTATAACACGACAAAAACATGGTAGCGTTTTGCACAGTAATGTAATACGCTATTACATGACAATGTTACTCAATCTAAAAATTGCTTGGCCTTTATTGACTCCAAAAAGTTCTGCTACTGAACAAAGTCTTTCTGTACCACTTCTTCATATTGGAAATTCTTTACACGGCCACCTGTTGGTAAAAGCCCTTGCTGGGCCACCTCTTGTTAAAAATTCTCTTTCTGGGCTACCTTACACAGGAAATTCTCTTGCTAGACCACCTCATACTGGACAGCTGCAAATCTCTAAGAAAGTCTTTGATTCATTAGGCTGATGAACCATGAAATCTAACCTTGACTAGTGCCATATTAAAATCCCTTCCTATTAAACCGCTGTGTTCTTCAGACAAAATATCCTTGCCATGATAATACATTAGTAGTAGATAACATATTGATGCTATGAATGTCGTTGTTTATTTGCTTCAAAAGAGTTTACTTTTTGATGTGTCATGTGCAAGATTAGACATTAATGCTGTTTCAGGGATTTTTATCTCCTCTTGAAACTTATGGCATAAATAAGGATAAACATTAACTGTCTATAAGTTGTCCTTTGATCAAACATTATAGACATTTTACCAGTTTTCATGCTCACTCTAGTGATCTTTCTTGGTCGCTATAGTTATATCTTGATGTTGTTCAGTAGCTGATGTTTGTTGTGTGTCATACTGTGTGAACTTGAAAAGTCTTCCCCTGGACACTCATTTCTATGGGTTTCCGCCACCAATCCCTCCTCTCTTCTACCCTTATTGAAAAACTGTAGTTTTAGTAGGTGGTATATTTAGTACAGCCCTTTAATTTTCTGGTACTGTTTGACACAGCTGTCATTCAAGGACTATCAGCTGTGTAACTCTTCATTGTACATTAACTCGTGCATTCATTTATTGATTGCTGTTTTGTCCTTGTCTTAACAAAGTTTCAATTTTGCCATGTACCATCAGTTGTATAAACCCATTATAAATATCAGCTCTAAAGTCCAAAATAGAGATTTTGGAAAAGGAATGATTTTTTTGTTATTCTCCATCATAGAGACGATTGTCGATCTGTCTTCTGGCAGACTGCAGATGCACTCTTTTTACTTTTCTATCTTGTTTATGGAAAATTCAACTGTCAAGTTCTTTAAGTTATTTTCACTCTTCAAATCACCTTGAAATTGCAAAGTAATTTTGTGTGCAAGTTACATTGCCAAGAGTAATAAAACTGTAGTGTTTGATTTCATTTATGTGCTGTGGTAGCATCGCTAGGTTTAAACCTGATGACACTTTTATCTAGTGAGTTCATATAGCCAACTAGGACATCATTACAATTATCAACAGATTTGACTAATTATGAGGGTGCACATAGTTAGATTCTTCATATTTCTTCCTTGGTTTAAGAAGATATTATTACTACTCAATGTGATTGGTGCTCTGGAAATTTGGTTATTCCTCTATTGCTATTCTAAAATTAAGGTTGCTAAAGTAACACCTTTTAACAATAACTGAGGTAAAGAACACAGAAACTACTGTTCAAAAAATGCTAATTCTTCAAGGAAATATTTTTGAGGACCCAAGGAAGGACAACTTGAACCTGAAGAAAAAAGAGTAGTTGAACATCTACTTGAAAAACATGAAATGAGAATAATAACTTGTGACTTTATTGCTTTAAAAGCTTATGAAGTAGCTAATGAACTTCAAATATTACATTTTAAGGAGACCTTAGGTTGATGTAAATGTATGATGGGAAGAAATGGATTTGCACTATGCCGGTCAGCAAGTCTAATGTAGCGGCTTCCAAATTATTTCAGTGAGAAACTTGTACTGTTTGAGTGAGAAACTCTTCTTTTGCTGACTTTTGCATTCAGTTTAAATTTTATTATTCCACTTGTGATCTTTGCTAAACGTTACTTAATATAATATATTGAACTACTATTAAACGCTTGTTGAAAAAGCACCGATTAGGTTATTAACAATGTAGGTGAGATTGCAAACCTTTCATTCTAGTGATGAGTTGATAAACCTAAATCACCAAACACACAATGTTTTAAAATACAGTTAGTAGTCCAGATTCATGCTTGTAGATATAGCTCTTCATTTATACATCCCACCGACCTTATATGTTGTCTAATGTTATAATTGTAAATACTGCACTATGCATTCAGGTAATTTCTAGGTAATTTAATTTTGGATAAATAAAGACCAGGTTGTAATTGAATAAAGTAATCAATTATATTGATGTTCTGCTAAAATACTTTGAAATTAGGAACTGTACTTGAATTAATTCTTGTTGGTATGATGTACACATAAAATGTTTAAGGAAAGTAATAAATGAACATTATCGATGTTTAATTTTCCAAAGAAATATATTAATGCCACTATCAATCTTGCATTCTTTATTTCAGCTCGATAACATTAAAAGCAGAAAAAAATGTTGTAGAAGGTAATCTGACTGGAACCGTGTTCAATGGAATGGATATGTTTGACAACAAAGCTGCATGTTTTTGTCCAGATGGGATTTGCCCTCCAAGTGGTGTAAGAAATGTATCAAAGTGTAAAGACGCTCCTGCATTCATTTCCCTGCCACACTTTCTGAATGCAGATCCTAGCTACAGGGAAGCTGTAGATGGAATGATGCCTGATCCAGAGAAACATTCTTTCTTTATGGTGTTAGAAGAGGTAATTATTGTCTCTTCAACACTATAGAGGTTTGGTTTATGTGTTTAATTTGTTGTGTCTATTTTTCAAAACAAACTGGTGTTTTAAAGTGATGATTTGCTTTAATAACAAAAGTCACAAAAGAGTGTTAAAAAAAACAATAATAACAGAGTTTTCTAAAGAATGGATTTTTCAATGTTTTAATAACTTTAAACTTGCACAAAGGTATTTAGAAAATAAGGCCTGATTTCTTATAAAGTAACAAAGATTTTTTTAAAAGTTTTTAATTTATTCCTTTACATTTTTTGCATTTAGTTTCCATTTGCTGTTTAAATGTTTCTTTTGATTTTTAGAGGATAACCCCTTTTGATTAACCTATGAGGATAACCTGTCTTCAACTGCTTTTTCTGTGGCAGATCTGAGAAAGATAGCAGTAGAATGAAGACTGGTATTGTTATGCAGCAACAAACCCCCAAACTTCAGAAAGTCACACTTATTTTATATTACATTTTGAAGTTTGTTCAGAATACCACAGTAAATGGCCTATTATTATTACTTATTAACTGTTGTCTTTTACTACATAAACTCAACTAGCAATACTCCAGTTCTTTCACAAAATCACAACTGCCATAACCTAGCTTGTTGGTATTGTCTTCTTGGTCATGACTTTGATTGATGACCTCTTGTAACACCATTAAATTAACTGACTCTCTATATCTGGGGTCATGTGAAAAACCCCTGTCTCATGGTTTATGACAGTGTTCTCTAAAAGTTGATTCTGAGCACAATTTACAAAATTGTAGATTTTCATAGATAATTTTGTGCAAAGTTGTTCTACTTCTATTCAGGAATTCCAATGTTATTGTTAATATTGTGATTCACCTTTCTTCATAAATCTTCATTGCATTTACTAAATCTTTTGTGGTTATTAAAGACCATGGCTCATCATTTATATTTTTGTCATCTGACCTTGAAAGCGCTTACCTTCTAACGCACTTTTAATGTAAATCACCTTATTTGGGACATACTCTTTACTTATCTGTCAATGATTTTTGATGCCAAAATGTTCCTTGCTCTTATAAAGAAAATGTTGAGTGTATTTCACAGTCTCTGAACTGATCAACTCTTTTGAACATTTTGAACTAAAACTGTTAATAGGATGCTGCATTAATATGAATGCAAACATCATATTTTGATATGCAGGGCATGCCTGAAGTCTGTATTCATGCTTATTTCAACGTTTGCATGAAATTCAATTAGCTACAGTGATTCAGACCTTATTTTCTAACAATCCTGTTTAGTTTACATGCTTATAATGTCAAATTGATAATGTGGTCTATCTACATGAAAATTTAATTTAAAATTTATCTGCCACCCACAAACAAATTGACTGATTATTTCCAATTAAAAGTATCTGTAAAAGTTGTAATATTTTAAATCTGCTAAGCCTAAATTAATAACTCATCAGAATTAAAATGTACCAGCCCTAACTTAGTTTCATTATAAATTTTCTCGCAATAACCTATTCAGAATTAAAAGATGGACACAATATTAAAAAAGAAAAGAAAATTGATGTAATTGTCATATTTATTTGAGCATTCAGTTCATTTTTATTTTATACAAAGATGTAATAAAAATAGGAAGCATGTAATGCAAAAAAAAATTTTAAGTTTAGTCATGAATTGATTAACACTATTCCTGCTTGCTGTACAAGTCATCTGCCTGGTGATTTAGAGGTGACTGAGATAAGACCACACTTTTTGCATGCACCATATCTGTTGTATAATTTATCCATACTTACGTATTATACAGGGCCCAGGTATGTAGTACTGTTGTATAAAATTACAACCAAAACTATCCTAACTGGGTGCTTTATAGGTAGGTTATATTCATGTCCAGACGTAATGTAGTGCGCTGTTGCTACTGCACTCCAAAAAGTCTCAACTAAAATGTGAATAAACCTGACATAAAATAAATTTAGCGTGTTTTCCACAGTTAATTTGCATGTTGGCTCAAATTAATTTATTAACCTACGGAGTATCCAGTCAGGATAGATTTGGTTGTAATTTTATACAGCATTACTATCTATCTATATTAGTGGCCTCCATATAATACGCAAGTACCATTTTATCTGTGTCCCAAAGTAACTTTAGGTAAAAACTATGTTTTAATACCTGACAAAGTTCAAGAACTTCAACTGTGAGTATAGACCTATACTATTTACTTGGACTCAACTAAGGGCTCATTGGTCAAGATTTGTGTGAAATATTGAGGCCTGTTATGATAATCAGTTGGAATTAATAGCGTGACATGATTGCTGCCGTCGGTTTTTAGTGGCATTTGGCATATGGATGAAGTTTCACAATATTCTCGTATTTGGTTGATTACACATATTTCAGTTGTATTTACATATATATAGTCAGTTTAGGATTATATTCTAGCACCAGTAACTGGCGATTCAATACTAGCCGGTAGAAAGGATTTGATGACTATGTGCCTGTAATCGTACAATGGGTTTGATTTGTCAAGAGTACGCAAGTTTGTACACAGACCATGCATTCACTATGATCACTTACTTGACATTTACGAACACTTTCTTGTACTGACAACATCTTCCTGTCTCGAGTAGTATTACAGTATCTGGTCTGATCTGCCAACTCTCTTCATGTTTGCGGTGTACTTGATAATAGGTCTTGGCTTTTCTTGTAGCACACCATGCTTGTTTCTGCTGAAGCCCATTTTGTTCATATACAGGAAGGTTTCTCTTGTCATATTTGTGATGACAATATATCTTCTGCGTAACTTGCTATGGTTTCTCCTTTCTTCAGCTTAGCCAAATTTACTTCTTTGGCCAAGTACTTACCATCACTACGAAACATACCGGTCATGAACTTTTTATAGACAATAATTTGGTTGCTAACGGTAATACATTATAAAAATTGTGCATGAAGACGGAATGACCCTTCCCTAAAAAGGAGAGTCATCATTTCCATCACAACTTTCAATGGATGTCCTTTCCTACTAGTACTATCACCTTTGCTTGCGTAGATCTTCATTTTGATAGTGATGCCCTGAAGTTCATTCAGGCAGTATAACTTGATCTTGTACTTTTGATGTTTATTTTGTATATACTGCTAGAACACAAGTCTTTTTAGCCACAGTACCATCACCTCATCAATAGTCAGTTCCCTACTAGAATATTATACAATTTTCATTTTTTAGTTGAAATACTTTCAACTTCAGATAGACTGTTGTCTCCCTAGTCTGCTTGGTTGTTGCTGAAATGTAGTCATTGCAAATAAGCATAAACCTAACTCTATTCATGTATCTTCAAAAAAAAAGATAGATTATTCAAGTCATCAGTTTGTCAATAATCTCCTATATGGGTTAGCTAAATATGGCCAGTATGAAATAAAACTTTAATTTCAGAAACCGTTAGGTCTTTCCTCCGATGAATACGTGACTGAGGTATAGTAGTATTGCCACAAAAAATCTTGAGGCCATACTTGTTCGTTTTATGAACAACTAATTCAAAAAATATATCATCCAATAACAATGAAAAAAATTCAGCAACTTGATTTTCGGTAGGTTTAGGTAAACCAATGTTACCAGTAAAGGGGAAATGCTGTAAGCCTACAGTTTAAGGAAGCCACATTGGCAGGTTGGCAGCCAGTATGTCTTCCACCAAGTCAATGTCACTTTCCTCCAAACTTTTGTTGCCAATAGTTGCTATATTCTCCTCACTCAAAACAAGACCTTTGTTTTACACCATTATTTTTCAATAAAATAATCGCATATACACGTAACACACTATTGCGCCAACAACATAAAAGTTATGGGATCCGGCTACAACACTAATACAGCTAAGATAGAGAGTGTAAATAGATGGTGCTTGCAGTAACAACTATGTATGTACAAGGCTAAGCTCACACTAATTCATAGTATTTTAGTTCGTCTGAAGCCAATCTATATCGGTGCACACCATTCGGTAGCACTGGTGCCTCTGACTAGAAATGGCGAGGGCTCTCAACGTGTTAATCAAACAAAAACATACCTTAAAAATCCAAGTTGTTTGGATTTAGTGTGTAGAAATAAGAGATAAGGAATAGGTGGGACTGCAATATGATAAAAACTTCTTCTGAAGTCTCATATGGAATCAAAGAGAGAAAGAAAGATCATTGTAAATCATACTGTTTTCAGAAATATTGATGTTATTGTTTTTATGAATACATATGAAGCTTTTAGGATATTTAGGAAAGAATTTTAAACAGGCCACTTTCATGGTAATTTCAGTTAAAACTACTATCTGCTAAGTAAAGCTTCATAGAGTTTAATTGCAAATTCTGCTTGGACCTTTTGATCCAAAAAAATAAAATATCAGCTTGTTAATAATAAATTAATCCATACTGAATGAAATTAATTATGGTGTATATATTTTGCTGTTAAAAGGGGCTTTGAATTAACATAGAAAATTACTCATGTCCTGTTAAAAAAAAACTAATAATTATTCCTTTTAATTCATTTGTTTTGCAGATTACTTCTACTCCACTTAATGTTAGAGCCCGGCTGCAAATGAACATCCTCATGGACTCAATCCCAGGCATGAAGTGAGTTTGTATATATTAATTATTCATAAGTAGTAATATGGGAGGTATTTAAGAATTATCTAGGAGTAACTTTTACTGTCATAATCTTGTTGCTGTTCATGACGAGCTAGTTGTTAATTACTATTTATACTTTTACTATTACTTTCGACCAGATTTTTTTTTATTTGTTTCTCAGATGTTGTTTGCCGCAATGAATTCATTAATTTTATTGTTTAAATCCTGTGTATGCATAATAATCGTAGTATTATCTGCTAAAAAAAGTCTGGCTGCAAATAATACCAACAAGTGTAATTAGTAAATTGTATTGTATTTAAAAATATGCTTGAATGTTATTTCTAAAGATGTAATGTACTTCTTATATTTTGAAAGATTGATGGTTACAGGAGTATAGTACTAATAGTTAGAACAAGTAGGTTAATATTTTTATTAATATGTAAATAAATTCCTACTTAGATCAAAAGAGAAAATTTTTATTTTAGTTACTTTTTAATAAATAATTACAACCAACCCTTTGAGGGCCAAGTAAAATTTTGAGTGTGTCCCAAAACATACACATGGCTTCTAAGTAGCTGGTATCAAAACTGCACAATTTGTTACTATGTGTATTTGTAGACATTCAGAACAAAAATCATAACTTCACCTTTATAAGAGATATTGTTCTGTTTTTAGTGTCAAAATGTTTAAATATGTATAATTTTTCATTAAAAAAATTAAAACTCATTTTTTATATGTTGCAGTACGATGTATTTTTTTTGTAATAAGTTTTTTTTTTTGAGAAATCTAGAAACATTTTAAGCGTGGTAACATTTTATTTTGTTCTCCACCTTATTTAGAACATAGAAAAACATTTACACATCATTTGGACGAGAAGTACAAAAAATATAGGACTTACAAATTATAAGCCATGCATGCACTACCGCAAGCAAGGTAAAATAGTTTGGGAAAAAGATTACTCAAATTGCATTCCACATAGAAGACCATTGTGATACACATATAGGTCTAATATCCACAAAAAGTTATATATATATATATATATATATATATATATATATAAAGTTAATATATTACTATTGTAAGTAATTTTATCCACCATTAAGAAAAATAGAGAAAATTAATTCAGTGATTCGACAATGGTCAAATGACCGAAAGGTGCCTCATCACAAAAGGTAAAATTATTGCACTTAGTGGTGGAAAAAATTATTTACAAGTAATAATAATAACTTCATAAAGTCAGTGCAACGGAAAAATAATGGACAACGAGAAATATCATGATATATATATTGTAATATTTTCTTTTATTATTTTTTATATTATGAATGAATTAATTCTTTAAAATGTATTTTTTATTATAATTTCAATCAAGGTAGGTTAGTAACTTTTCTAATTTATTTTAAGATAAATAAATTTTCTAGAGCTTTCTTTTTTTAATAACAAGTTTAATGTATCATTTAAAACACTTTCTTAACAATTATAAGTTCTATTAATAAATTACAATTTTTTTCTATTTTAAAGTTTAACAAATTTACTATTAGTTTCCTCTATTATTATAATTCTTATTATTCTATATTGTATTTCTCTTTTGGACAGCAACAGTTTTTATTTAATTTAGCCTAAATTGATTTTAATTTTGGTTTAGCACAAGCTCTCTTAATCTCGGGTTATATGGTGGGTTTTAAATTTTAAATACTGAAGTCTTATTTGGCACTCTAAAGTACAAGAACAAAAAAAAAACTCAGCTATAAATGTTAGAAACTATGTTACAAATTAATTTATTTCTAAGTAAAATTGTTCCTCAATATTCTCCTTAAATGTTTTCTTTTATAGTTTAATTTTATAATAAATTCACTGGTTTCTTTTCTTTTATAAATGTCTGATTGCAAAATTTCAAAATGTAGTAATGGATCTAGCCTAGATACTTGAGTGTTTTAGATTGCAGATTCCACTTTTCAGCCTTTATCAAAATATTTAATAAGATCTTTTTAAATAAATAGTTTTAATTAATTTTCTTGAAAGTATTTTGTAGTGTTAATTGAATTCAAGACTAACACTCCCGCACTAAGTTTGAATTCTTCAAATTTTATTGGCCAATTCTGAAACACGTCTGTCTTGCTTGAGTAGGTGTGAAGAACTGAAGCCACGCTAGCCAAGCATTTCAAAATGGCTAAAACAATCTATTTCCCTTTTTTAATTGTTGTTACCGGCTTTACGGATGCTGTATTCACTGCCTTTTGTACATTTCATGTTCTTAATAACTAGATTTTAATTTCCTTGCAGGTAACCATTTAAATATTATATCTTCCGACGAAGTTTAAATTACCAGCTGTTCTGTTCACAATGCGCGCGCATCTTACTTAATACGCCAACCTGTTTTGGTCAACTTGTGTGCAATGTTAAAATGGTTTCACTTTTCTTAACACTTAAAGGCTTTTACTATTATTTACATTGTGTTAGTGTTCTTTTTAAACTGTTACACATTAAATTGTTTCTATTATATTGTTTGTTTTACAGTGGTTATTGTTCTAAACCTATGATTAAATATTACGATTTTGGCAATTTAGGTTATGTTTACATTTTTCTCTTTTTTTATAATTGGTTATTTTATGGTTTGAATATATATTGTAAACTTTGTATTCTGTCTTCAATCTGCTTAAAATCTGTTGTTTAATTTACAACCTATTTTCATAATTACAATGTTTCCCACACCTATGAGGAAACAATTATGAATTTATATTCTTTGAAAATGTTAATTAGTAGTAATTATTTTAGTAGATTAAAGTTAAATTTAATAAATAATTAGTGGGTTTGTTAAAGTTCAAAAAATCTTTCACGAAATTTAATGTGTTCAAAATAAATACAGATTTGCCGCCTAACAATAAACTTATTTAATACTAAACTAGGTAAATGTTTAATAACGTAAGAACTTTTGTTATTTAAATTAACTTTTTTTTTAATAATTTATTTTATAACATAACTTTTCTATCACAAAGTGACTTCAAAAAGTTGGTGGCCAGACAGCAACAACTTCATATTCCTTGGAAAGCAGCAAGGGGGTCTGTTCCTTGGAAAATGCTTCTTTGTAATGGATTTATTCTAATTTGCACACTTCTGGACCAGACTAACCATTACTATCGCTTTTGTTTCTCGCATTAGAAAAGTATAATGCAGTTTCATCATGTAGTATAATATAGGTAGTATTATAGGGCTTATATTTTCTGTACTTATTGTCATAGGCTGTATTTATGACAAGGACAAGGTTTTGCAGCTGTTTTTTACATTCAACTATAGATGGTTTCAAGTAATGGCCTGTCATTCACTTCAATATCAGCTGCCTCTCTATTGCCTTCAGAGGATTTAAATTTGTATGTGTTTTACTAAGAACTTTGAATATTTCATGATACTCACTTCATCTGCTGTTTCTAGTTTTGTTACTGTATGACTTCTTGATGTGTTTTTAGATAATCCCATCTACTGAAGTATGCAGTACTGAGAGGATGTTGAATTATTTCATTCTGTTTCTTCTTCCCTTACTTGTTTGGTTAACTTTCTAACCAAGATTAAAAATAAGGAATGAAGAAATTAAAATATAATTTTATAACTGGTTTCACACAAGAAATTTCATTTTAAAATATTTATAAAATGTATGAAAAGAAATATATGCTCAATTATAACTTTAATATATGATACATGCAGTTATTAAAATAGTTGTATTTAAATTTCTATGTCTACGTTAAATGTAGCAGAAAGTTTTAAACACTTTTAACATTTTGTATTACAGCTTGTACAAAAATCTAAAAAAGATATATATTCCCATGCTGTGGTTTGATCAGCGTGCAGCTATAACAGATCAAATGGCATCTCAGCTAACACCATTGGTCAATCTGTCATACTACGCTCCTTTTGTGATGTTCGGGGTTGCAGCAGTCGGAGCATTACTTGTTACAATAGGGCTGTATTTCAGAACGAAGTCATGTTGTCAGAACCAAGAAGAAAGGCTGTTAGAGTAAAAATAAGTTTATAGAATAGGTTTATGAGAATTTGTTTTATTAAAGTTTGCATATGTTGCATATATTAAAGTTTACATTTTTTGATTATTTTTATTGATATCACTTCACAAAAAAGCACTACATTCTGATATTTTTCAGTGTAGTATTTCACACTAGTTCAGTGCATTATTCTATGCTTTGGGTCATGGACAAGACTCCAATTCATCAGTTGTATTATATTACCGTGAGTATGTACTATATTGATGTTCACTGGTGTGTCATTGATCATAGAGTAGTTGTTAATTATGTGTTCAAATTTAGTATTTGATTCTGAGTTTGTTTTGTAATTTATAATGTGTAATGGATTGTAAACAACAAAATAAACTCACAATAAAATACTATGTTTGAGCACCTAATTAACAACTACTCTATGAAGAATTACACATCACAAAACACCAATGCACCACATACTCATAGTAATTCAACACACTATAGCAACAGTCTTGTCTGAGACTTACAGCATTGAATGATTCACTGATCTAGTCCAAAACACAACTGCTGAAAAACAGCAGTAAGTAGTAGTCTTTAGTGGCCAAGTGATATCAATAAAAATAATTGTTAAAAAACCTTAAGATTTACAACAAGAAAACCGCATACATATTGAATTTAAAATGTCATTAAATTCTATAATATCGCTTGGATTACTGCATTAACACAGTAACAGATCTAGGAAACTCATAATTGTTATTATGATTCTATGGTATTCAATTCAAAGCAATTCCATTCAAAGTGTATTTTCTATATTATGTAGGAAGTTGTAATATTCCAAGAAAACAATTTTTTCAAAGTATTATTTACACAAACCTATTTTTTAGATTGTAAATTGTTTCATTGATTTATACCAAAAGTTATAAATAGTTTTATCAACAAATAGTATATATAGCTAAGTGATATGCATAATTTTGTTTACTAATTTTTAGTTTATTATTATTTTAAATATAATTCATGTTTAACTTTTGTAATATTTTTATGTTATATCATATTTTGTTTTCATATATATATTAGTTAATCAAGTTATTTTTAAATTCAGAAAACTATTTTGTATTAAAGTTCTTACAGACTAAAATTTCTAGGAAAGTAATATATAATTGTTAATCTCTTACCACATTTGTTTTCAAAAATACCTGCCACATTTTTTTGGATATTGTCTATCTTACATTGGTAGTGCACTATTTAGAAAATCAGTGGGTTTACAAGCTTCAAGAAAAAAATAAACAAACAACAGTAGGCTATTTCCTAGAATACAGGGTGTGAAGTACTACTGTTGACAACTGAAAAGAGTTTTCCTCGTCCTGAAGAAAACTCTGCATGCACCTCATTGAAGGTTAACAAATATAAAAATACTTGTTGAGTTCAAAACAAAAACATGGGACCCATGCAATAGATAGTACTAAAGATTAGCTATTGTTACAATTCATATCAATTATGTATTTCAGGAGTCCTATATTTGTTGAATATAGTTGTTTGAATATATTTTTTTATTTGAATTTTATAAGCATTTTCATATTTGTTAAAATTCATAAATGTTTATAAAAATCTTAACGGGATTATAAATATTATGAGGTACAAAGATAACTAATATGTAAATATAGCTTGTAGTGAGTAGTGAAAAACTCTTTGGAACGACAGGGAGAAAGAACAAGCGGCTGCATGTGCGAATAACTGCTTGAGCCAACAAACTCTCTTTTTTGTCTCAGTAAACTACTTTCCTATGATAGTATCAATTGATCTATTCTTTTATTGCAATAAATGTAAATGTTTTGCCAACTCCAGCGCCTATAGTAACCAACATTCTCATGCAATTTGAATTTCCTTCATGTGGTCTTTGATGCTCTTATTAATCCCCCTTAATAATTGTTGCTCATTGTAACACTCCTTAGTGATTGTTGCCCTGTAGTCTGCTCAAGAAGTTTAAGTCTCTAGTTTAGAGTATTATTATTATTAATTTTTTTAATTTGATTACAAAATTCTACCTGGATGGACAAGAGAAGTTAATAAAAATATTTTAAGAAATAATCAATTATAGATTATTATACATGGTATGTTTTATTAGTAAAAGCTGACTATTTACTCAGTCTGTCAAAAAATATTTTTAATGAAGTGACAAAACAACTTTGAAGTTGGTTTTTTTAGTGAATTTGAGAAAAAAAACTGTGTTTTAGGATTAATAAATCAAATTAAAAACTCCACAATAAAATTAATCATTTATCTCTGTTTATTTAAAATATACAACCCAACAATTCCAGGTTTTATTAAAATTAATTTATTAACTATGAATCAACACATGTACATTCCACAATTGCCTAAGAGAATAAAGGAAGGAATAATTTGTATTACGATTTGAAAAAGGAAGTAACTGAAAATTTTAATTAATCAGATGTATAGACTTATATTTATATTCAATATAATTATTATAAGTTCAGTCAAACTATTTTAAAAATTTTATAATCATTCTTTACGTCTATAAAAATGTTCATGTATATTTATTTAAACTTAACTTTCTAATATTTGTATTTAAAGTTACACTTTAATTAGTAGCTAAGTTATATATTCAACCACATTCTTTATAAAATATTTACATTTGTGAGTTAGAGCTAAGAAAGCATTGTTAAAATATTGGTTTTAAATTTATTTTTTTGGTAATACACTTTGATAATACTCTTTTTAATAACAGTATTTTATCAGACGTGTTCGAAAAGTAAGAGCCATTTTGTTTTAAAAAAATATGTGTTGTTCTTAAAAAAAGTTTTTGTTATCAGTTATAGTTTTCTATAAACCTAGTTCACCTTTCTACATTATTATCATTATGTGCTTCTTAACACTGCAGTAGTTTCTTTAGTCCCACTGTGTACAAGTTCTCTACTTAGGAATTGAACCATTTGAAAGTAGTCAACTATAGTTCCATTTTACCTTTAAACTGTTGCTCTAGTACAGTAATGGTAATAATCACTAAATGTAATGGTCAGAACTATAGAGTGAGTAATAAAAAAAAACTCCTTAATTGCCATGGAGTCTAGCACACCGTTCATTTTGTACCACATGCACCATTTTGACAAGAGTTATACTAAAAAAATGATTTTTGCTTCCTGTGGTTTATGTGACTAATTCATCATTTTCGAACTTGTGAAAAACAGACGATTGCTTGAATTTGTTTTCTTCTGGAAATTTTGTCAGTGGCTCTATTGCATTGACTGTATTGAAAAACAAGTAATGTATATTGTCAATAGGAGTCTATTCACACTGGCCAATTATATTTTTTCTCTTGGTGTAAATAAGTATCTTGTACGTGTTTTGTTAATTTCTAGTGCCTCTCTGTAACAATCGACTTTGTACAGGATTTATCAGTTTTATTATTTCTTCATGATTCATATTTCAAGAGACCAAGGTCATACTTATTAAAAATATATTAATCCTTTACACTTACATGAGACAACCATTTTCGAAGTATTAACTCCACTGTCTAACATTTCCCTTTTCTCAGTAGTGTCTGTAGATAAATTAGTAACACTTCTGAAGAATTTTAGCAGCTAATTATCTTTTTGGCACAACAATCAGTATGCACCCTTTAATTGGCTAGGCCAATGATTTTTGTATGGCTATTGGCTGCATTTATTCATAGGAATATATCTGATGCACTGAAATTATAACTTTGCTAGTTTTGTATAAAATAACAATTTTGTTAGACCCTCCAATATCTAAATATAAGCAAACAGCTCTTACAGTGTGAATATGCATTGTACTTAAAATTTTTAAAACTTTATGTAAGAACAGTTTGTCTGTAAGATCTGTGATATTTTTATATTAATTTTGAGTATGAGCATAAATAAATGTATTATTCTTATTTGCCTAATTGCTTTTAAACCTTTTTTGTTTTAAAACATACACTGCAAAGCTTCTCAAAATTTAATATGGTTTAAAATATAACTGTACGTAAAATATTTATCACTTGTAATACATTAATGTTCATGAACAAGGATCTTACTTGATTTTTGTTGTGAATTGGCTTACAGAAAGTATAGTCATTATATTTTCTAATGTAGAATAAATGCTTTATGTATTTTCCGAAAGCTGGCTTACAAAAAAATTTGATTAGATTTTTCGACAAGTGTGTGCAAAAACCCAATATTGTTATAATTAGAATACAAAATTTTTACAGTTTTGTAAAATTCTACTCAAATTTAATTAAATACGTAATTTTGATAAATTTGACAATCAGCATCGATATAGTAAAATAATCTCAGATCACTGAGGACATGAATAAATAATCATTAAAGCAATTGATATACTCTCTATTTTTTAAAATAACTTTTGGACTAGGAGACTGACAGACTTACCTTGGTAAGAGTCCACACTGTAGTCTTGAAATAGAAATACATAAAAGCACTTAAACAATGATATATTTCAACCACACAGTGGTCTTTGTCAATCGAAGAGAGAACACAAAAAGGAATATGAGAGAATGAAATAAAATAAATATAAGTTGTAATATATATATATATATATATATATATATATATATATATATATATATATATATATGTGAAGTTAATATATTATTAAGTAAGTAATTTAATCCACCATTAAGTGCAATAATTTTACCTTGAGTGATGAGGCACCTTTCGGTCAATTGACCGAAAGGTGCCTCACCACTCAAGGTAAAATTATTGCACTTAATGGTGGATTAAATTACTTACTTAGTAATATATTAACTTCATAAAGTCAGTGCAACGGAAAAACAATTAATAACGTTAAATATCAAGAATATATATATATATATAGATTCACAGCGTTCTGAATCCAAACATGCGTCTGCCCTTGAACCTACCATCGTACTGTGAGGTGAATCCTTCATGACGATCTTCATTTTCATCCTTACAAGAGGGTGATTGTGCAGGAACATTCTGAATATGATTTTAATTCTCGGAGGAACCCGTGTGAGGTTATGCTTGAAGTCATTCCTGAGACGCTATTGTTTTTTTTTAGTGATGAAGTCTATTTTCATTTGTGTGGTTCTTTCAACAAACAAAACGCGCTACTGGGAACCAATCCTTGGGAATTGCATCAAAGACCTTTGCATACACCAAAAGTTACAGTGTGGTATGCAATTTCTTCAACTGGAGTTATTGGTCCCTGGTTCTTTGAGGGAAATGAAGTCGCAGGGACAGTGAATTTGGCCTGGTATGTAAACATGTTACAAGAGTTTTTCTCACGGCTAGATGAGCTGGACTTTAAGTACATTTGGTTCCAACAAGGTGGTGCAACGGCACACACTTCGAGATCATCGATGGCTGTTTTGAGGGAACACTTCCCAGAGCACTTCATCTCAATTGTGGGTGATTTGGAGTGTGATGAATTGGGCTCTCCCGATTTGGCCCTTTGTGATTTTTTCTATGGGGTTTTTTTTTGAAATCCCGTGTTTAAATTAACCGTCCAAGGACCATACAAGAACCGAAGACTAACATCCACAAAGAAATTCCCAACATAACGCCTGATATGCAGGCAAGAGTCATGATAAACGCTAGATATTGGTTTCCCAGTGTATAGATAATGGCGGACGTCATCTACCTGATTTGATTTTCAAAACTTTAGGTATGTACCTACATTAAAAAAAATTATAAAATTATGTTTTAGGAGGGATTCTATTGTGTTTTGAAAAAAGGAAATGATGCTGCCAAACCCTGTATAACTGGATAATAAAGTATTTTAAAACTGCAATGGACACTGCATTATACATTATCAACAAGTATCTATCTGATGCAATAAACTATTTTAGAGAAAACTAATATAAAAACTGTGAATAAATAACATCAGTGATAAAGTAGCCATTCCCCAGGAATTGAGAGAACAATTACATATAAATGCCAAAAGATGAATTTGTAATAATTTCAGGTTGAAATGTACTAAAACCTTATTCTCCAAAACATCTACTTCAATCCCTATGTGCTTACAGCTATAAAATTCATGATCAAGAAAAGAAAGAGGTATGATGAAAGAATAGACATTGACTACATAACTTACAGTAGTCAACATTTAAATAAGTAAGGTTGAAAAAATAGAAAGATAAAAACTACATTTTTGTTCTACTACAGTTTAAAAAGCGTATATTTTTTCAGTCTATTCGAGTTTAGTTTAGTTTTCCTAACTATTGTTAGAGCATTTCTCTCATCCTGTTTAATATATCATTGTAGAGTAATTTTTTACCATCTTTGCCGAACAAGTAGTCTATGTGGTTGAAGTATTTAAATGGCACTAGGACTTTACCCCTTAAGTTTGGTAGTTGTGAAGCCAAACGATTCACATCCTAGCAACAAAACAATTATTACAGTTAACAAATGACAGTTATTTACTATAAATCATTCTCTGCTGATATTACATCAGAGCTACCGAATAGTATACCAGCACCTTGGTTTCATTGCTTAGCTCATCATCATACAGCTCACCATTCATGTCCATATAATTCCAGCTTTTGGTTTGTTTTATACATTCTACTTGAATATACTACTGTTATGTAAACTACTATATTTTTATTTCTTTTTAATCATTTCTTTTTTCTAACGAGGTATAATTCTTAACATTTGTTGATTCCATCTTCGCGGAGCTACTAGTAATCACTGAACACTTTTAAATGTTTTAACTTGCCTATAGTAGCACTTACTTTGCTTGTTGAGGACGGCCGTTTCGGGAGATGTGTCTCTTTGTCAACTCAGACCGTAACTCTGAACAACTTGAGTTACGGTCTGAGTTGACAAAGGGACACATCTCCCGAAACGGCCGTCCTCAACAAGCAAAGTAAGTGTTACTATAGGCAAGTCAAAACATTTAAAAGTGTTCAGTATAATTCTTATTTTACTTACATTGTTATCTTGCGTTATTTTACAATCTTATGTTATCTCTTGTGTTCAAACAGTAATGGCTGTGTTAGAAACTGGACTAACATAATTAAAATGAGTCAAACACGAACGTTCATCACAGGAAGAGTATTCCGATCACAGAAGTGAAGAGATGGTATTGTGACTACAGTAGAACCTCATTATAACAGACTAATTGGGGCTGAGGGTTGCCCATTTTAATGAAAATCTGTTATAAAGTAAAATGTTTGAAAGTGGCTACAATACAAATAAAAAGGCTAAAACTGTAAAAAATTAACAAAAAGAACAAAAGAATTGAGATTTATAAATTTTATTAATGGTGATTAAATTAAGTTAACATATTCACTTTGCTAAACAACTATCTTGAATTCGGTTATAATTTACCTACTATGGAAACATTTTTTCTCGTACTTGGAGGTCTTCTGTTTGATGTTGGAAGTGATTTAAGGTTATTTGGAACAAAACTCAAGTTATAAGCCACTATGTAAGTCTACATGTAGGGTAATTGTAAAACAATTGCCAACATTTGATAAGTTATTATTATAAATCAGGGACCTGCATACAAGGATCTATCTATGCGCACACTGCCAGCGTTCCCAGCAAGACTGTGAATTCAAACAAGAGCGGAATGTTCTTCCCCCCAGTGCCCAGACAGCATTTGTGTAGTTTTGGTTAGTTAGATTTGTGAGTGTGGTTGAAGTTGAAGTGTACTATGCCTAACTATTCAATGATTGGTTTAACATATTTAATTCAAAGACACCATATACATCTTAGGCAGAAAAAAATGCTTTCGGCATTAACCTAGATCACCAAATGAAAACCTTTCAAAACATGTCGCATTTTATACAGTAAGGTTGGTGTATGGTTTTAAAAAATTACTTCGTTTTCAAAATGGTGTTTTAGAATCAATTCGGTCTTTGGTAGACATGTTTGAGTATTTGCAAAAGACAATTTTAAATATGTACTGACCACTAAACTAAATCAGGATGTCTTGGAAAATACGAGGAATGAAACAGACATATGATCACTCCGATCCATTGGATTTCAAATACAGATTAAGATGGTTCGTCATGGGAAAATAAGCAACCTCAATGATGTCAAATAAATCAAACACGGAAGCCGATACTAAAGTGTGTTTAACATTAGATGTTTCTTTGGAAAGCACAGAAGACCCAAAAGAAGTCTGTCCAACAGCAGAAATACTACAACAGTTTCATGAAGTCAACGATGAATCTAATAACCTCTCAGAAGACGATACCTTTGAAATGTTCAGTGAATAAATCTTGAAATTTAACATTGATTGTGATATTTTAAAAACAGAAAGTCTTCATTAAGTAGCCAGCCCCATAGCTTTTAAACTGCAGGACAAATACCAACTTTTTGGTATAAAAAGTTCTTTGAAATCCACAAATGATAAGGCAAAACTATCATGGATTGAAATGATGTCTAAAGGTCGGTTAAGAGTTCCCAGTGACAATTTTTTCTTTGTTGCTCAAATTGTCGAAGATTATTTTATTCAAGTCCATGGAGAAAAAGATTTTTGTAAGGACAGTGGAATCGTAGAGAAAGTAAAATCAATAGCTTCTAATAAACTATCAGAAGTATAGAATATTAACCCTGAAGAAGCCATTAAGTGTATAATTCTCATCCGTACCTACATCAGAGCTCGGTTCCTTAATGAAAATGTGTTATAAAGAAGTAGATGATACCAGGAAACTTGCAAAATTAAATTAAACAGTTTGAAGTTATAAAAAAAATATACTAACGATTTAAACAACATTATATATTTTTGAAAGGTATGTATCAGTATTTTGTTAATAATGTTCATGTAGAATTTAAAACATTAAAACGGTTGTTTTATTTCATATTAACATTTATGTTGCATGAAAGTTTTACGTAACATTTATGTTACGTGTAGGGAATCTTTGGCGACACTGCAGATCATTTATGGTAAAAAAGTCTAATCATAAAATATTATAATTTAGTTCATTACGGTATGCCTCTTTTTTTGATGATTGTTTTATTTATAATTTTTACAGTCACCTGATCGTAAAATATACTGCACAAAATACATTTTCTTATTTGATGAATCGCCTCTAAAAATTAATGACAAAACCGTAACAACATAGTGACTCGGCTCTGACATGCGCAAAGCAGTTCAATTTATGTCTTCCTAATAGGTGGACCCTTGTATCTACAGCCCTGATTATAAACATTACTGCTATGTATACATTATTTACAAGTAATTAATCCTGGTAATTTTAAGAAGCACGACATTTTGGCCAGTGACCTTTGCGTGATAAAGCAGCTTGGAATCCAGACACTGCAAATTTTGCTCATCAAAACATTTATAAGCACTTCATAAATTAGTATTATAGGTATAAGTAATTTTTCTATATGATTTACTCCATTATTTTTAAAAATAATACTACTTGACAGAGAGTATATTTAACCCCCCCCCCCCCGTTTTGGCACAGGCCAGTGAGGTTTATGCCTCACGTTTTTATTTCATTAGCAGTTTGGGTGTGATCTATCTAAAACACCATCTATTATAAGCGATGTCTAGTATAATAAGGGTTGTTGCAATGAGTTTCTACTGTATATTAAAAGCTTTAAACAATCTGTCTCAAAACCATAGATTATAAGATAGAGATTAAACTGTTACTTTCCATTCTAATTTAGAATAGACTATTTTGTTTTAAATTTAAGCTTTATTTGTTTAATTTCAAAAATATAAAGAGAAAACATTTCAAAACATTTAGTCCAAAATAAATATAAATGTGTATATATATATATATATATATATATATATATATATATATATATATATATATATATATATATATATATATATATATTACTTATTACACTTTGATACACTTGAATAATTAACAACCAGCTCATCATGAACAGGAAGAAGATTTTGACTTTATTTTATAAGCTTCTTAGGCCTAACAAAAACAAAACAATAAACACACATTCAAAATATACAGGAAACCCACCACCACAGACAGAGTTATATACAACATTGAGGAGGCTGGATTGGAGTATGGTGGGAGGAGAGAGCTAGAAGACTCTGCCGCATTGGTTGGCGAGGCTATAGTAGAATCCTTTACTGATAACTGCCCTCTCAGTGAGGGGAGAAAAGTAGGGGATCCGTCATGGTGGAACAAGAAGCTAGCCAAACTTCGGAAGACCACCAGGAGACTCTTTAATAGAGCAAAAAAGAACGGGGAGTGGGACCAGTATAGGAAAACACTAACCGAATACAACAGGGCAATTAGAGAAGCACGCAGGAAGTCCTGGAAGGAGTTTTGTCAAGAGATTGACAAAACTCGGGAAGGGGCACGACTGCATAAAGTGCTCTCTAAGGACCCAGTTAACCCGGTGGGGATGCTAAGAACCCCACTGGGAAATATAACAAAAACTGCAGGGGAAACTGTGGAAGAATTAATCAGAACACATTTCCCTTCCAGTACTCTGAGGAAACTTGGGGGAGCAGACACTGAACCAGTTGCCAAACTCTCCACAAGACGTGGTAAGAGGGAGGACTGGGAAGTGGCAAGGAGGATAGTAACTCCACAAAGGGTAAGATGGGCTATTGGCACATTTAAACCCTACAAATCTCCAGGTCCAGATGGGATCTATCCTGTGCTGCTGCAGCAGGGAATGGATTTGCTGGTACTGGTACTTACTAAATTATACAGGCTAAGCATTGCTCTAGGGCATGTGCCGGCAGCCTGGAAATCTAGTAAGGTGGTCTTTATACCTAAGCCCACCGGTAACCAATCGGAAGGGAAAGGATACAGACCTATTACACTCATGTCCTTTGTTCTTAAGGGACTTGAAAAACTGGTTGATAGGCATATTAGGGGGGGTGCTTTGGCCATAAAACCGCTGCATTGGAACCAGTATGCTTATCAACCGGGGAAATCCTGCGAGGGAGCTCTCCATCAAGTGGTTGGTAGGATTGAGCAAATGATCGCCAAGAAAGGTTGTGCCATAGGTGCCTTCCTCGACATTGAAGGGGCTTTCAATAACCCCTCAGTGGAGACGATGGTAAGTGGTGCAAGACGTCATGGAGTGGATGCAACCACTTGTGGTTGGATAAGTTCCATGTTAACAAACAGAAGCATTTCTGTAGAGGTGGCAGGGGAGGTCAGAAGGGCGGAGACAAGTCTGGGCTGTGCACAGGGGGGGGGGGGGTTCTCTCTCCTCTGTTGTGGTGCCTAGTGGTTGACAACCTTATTGAACTCCTGAATGAACTTCTGTCTAGGATATGCGGACGACATAGTTGTTCTGATCCTGGGCAGATTCCCTGATACAGTCCTTGAGGTAATCAGAAATCCTCTACGACTGATTGAAGAGTGGTGTAAAAAGGAGAACCTTAGGGTAAATCCAAAAAAGACTGCTCTCATTAACTTCACCAGACAGCGAAAAGATCTGACGACCAGGATGCCCCGCTTGTTTGGTGAATACCTTGAGTTTGTGGGGGAGGTGAAGTACCTGGGAGTTACTCTGGACAGGAAACTCACCTGGAACCCACATCTTGAGAGGACAGTTAACAGGGCCAAAAGGGCACTGATGACTGTGAGAAGAATGGTGGGTAAGAAATGGGGACTGAAGCCATCAATGATGCACTGGATGTATCTGAGGGTGATAGGACCTATGATTACCTATGGAGCTCTGGTGTGGTGGACAAAGGCCAACCAGGCACAGACAAGAGCTAAACTGAGCTCTCTCCAGAGATTGGCCTGTCTGTGCACACTGGGAGCGACGTCAACTACACCAGGTGCAGCAATGGAAGTAATGCTTAACCTCCCTCCCCTTGAGCTTGTCCTTAGGGGAGAGGTGAGGCTGGCGGCATGGAGATTGCGCAACTCGAGCAACTGGGCTAACCTCCCAGATGTCTCGGGACATATGAGTATCGAGTGCGTGATCAAAGAACCCGTCTTGGAAATGGGCAGCGACCACATTACTCGAATGTTTGCACCTGACCAGGTCCACCAAACTATGATGGAATGGTCGGGGACATTAACATCGGGAGCTCAGATCTGGTACACAGATGACTCCAAGATGGACTTCGGCACTGGAGCGGGGGTGTATTGTAAAAACCCAAGGGTAGAACTAGTTTTTTCCTTGGGGAGGCATACCTCTGTCTTTCAGGCAGAAGTATATGCTATAAATGCCTGTCTGGGAGAGATAGCGAGAAGGGAAACACACGGGACCCGGTTTGCTATTTTCTCCTACAGTCAGGCAGCAATTAAGGCACTAAACGGACACGTGGTCACCTCGGCCATAGTCAGGGAGTGCCTAATTAACCTACAAGCTCTGGCAAGGCACAATCAAATCAAGTTAGGTTGGGTGCCAGGGCATAGGGAAATACTTGGAAATGAAGCCGCAGATGCGCTGGCCAGGGAGGGGTCTTCGACTCCACTGATTGGACCGGAGCCTGCGGTAGGTATTTCCAAATCCATGGTCAAGATGACAGTGCGAAGGTGGATGGCTGAAAGACACTGTGAGCACTGGATCAGGGCCGAAGGGATGAGACACAGTAAGCTAACCCTTAGGAAACCTTCCTTGGGGCTGCAGAAGAGTCTCATCTATCTGTCTAGGCAGGAATTGAGGATAGTCACAGGTCTACTCACGGGACACTGTGGACTAAGGAAACATTTGCATAAAATGGGTATCTACAAAGATGAACCAGTGTGCAGATTATGCGGGCAGGAACTGGAGACTGCCACACACATTATTTACAGATGTGAAGTACTTGCTGAGAGGCGCTTCAACCTCTTTGGTGATAGAACGGCTTTGGTGGATGCTGAAGGTAAAACTCTAGTCAGGAAACTCCTAAACCTGGTAAGAGGGAAGGGGTTATTTGACTAGATCAGGGAGGTAAGTTCAATATACCTTAAGGTAGCAGTGCTTCGGGCAATTCAAACCCGCTCCCAAGTTAAAAAAAAAAAAAAAAAAAAAAAGCACGACATTTTGGCCAGTGACCTTTGCGTGATAAAGCAGCTTGGAATGCAGACACTGCAAATTTTGCTCATCAAAACATTTATAAGCACTTCATAAATTAGTATTATAGGTATAAGTAATTTTTCTATATGATTTACTCCATTATTTTTAAAAATAATACTACTTGACAGAGAGTATATTTAACCCCCCCCCCCCCGTTTTGGCACAGGCCAGTGAGGTTTATGCCTCACGTTTTTATTTCATTAGCAGTTTGGGTGTGATCTATCTAAAACACCATCTATTATAAGCGATGTCTAGTGTAATAAGGGTTGTTGCAATGAGTTTCTACTGTATATTAAAAGCTTTAAACAATCTGTCTCAAAACCATAGATTATAAGATAGAGATTAAACTGTTACTTTCCATTCTAATTTAGAATAGACTATTTTGTTTTAAATTTAAGCTTTATTTGTTTAATTTCAAAAATATAAAGAGAAAACATTTCAAAACATTTAGTCCAAAATAAATATAAATGTGTATATATATATATATATATATATATATATATATATATATATTACTTATTACACTTTGATACACTTGAATAATTAACAACCAGCTCATCATGAACAGCAAGAAGATTTTGACTTTATTTTATAAGCTTCTTAGACCTAACAAAAACAAAACAATAAACACACATTCAAAATATACAGGAAACCCACCACCACAGACAGAGTTATACACAACACATCCAATCACACCACACAACACAAACATGCTGGCTTCCACTTCATGATACACAGATTAATCAACACACCCATTAGCAGTGAAGATAAAATAAACAAAATAAGCACAATAAAACACATAGGCCATAAAAATGGAAACAAACACACCTTGATAGACAACATAATGCGCAAAAAAAAACTTACACATAACACAACAAAAAACAATAACACAAAAATACAAAACACATACATATCATGACAACACTTCACACAAAAATAGCTTCCTTATTCTGCAAACTTAAATACCAAATAGCACTCATAACATCCAACACAATTAAAAAACACCTACACCGTTCAAAAACACACCATGATAAACACGACAGGGCAGCCGTATACAAAGTTACATGTAACAACTGACCCAGCTTTTACATAAAACAAACTGGGAGAACATTTACCACAAGATACGAAGAATAAGTAAAACAGATAAGAAAGACAAAACCCAAATCAAATTTCGCCATACACATACAAAACATACTACACTCACAGACTGACATAGGCACCAATCTAAAAATCCTACACTACATGAAAAAAAGCAACAAACTTAACACAGTAGAATACTATGAGATATATAAACACCATAAATACTATCTACAACACATTCTAAATGACAAAACACACTCACAATCAAACACTATATTTGAGCACATAATTAACAACTACTCTATGAACAATAACACACCACAGAACAGAAATACACTACAGACTCTCACCAACATAGCACACCTGAGCAACAGTCTTGTCAATAATTCACAGCATTGAATAATGCGCTGACCTAGAATGAAACATGTCTACTGAATAAATAAGTAAGTGGTTTATTTGCCAAGTTAATACATAAAAGTGTAATGTATACAAAAAACCTCAAGATGTACAACATAAAAACTGCAAACTAAATCGTGTTTGGACTGAACGTGAAACAATAGTATTTAACAAAATTAAAGATTTGTTCATACAAATTGTACTTCGTCATCCTGATTATAACAAGCCATTCTATTTACAAACAGATGTATCAATATTGGTTATTGGCGGACAACTATATCAACTATCTAATGATGGTCACCAACAACCCCTTATGTTTATGTCCAGGGTACTGAAATCAGGCGAAGTTAGATACACCACAACTGAACTAGAATGTTTAAGACATTATATATAGGGTACAAAGAGCAAGGCACATAACATTAGGTAATTTAATTAATATTATTACTGGTCGAGCACTAAGCTTTCTTAAAACTTGCAAATTACCTACACCTAGATTCACATGGTAGATTTTACTACTACAAGAATACCATAATGACATCATTTATTGCCCAGGAAAAGATATTATCATAGCTGACACATTAAGTAGTTATCCAGCTAATCTAAATAATAATGTCAGAAATCAATCACAGTGATCATAGGTCGATTTACTCCTAATTTAGATCCGAAACTTACTAAAATCTTTTAACAAATTACCTATTATCAGAGGCAAGAGAGAAATTTGGCTCCTATTATCGGTAGTTTCAAGAATCATGAAATTACTCAACCTTCACAAAAACATGTATTAATTCATAATCATTTCCATCAAACTACTAGGAATGATAGTAGTTTACTATATTATATTTATACAGGCGTATCCAGCGATACGCCTTACTTTGAGGGCGGGCAATCGATGCATTATATATATAATATGTGTGTGTGTGTGTGTGTGTGTGTGTGTGTGTGTGCACGCTCATGCGTGTATGTAAAAACATAGAACAGAAAAAGTTCTTTCTACGCTTGCGTTAGAAATCGGTAACGTGATAAAGATTCGTAACAAATTAGACTTTTTAATAAATAATTATTCCAGTTTCAATAACACTTATGGCTAGAGAATATTATTAATTTCATAATAAGCTATTATTATAAAAATGGTTTATTAATTAATATAAGTAGTTATTCTTCCAACACGAACAATTCCGGAGTCAACTGCGAATATTACGCTTGCAAAATTACGTATTGAAAATCATATGTTCGAGACTAAGCTTCACTAGCGCTATCTGTTGTTAAAACGTTTAGACGTTTACAAGGGTATGCCGAGGAAACTCGTCACATTTTCAAATTAAAAATTAAAATTTTATTTTTATTTACAATAAAAGACGAATTAACTTGAGTAAAAGTCTAATTTAATAGAAAGTCCTAATTTAATAATATATTGTCGATTTTTAACCCAAAGTTCTTGAGGGTTGGGGGGGCGATCGTCCCCCCCCCCGCTTGGATACACGCCTTTATTTATAGGAATTTACTACTATAAATTGATAATACCTGAACTATTAATAAATATGCTTATAAAACATTGCCATGAGTGTTATATACATTGTCGTACATACAAATGTCAGCACGTATTAAATAAAGGAACACTTCATTTTCAAAAAAATGGCCAAGAAAATCAGAAAATTTATATCTTGTTGTGATAAATGCCAAAGATGTAAACATTCAACCCATCCTTGTACAGGTATAGCTGTCGGAATCTACTGTAATCAAATCAATAAGACTGTATCTACAGATTTTCTTGGACCAATGCTCAAAAGTATGGGAGGAGTACAATACTGTCTGATATTTACCAACAATTTTTCAAAACTTTCAAAAATATATGCTGTAAAAAGGCTAATATTGTCATTGTATTAGATAAACTATTTAATCCCTATATTCCTACAGCAGGTAAACCCCTTTAAATAATAATCTACTGACTTGTTAAGACAAAATCATCCAATGCCGATTAAATATAGCTTCCAAACAAGAGAAAACTTCTAAGAAATACAATGTTAACATAACCTAGTATGTTTAATATTGGAGATATTAAGTATTCATTGCCAACAATCCTATATCCAAAGCTATAGATAAAACCACCAAGAAGTTATTCATAGGATCTTATGCAATTTCTGAAAAATTAAGAACCAATTTATATGAGTTAAACCCTAATAATCAGCAAGTGTCAGGATCCTTTCTGTCAGTATAATGAAAAAATATCATGAACCTATCAAAACACTTGTCTAATTGACATGATTTAAGCCAGATGAAGTCCTATAAACTACCACCAAAATATATAATTAGTAATTTTAAAAATAATAATAATTTTTAAAATGAAATAAATAATAAGAAGAAAATAAACCAAGCTTTTGATATACTTCATTTATAAACAACATTCAGTATGACAAAAAGGGGCATTGTAACTTTATAAAATCTGAGGATTAATATAATAGTTGTGTAAATAATCAGCATTGAAGATAAAATCAGGTTTATAAGTTAATATCAGCTGGTTGGACAACAATGAACAAAGTTAAAGAAGAAAAAACATTCAATATTATTATTATTCTTGTGACTGATGTAAACAAATGTTTGTTGATTATTTTTTTTAAAGGTAAAGATCAGAATATTGATTTGTTATTGATCGATTTAAAGTTTAATATTGGGGAGTTACTATTATTTGAGGTCGGTAAGGATCTTTATGGCACATGAACCTACAACCTTGTGCTAGATTAGGTTTATTATAGTTAATGTGAATATTAAAAGAAAAAACATTAAGTTAATTAAAAATAATTAACAACAGTTACACTTGTTTGTATTATTTTGGCAAAAAACCACTACTTACTGATTTATTTAGCAGACCCGATTTGCGCTAGGTCAGAGCATTTTTCAATACTGTGAATTATTGACAAGATTGTTACTCAGGTGTGTTGTGTCAGCAGTCTTGTCAGTAATTCACTGCATTGAAAAATGTGCTATCCTAGCGCAAAACGCGTCTGCTGAATAAATCATAAAGTAGTTGTTTTTTTGCCAAGATAATACAAACAAGTGTAATTTCTATAAAAACTTCAAGATGTACAACACAAAAACTGCAAGTTTTAATAACAGTTATTGTAAGGCATAGGCTATGTTACTTAATTTGTAATTATTTAATGAAAAGTAACTCATATAAAATTTTCCATTGTTGATCAAAGTAGGAATTGACTTTTTTCAAAATTAAATTACTTTTTCTACTTTAAAGCAAAAAACAGGTTATTTTAGTTTGAAAAATAAAATCACTGCCATCAAATTCTCTTACTACCAATGTTTTATAAAGGAAGACAAAATAAGACATGAAAAAAAAAGAAATCCTAAATGCATTTAGTAAGCAAGTTAGTTATGCAACATAAATTACTCAGAAAAACCTTTAAATGAAATTTCGCATTTATAAAATGCATGGCATATACAAATAATTACATAGTATTTTGAAAAAAATAATGTAACTTGCACAGTTTACTAATTTACCTGTTCTGTGGAGATAAAGTCATTGTTACTGTAGTAGAGAACCACAGGGGCTGTTATCAATGACAGGTTATACTTTGGGGGCTTTCTCATGCCATAAATTCTAATGTTTTGCTTCTTCCCATGGTCATACCATCTAAAATCACCTAAAATTCAAAATGTTTCACTTCATAAAAAAACGTTTTTAGTATATAATGTTTAGCAGATCACATTATAGTCTTACTACTAAAATTAATATTGAAAAAGAACTCTTGTAGCTTTTATTTGTTAGAACAGAAAATAAAATACTTAAAAAAGTAAAATCTTCACTACCCTGAGTTAATTTCATTATATTGAATAACATGTGTGCCAAAAGAAGGTCCCCTCAACATCTTTTAATTTTTTGTACTTTATTTGTCTGTTGATTGTATAATAGTCAAATATATGATAATTTTAATTAGAGTTTTAGATAAAATTGTGAAGTATGGATATTGCTCCGTAGGTATATAATCTCTTAGGTTTGACAGAGAGATCTCTTAGGTTTCTATAAAAATAGAAAAATTGTAGACAGGCTACAGAATAGTATTGAGGACAAATGGTAAACTATAATACAGCGTAAAACACAACGTAAACCAAAAATATTAACTCCAAGTACCAAAGTATAAAAATTGAATTGTACAGATTGTAACAAATTCTATATTGAGCGAACAGGCTGGATCTTTCTACAAAGATTTAAAAAACATACACTCTATGAAATATGACACAAGTATTTTTTACTTAATGATTACACTACATATTTTTTTACACAGTTTAAATACACAATGACAACTGGCTCTACTCTTACCAGACATGAATCCCAACCTAGAAATTCTCCATATCAACAAAAAAAACCACACCTCCAGTATAAAATTTATAAAAATACAGGAACGGAAAATAAAAACATATTAAATAAAACATAATACAAATTACATTCATTCTTTGACCACACAAACTTCTGTCTTTAAAACCAGTGTTGCCAGGCTTCCTAACTGATGATGATCAGTGAGTGCTATTGGAAACATTCTTTCCAGTTTTATTTTCATCTTATTTTTTAACTTCATAAACAAAAAATTCTAAATGGTACAAATTAAACCTGGAACATATAGGACCATATTTTCAGAGTGGTATCCGGAGTATTCAGTAGAGAAAATGAATTGTTAAAAAATTAATTAAAAATGAATAGGTCAAATGTCAAAGTGTCTCTTCAGCAAAGTAAAGATGTCCAAAATGTTCCTACCTGTTCTGATATGCTGGGCATAGTGCATTACAGTATTAGCTGAAGTACTGCATACATGTTTCATGGATATTGGTAGCATTGTCTGTAACAGAAAAATGTAAAATAATCTTTGCTCTTTAGATTCATATCATTTTCTTATTCTGCTGTGATGATAAAACCTCATCCAAACATCCATACATTCAATCAAGGTTGAATATTTACTTTAAAAATAACTCAATGATTAGTCAGTTTCTTAAATCTAATTTTGTTATAGCGTTATAGTTACCAACTACTCACTAGCTGTTGTAAAATAACTTTTAGTGGGTTATCTGTAATTTTTAACAAATATTATATAAAGATGATTTTTTTTCAAAAGTTCATAATAGTCAAACTGGGTAAATATTTAAACAGCAGAAGTCAAGAAGATGGCAAGATGTAATGTAAAATTACATTTCACTCAGGAATATTATAGTATCATTTTTAAGACATAGCTATTTTTCAAATAATTTCAGTAAAATACAAAAGTTGTTTATCTCTTAACAACTTACAAGCCGTGGTTGATACAACTAGATTCTAATAATTGAAAACAAGATTAGTATTGGTAACATCAGAATTATTAGTTCAATGGCTTACTCACTTTACATTATGCATACAAATTTTTGAAATAATATTCAAAGACATTAATAATAAGTTGAATTAAATAGATTTTTCATATATAAAGAAATTTTTTATAGCATGATACAAAATAAAATATCTTTAAAGTTGCTTGATGTAATCATCTTGAATTCACGAGTAGAGGGTAAGCTTCGTAAAAGGATCGAATGTTTTGGAACGCGTCAGCAAGCAAGCCATTACGTATTCACTTGGTTAAGTACTTTTTAATTATAAAATAGCTTTGTTATCTTTAATAAATATCACTACAATTTACAAACTAAAAATTATATCTAATTAAGAGTTGTAATTTATATTAAGCAAATTGTATTTATATTCACTGACAGATGATGGCATTATCATCAACAATGAACCTAGTTTTTTATTTTCAACAATGAAAAAATTAATTACTTGACAAACATTTTTTGGTTTTGTCTCAATAAGTTTTTCATAAATTTACTTGGATTTTAGTGCCACAAGTCTTTATTTCTTTTTAATAAATAAAGTATTGTAACTTTGTGTACAATATACTAAAACAAATGATATTTTTTTAAAATGTTTAAAGTCATTAATGTTTGTTGTAGTAATTAGGTCAACAAAGAAAAATTTTGTTTTAGTTATGAATATGTAGCTAGTAAGTAGCATTTTAATTACAAATATGTATATAAGTTTGACAAAATTACAATATTAAGTGGCAACATAGAAATCAAAATTAAACAATTAAATTTAACTAATATTTGGAAAAACTGTATTAACATCATGTGCTATCCAATACAAGTTAAAAAAAAAATACACTATTTGAACTTGAGTGGAGGAATAAAAAGTATTTGTTTAGCGATTGGAAATTTGAATAAGGTATATAAATATAGGGAGAGTGCGAACTAATAGAAAGAATTGAAAAGCTGTATTAATATCGAGTGTTATCCACTACAAGTTTAAAAAAATGTATTTGAACTTAAGTGGATAAATAAAAAGTATTTTATTAATGATTGAAAATTTGAACAAGAACATTAGTAGGGATTAAATAAATTATAGTTTTATTTTGTAAGGACATAAAATTACTTTTTTTTGTTTTCCAGATATTTTGTTAATACCTTATTTAACTGCATCTTGTCATCTCCATATATTAAAGAAATAATCTTTAAACATATAGGCAGCATGGGTGAGCCTTCTTTGCAGTGGTCTGCTGCAATTTGTCCAATTTCTTTTGTACTGGGAAATAATTCATATAGTTTTTCACTCATGAAAAGACCCTGAAAAACTAACAATAATTAATATAAATTTTTATTATAATTTTCTTCAAATTGAAATATTTTTGTTAATTGATAATATTTATTTTGATCACATCATACTTTAAACACAACCCACTGTTTTCATTTAATCAGAATTTATAAAACAAAATTTCACTGTAATATATACAATTTTTAAAACTAACAAAATAAATCCTGAGTAATCCCAGAAACTTTAGAACATCTCAAACAGAAAATAGGAAAAACCTCTAGTCATTTTTCAGAAGAATAGACTAGGTGAAAGCCCTGTAAAAAAAGGATCACATTAATTTTAAATTAATGTAAATTGAAAGAAAGGAGGAATGTTTATAATAAAATATTTTATCAATACATTTTTAATAATAGTGTTATTAATAGAAGCAAAACAGAGTCTAGCGAGTGTTGTTCAGCATATTTGGAATCAGCTCTGTAACTTGTCAGTGAATTGTGGTTAATCATGTTGACATATTTTTTATTGCCTAATTTTAAGTTGTTTATTGGTGAACACTTATAAGTTTATTACTACGGAACATTTGCTATTTGTAGAAAAAATGTATCATAAATACAAAGCATGGACAAAATTCATGACTTTTTGTATAATACAGACTAAATTTACACTTACATAAAACATATGCATATACCAGATAGACACTTGCTTAAACCAGTTTGAAACATTGTACATATAGGCTGTTGGTGCTAAACTGAAAACTGCCCGTATCTTATTATTATATTCAGGCCTAGTGGCACACAGAACATAGGAAATTGTAGTCCCCATAGAGTGTCCTATGTAGTACAAGTCTGGCTTTTGGGTTAAATTTAGTATGTAGTCTATAACTGCTGGGACATCATAGTAACCCATCTCATGGAAACTGTAAAAAAAAGGTTAGTTTAAATTAAGCGCAGTCTATATATAGATAGTGCTTTCTTAATTCCAGCATAGTCTATAGCAAGGGACTAATTAGAAAAATATAATTACTTTCTTAAATTCATTTGTTTCTTTTTGATTTTGACTTATCTTTCAAGCGTAATAAATGTAATCACTTTCATATAAAGGACTACTTACATTAATTTATCATGTGTAAAACTTGTGGCTTAATGGATGTGTCTAATTGTCAACTTCTACAGTGACTCATGGTCTGTATTGCTAAATATTACGTTAAATTATTAATAAACTAGCTATAAACGCAATTATGCATTCTTTGTATAGTAGTTGGACATTTGCGTAAACTGGATTGACATATGAAGGCAGTTAGTGCAGAGATTAACACAGAATATTTTCTGGTTACTCCTTACATATGGAGTAATATCTTCATATGGTTGTCAAGGTTTGCAGTAAAATTATACATAACTCTCAAAATAATTCATATACGTAAAAATTGTACTACAATACTTACTTTGTATTTTAGTTCCTATTCAGGAAGTAAAAAAAAACTAAAAAGTAATTATAGCACAACTAAGTGAATACTTTAGGACTTACTTGCTATGGTTAGGAAATGAGTAGATGGTTAGCTTTTTAATCATACATTTTTTTATATTTATATATTTTAGAACACCATTGATGAGAGATTAGATTTAAAAATCACTTGGGCTAAAGTGCCCTATTATGGAATAATTTTAACTTTCATTTTTATCTTTGTGAATTTTAGTTATTAATGAGAGAAAGTTATTTCAAATATGGCTTAGATTTTTAGTGACAGTTTAAACTTAATGAATTTATTTCACCAGAATCTGAATAAAATCAAATTGTGAGCAAATTTCTACTAGTATTCCACATTAAGCTTACAGTTCCTTAATGTTGTTAACTATTGAACTCATGTTTGGAAAAAAATAGCAGTGGGGTTTATAAATGTCTCAAATCCAATTTTAAAATAACATTTATTACATAAACACTAAGTAATAGTAGTAGGTTTGTATTATAAGAGAGATCTATTGAAATTATTGTTATTCTGTGTTATTGAATTATTCAAAGGAACTGCAACTAACTTGTCTACAGGGAAATCTAATACTAGTGCTCATTCTGACGGATGAGTGTTATTGGTTGGTATACTAAGTTTATTTCTATAGTTTTCAAATGGGAAATGGATCAAGATATCAGTAGTAGAAGTGGAAGCAATGATGGTGGTGAAGTTGGATCTAAACTGACCAGACAATCAATTTTATAAGTTATTCAAGAACAAGGATCTAGTAATTCTTCACCTCTACATATAGCTGTACCTGGGATTGGGACCTTTTAAACAATTGAAGAGTGTAGTGATTTTCATTAAAATAAAGCTGATCATGCCTTTAGCCTCCTTCCAGAATAAAAATAAAAATTCTTTGGATTCCACCATCAAATTACAATTTTTGTTCTGATTGAAAAGAAAATCAATTAGCACTAGTTAGTTCAATATATTCCTTGGCTGATTTACTGAAATAGTTTAAAAAGTGTTCTTTGTATGGACTGTGTCTTGTTTCCTTCTGGTATTTGTACAGTTAAAGGTGTTTTGGGGTCATTCATGGTAAAGCCATAGCTGAAGATTGTAGAAAGCAACAATCTTACCACAAAACAGCTGCTGCAAAAGCATTCCTTGAAAATTTTTCAGTTAAAGCCTAGTTGCAAAGGAATCAGCAGAGGATGATAGAAGAAAATAAACAAATATTGTTATTAATAATTATTTATTCCCATTTGTTGATTCCATCTTCACGTGAGGTACTAGATATTTTGTGGAGCTTATAATTTGCTGTTTAGAGGAAAGGAAGGAGATGCTAGGATTTTCTTTGATCTTTTAACACTGCAGTAGTCGCGCGTAACAGACGGACGTGTATAGTCGCGTGGCGCCCATTAGACGCCACTCCGGTAAACAATTAAAATAGTTGTAATTTTTAGCAACTTGTGTTATAATAATTTTGTTATAAGTTAATAAGATTTTCAACCTTTTTTCAAATGTAATTTATGTAAAAAAAACGCAATGGACACTATATAAAAAACTAATTTTGCATATCTATTTCCTACATTACATGTATATTCTTAAAGTTTTATAATGTTCGTTATAAAATAGATTAAATATAATCTACGTGACGTTGAGTTATAAATACTTAATTAAATTAACTAGTAAACAAAGAAAAGTCATGCAAACACTGTTTTCAAACACAATTCCCACATATTAATTTTCCATGTTTCAAGCAAATAAACATTTTACACTTGTGACAAAAGTTACGTGTTATTCTGTTTTCTTTTCGCGCACACATATAACACCTTTTACTATAAGGCATAACACAATAATAAGGCTAACTGCCGTAGGAATTGCCTCCTTTTTAAAGTTTTGTTGTTTATATTATTTATATTATTAGAATTATATATTATTTGTCCATTTATACCAGCAATATTCAACAAGCTATAAAAAATGACTACTGGCCACCTCCTTGTATTCCTTGCACAACTATATAGGGCACTCATTTTGTCTACCATGTCTACGCCGTACTTCGTTGAATTGTAAAACGTTACAATTTCTGGTTTCTTATTATCGCCTGTGTGAGAATCAATACTGTTATCGCTATGTAGTGTTGACAGAACAATTACATTTTTATTAATTTTTGGCTTGTAAGAAACAAGTGTGATAGATTCATGGAACCCGAATTTAGACGACTTCAAAGGCATTGCTTTGCATGCTACAAACTGGGGGGGGGATTTCTTTTTTATTTTTACGAATCGTTGCAACAAGGGTTGTCCTTTTTTCAAAAGTTCTTTGGCAAGATCGTAGCTCGTAAACCAATTGTCAGTGGTTATATTTCTTCCCGAATTAGCAATGCAATCGGTACGTCGCAAAACAACGTCCTTAGGGCTGTTACTAAACCGGTGTGGTCCATCAGGCTGTTTTCCGGCATATATTTCTAGGTTCTGATATATAGACCTATATAAAACAAAGATTGTATAAAAATATTATATATATATATATATATATATATATATATATATATATATATATATATATATAAAGGTTCTGAATAAAGAAAATATATCAAACAAGACTACTACACTCACAAACGTTCTCAGTAACAACTTGAAACAGACTGAAGACAAAGCTGCGTCTATAGCGGCAGTAGTCGCATGGCGTCCACTAGGCTTCAAATGCCTATATTCCAAGAAATAGTCGATTGTAGGTATTGAATGTTTAACTAGCGATTTATGATACTGTACCAGGAAGGTATTCAAAAGGAAACCGAAAAGTGGGTGTGTAGACAAAAACAGCAGGCTGCAAAAGTGACATTGGCGCCTGATAGACGCCACGCGACTACTGCAGTGTTAAAGTTGAGAATTGATCATGGGAATGAGAAGCTAAAAGTCAGTTGTATAGATATTGAAAAATGCAGTCTACGCTTCACCAAAAATTCATTATTATAAGATTATATGGTAAAGTTTTTAATGAAAGAATTAATTAAGATTAAAGTGGCTTGATGTAATCATTTTGAATTTACTGATTAAACAATAATTAAAAGGTACTTAACTAAGTGAATACGTAATGGCTTACTTGCTGATGCGTTTAAAAACATTTTTTAAACTTTAAATTATTAATTAAGATTGTAAACAAGCAAAAGCTTATGCTGTAATGGTTAAGAAACAGCATGGTTGGAAAAGAACAGCTTTCTATCAGACTGCAGTTCTATGATGTTAGTCAAGAAAACGTCAGAGAGGAATAAGTAGACTATGTTCAGCTGAAATCTCATGATGCCCCTACAATTGCTAGCCCAAATCAGAGTTTTTTAGTTAATCAGAATATTTTTGATAACTATGTTGGATTTGAATTTGATGGATGTTCTATGATGTCTGAAAAAGAAGGTAATGTGCAGTCCATTCTGAAGAAAAAGTAAAGTAAATCTTTATTTTTCCATTTCTCAAACCACTAACTAAATCTGGTGATCAATGATGTTAGCAAACTATCAGACATAAGAAAAACCATTGCAAGAGTTCAGGATGCAATATGCTTCTTGAGTAAGCCATAGGATCAGAGGAATTCTGTTTCCAATCTATCAAGGGTTTGAGATTTGTATTTTAGTCAAATACACAATGTCAATAAGATGGACCAAGAAGAAGTTGAACTTGTTTAAAAAAAAAACACTTGATATCATAGAGAGGCTGAGGTTAAATACCTCAAAAAGCAAATATATAGACAATTTACTTTATTCATCTGAGACTGAAAATAAATACTGGAAACGGTGTTTGATCATCCCCCATCTCGACTCCGTAACTTTATCTCTAAATATTAGGTTCACATACGAAAATATATTTGTTTTTCCCATACCCCATCTTCATATTTCATACATGCTAAAAATAACTTCAAAAGATATGGGGGGGGGGGATCTTTTATGAGCTGGGTGATGTGTGTGCAGAATTAGATTTGTGCTATAATAAATGGAAAAAAAACGATTTAGCAAGAGACAGCTTAAATAGAAATGGATACACTTCTGCAGAAGGCTAATATTTTTTTTCCTGGAAAAAGGCACACACTTCTTATTTTAGATGATTTTCCGTCTACCACAACTACTGTCGAATGATCTTTCAGTATCCTTTGAAGGGTGAAGACCGCACTCAGAAGTACAATAAAAGAGACAGATCGAATGGGTTGTGTTTATTTAGTATCTACTGGAAATTCTTCAAGGAAATTCAAAACTAAATATAAACAAAAATTTTGAACAAGTTTTCTTCAAACTAAAAAAATTATATTAGTACAGACATGTAACTAGAATAAAAATTACTTTTTTAAAGAAAAGAGTTGTAATTAGACACTGCTATTATTATAACTAATTTTCTTAAAGCCTTAGTTTCATTCTCCTTCACAATGCTGAGTGATTACAATCTAAAAATCGAAATCCCTAGTATTCATCCTGGGGATGCCCTTGTATAAAGGTGTTAATTTTGAACGTCCCATTTACAATTTTTACTATTCTAATAACTAAGACAACGTAAATGTTCAAGTCCCATCCATAAAAATTTATCAACTGAGGTAGGTTTTAGTATTAAAAATACCTGTATTCCCAAAAAGAACGTTCTTCTCTTGTTTTGTTGACATGTTGGCTATATGGTGTCCCTCTGATATTGCTTAGCCATATGTCATAACCTTCCTCCCATAGTAAGAAAGCTAAAACAAAAAAAGTCATAGCACTGCTTTATTTCATTGTTTAAGTGAAAAGGCATAACCTAAAAAGATTTTATTATATTAAAAATAAAATTGTAAAGAACAGAAAAAGATTTAAAGAACACAAGCCCCTTCCAAGTAATTGTTCACCAAACTACATTTCTCAAAGCTTCAGAGATATAATTATAAATAATAGTAAAATATAAATTAAAATTTATAAGATAAACTGTAGAATCTATATGAGTATACATTATGTTAACACATGCAATTAGGGTCTGAATTAATAATGTAAAACATCTTTTGAAACGACCATCTTAGTACAAGAGAAAAGTTAATGTCTCATATTAATGAATTATCACAGGTTACAATTGTAAACACAGAACACTAGCTGTGTTACCTAAGTCTCTTTTCGGTCCCATCAGTACCCAGATATCAGACATGACTGTTATTCCATGCTGAAACAATACTGGGGGTTTTCTATTAGGTGTCCTTAACTGAAGTCTGTGTATGTCAAGGATATACCCATCTTGAGTTACCACCTTGTGGTTCTCGCCTGGGTTTCCATAAGCAGTCAGGAGTTCCATCTACAACATTAGTAAAATTGGTTATATGGATATTTTATTATTTTGTATTACTAAACTATTTGCTTACTGAATTGGGTAAAACTTTAAATAATGGGAATAAATTTACTTTCAACTTTAAGTAGATTTTTACCATCCAGTGCTCACAGGTGTGTCAAAACACTGAAACTCTCATTATCTGAAATTAGTATTTTTAATACTTTGATATTTTTAAAACTAGCCTGAAAACCATCATTAAATTTAAGTTTTTTATCACACTCTTAATACTACTACTATTAAAGGTGGAGGGAGGTCTTATACACTATAGTCCATCTCTGATAGTCTGACTAGTCTGAACCTGTTGCTAGAGAGAGAAATGTGTATAGTACATATGTGGTATCGTATTCTATTACTGATGCTTAAAGAGAGGTGGGGTATTATTCAACATCATGAGCACATTGAATCATTTATTACATTAAGTATGGCATAAGACAGGGTACTAACTACGACATTGTTAAAAACAAACAAAACATTGAACAAATTATAAAATCTGTAGTTACACCTGGAATCAAAACAAAAAAAAAACTTTGAAGGTTGGTGAATGAAGGTCAATAAAGCTCTCTTTATGCATGGTTTCACCAACAGAGGGATATAAATGCTAATATTTCAGATGATATTTTAAAAACAAAAGCAAAATTTTTTGTAACAAAATTACAAACAAAAAGGCATTTTTACCAGGAATGAATGGATAGATAGTTTTAAAAGTAGACATAATATTCCATTTCTTGAAATGAGTAAGAAAGACTCTCAGCTGATGAATTGAAAATTGAGGCCTTTAAATTAAAATTGAATCAGGAAGTTTGACTTCTAATTAACTATACAGCGCCTATGTGTTTAGATTGACATCACTTATCAACAAAACCATATGTGACTCATGAGGAAAAAAGTGTACCAGGCAGGAAGTTTAAAAAAAATTATAACCCTGATGCTTTCCACTATCGCCTCATGCACTCACCAGTTAAAACTATTGGTAATAGGTAAGTCTAAAAACCCTAGATCTTTTAAAAAGGAAACATCAAAAATAGTAAACGAAAGATGGGAACATAGAGATAATGTTTTTACTAAAAAAGACAACAACCTTAAACCAGCCTCTTGACCAAAATGTGATACAAAAAAATAAATATACACTATAAGAAACACACATTAGTGGACACTGTGGGTAACACAACAAACGATATTTCAGATGTTTAAAATAATTTAATATCAATTCAGAGTCTGGATTTGATCAAAGTTACAAAAACAAATATTATGAAGTCCTGGAAAAGTGTGTGGCATACGTGGCATACATGTCCTTTAAAATGAAGCAAAAACTGAAGAGCATTCTGTCTACTGCATGTTCACTTATCAACACCAAATTAAAAACAAATGAGGCCATACCATGAGAAGACCTAATAAAAAGCCTGATGGAAGCTGATTTAAGCACCAATTTTAATGATGAGGAGATTTCAATGACAGACAGAATAGGTGGGAAGACTGACCACGACAGCGACGGAATCGAGGTGACTGCTAAATCAACTTCATTTGTAGCCAGCCGTGTCAGCTGCTACTACACTTATATCCTTCTGTCAAAAGCATGATGTTGACATGGAGACAATTGTAAATCTATAGCATCTTTAAGGGAATGTGATCTCAGAATCTTTAGTGAAGAAGTAGCAACAACCTTTTTTAATTTTTATAAGGTGTAAAGTAAACTATTGTACATAAAGTGTAAACTAAACTACAGTAAATAATAAAAGTATACTTCTAATTAATGACTTTTACATTAGTTTATGACTACCCGAACCTTAATTTGGTGAATTTTGTAAAAAACACACTGAAACAGGACGTTTTTGATCGCTCCTTGGTGATCTTCATCAGTGTCTAAATTTTCCACTTGGAGTTGTTGTTAATTAAGCAGTGACAGTTTTGAAGGCAGGTTTTCGATAGTATCAAAAAGTATGAGTGATTTGTATTGCGTTTGTTAGTTTAATATGTTTGTTTTTTTGGTTTTTGTGTGTTTGTAAATTTTATATTGTAGTAGTTTGTTGAGCTGTGGTCCTTTTTTGTTGATGTATAAGATTTCTAGGTTCTGGTAAATGTCTGTGTATTTGTGTCCTGATTCATTTAGGTGATTGGAAAATGCTGAGTTGGTGTTCTGTTTGGGTGATTTTGAGTGTTCCCCGACTCTTTTTTGGAAGCTGCAACCTGTTTCCCCAATGTAGAATTTGTTGAAGTTTGTACAGTTTAATTTGTATATGCCTGGTGCTTGTAGTTTATCTTTAATGTTGGTGCTGTGTTGTATTTTGTCTTATAGGTTGTTATTAGTTTTATATGTTATTTTGTATCCTGTTTTTTTGAAATTTGTGGGGTATTTTATTTGATGTTCTGCTTATGTATGGTATTGTGATGTATTTGTTTTCCTCCATGAAGTGTTAATTTTAGTGTTTTTTGTATATTATGCCTTAGTTTGTCTATTATTGTGGAGTTATGTCCATTTGTCTATGCTAAATAGTTCTTTGTTTATGTTTTCTGTGGTCATTCATACTTCTTTGAGTCTGTGGATCATGAACCTAAAGGCAGCATGTTTGTGCTGGATAGGGTGGTTTGAGGTGTTGTGGATAAGTGTGTCTGTCGTCAGTTTCCTGTAAAAGTTAAAGCTGTGTTTTTGTGTGTGGCTTTTTGTTATGTTGAGGTCGAGGAAGTTTAAAGATAGGTTGGTTTCAGTCTCTGAGGTCAACTGGAGTTTTTGGTATACTTAATTAATTTAGGTGAGGAGTTTTTCGCATTATCAAGAGTTGCCTCTGTGTAGTGTTATGACATCATCGGCACATCTGTGCCAGTAAATTATTTTGCATGCGTCTATTTTTTTGAGTATTTTGGTGTTTTCTGTGTTATAAGAAACTTTTGCTTAGGATGCTGCTGATTGGATTTACCATGGGTAGGCCATCTGGTTGGGAATAGAATAGGAGTTGTGGGTGAAATAGTTTTGTTTGGTGATGGTTTGGAGGAGGTTTAGGATTTCAGTGTTTTGAGTTTCTGGTATGTTGCTCTGCATTAATTGGGTCTTTAGTATGTTGAGGGTTTTGGATACGGGTATTTTGGTGCACATGTTTGTTATATTGAGTGATAGTAGTGTTGAATTGTGTGGTATGTGTATGTCTTTTATTTTATTTATGAGATTTGTTATGATTTGTTTGAACCTGTGTTCAAGTTAATATATTGTCTTATTATTTTGTCCGTATGTTTTGCTATTAACTTGAACAATCTATCAACTTAATCTTAACAATGTGCTAGAATGGATTTACAATATTGTGAGGATAAACTTGGACTAAACTTAATTTGTCTTACAAAATTTGATAATAACTGACGTAGTACAATTGAATTTAAATTAAGCTTAACCAAAACTAGAAGCTAATGAGATAGAGGTTGATCTGAGCGAGTGGGTGTAATAAATGCCATTGGTACAAGTGAGATGCTGTGTGGTGAGAATGCGTTTGTGAATGTTAGAATGAAATGTAAATGTGATGAAAAATCTACTTGTAGTAGACTCATGAGGAGTTTACAAAAGATGAGTGCTATTTACATAATACAACTAAACGTAACCCATGACTAAAAAACTGAAAATTTAAAAACTAAAGAACTGGGAATTTAGTATGAGTAAGGTTGAGAATGTGATAGGAAGAGTGAGGTGATGTTTGGTGCCGTTTTGGGAACTGTGACTCATTGTCAACTCAGACCGTAACTCTAATATAATATCATAGAATATATATATATATATATATATATATATATATATATATATATATATATATATATATGTTTTCTTGTTTAAAAATCAAAACAACTACCATTATTCAAATACAAGAATTATTTATTAATTTATATTCAATAAATATTTATAAATTATAATATTAATAAATAATTCATGTATTTGAATAGCTTTAATTGTTTTTAATACACACACACACACACATATATATATATATATATATATATATATATATATATATATATAAATTCTTGTATTTGTATTTTGACTTAGTTCTTTATTAATACACAAGAACACATATTGCGATATATATATATATATATATATATATATATATATATATATTTTTTTTTGTTCCAAAAAATCTATATATATATATATATATATATATATATATATATATATATATATATATATATATTATATATATATATATAGATTTTTTGGACTAGGAGACTGACAGACTTACCTTGGTAAGAGTCCACTCTGTAGTCTTGAAATAGAAACTCATTGTTTAAGTGCTTTTATGTGTTTCTATTTCAAGACTACAGAGTGGACTCTTACCAAGGTAAGTCTGTCAGTCTCCTAGTCCAAAAAATCTAAATAATCTTTACCAACCAAAACTAACCTAAATATATATATATATATATATATATATATATATATATATATATATATATATCACAATATGTATTCTTGTAATATAGTTAATAAATTTAAAATATTTCAAAAACAAGAATACTTTTAATGCTTATATTATTCTTCATAATAATAATGCATTAATATATGCATTAAAAGTAATGGTGGATAAAATTACTTACAATAGTAATATATTAACTTCATATATATATATATGTGTGACCAGTCTTACTCTAGTCACATAACTGAACAGTGATTTATAAATTTTGAAAATGCTAATAATGTAAATTAGCGAAAAGCTTCAATCAACAATAAAATGAAGTAATAATCGTATATTCTTGTTTATGAAAATTATTTTATTTCACCATACATATTCAACAAGAAAAAATAATTCATCTAAGACGATAAATATAAAAAAAAAAAAAAAAAATATATATATATATATATATATATATATATATATATATATATATATATATATGTGTGTGTGTGTGTGTGTGTGTGTGTGTGTGTGTGTGTGTGTGTGTATAATTGTAAGATAATAATTTAATAAACAATGATAATAATTAATTCAATTGTGTGTACTTTAATGGATTAAAATGTAGTAGCCTACTATATATGTATAAGGTTTTAAAATTTTGAATTTTTATCTTGAGAAAATGTTTTTGTTATGGTTTTTGTTTTTGTTATTGTGGTTGTATTTGTAAGGAGTGGCTAAGCCCCGCCATTTTAAAGCTTGATGTACGTATGTCATACCATCATAATGATGATACGTGTTTGATCGAGATTGATAATAAGAACAGCCACTTTGGCTCTCACTAAGTTTCCACTTCTCTTCATTTTGTCTAATAGGCCTACATTTTAATAGAGTATTTCAAACTCACTTTCCTTACATAGCTTACAAATTGGTGAATTGCTGAAGTGAAACCTATTTAGGGAGCTTTCTGTCACAAAATGCCTAGTTTTTAAACATGCTACTATTGTATGATGTGATCTACCACTATTTCTTTAGGATATTTTGATATATACCATGGTCAGTGGTAAAAACATATTCATGTTTCAAAATTGTATCAGTGACCCAATATTTAGAGTAATCAAAAACTTGAGATATTTTTAAGCCATTAGTATGGCTTTAACAGGTAATTACCTGTTATCATATAATTAGTATGCAATGATAGGTCTATTTAAAAAATATTTTTTTTGTTGGTTTTATTTCTTTGTTTTTCTAAATTTTGTAGTTCATAAGATATAACTTTCATGTTATTCTTGGTTATTATAATGAACTAATAGTTTACTGTTGTGTTTAAAAAAATTATTTTAGATACAAGGGACATTAAATCTTTTTGTCTCTGTACCTTTGTCTAACAAAAAGCGGTGAGAATTGTCGTTGCTGCTACCTTGCAGCGAAATATATAACTAGAGCTTATTTAGTGCTATTGAGAGTACTGTTGCTATCTAGTAGAGAACATTGAAACTACTACAAATAACGTAGACTAAAGTGCACATGTTGAGTTTTGTCTAATGGCTGGGAATCGTGGCGTATTCCTGTAATCCAAGCTACTTGGAGGCCGGGTGTTTGGATCCTACTGTTGCCTGTGTCGATTCTCGAGTCAACCGATATGACACCGACGTCCGCAAGGACACGCCCCTCCATTAAAAGGCCACATCTGTAACAATGCTTCGGTAATAGTGGTCCAATGAAGGCCACAGTGCTGACACCGAAGCGGTTCGACTCGCCCTTTAACCTCTGTTGTGTGTTCATGAGAACTTAAGATAGACACAGGGAGCAGTTGAGAGACTCTCACCCCTTTTTACCAAAATGTCTGGTGAATTATTTTAGAAACGAACATGTTTTACCCATTTTATATGAAAATAAAGTTCGAATATTTTATTTAAAGTTCGGATAATCATAAACTATAACGAAAATAAATATAATTATTTAATTTATTTAAAAATTAAGGTATTTGTAGAGAAACGAACGTCTTTACCTATATTTTATATGAAAATCAATATAATTATTTGAAAATTATTTAATTAATTTAAAAATTAAGATTTTAGCATTTGTAGGTATTGAGTCATTTTAATAGTTTGATGAACAACAGAATTATTCGACAAAGAATATAAAGAGTTTGTTATTTCTCTTTTTTACGTTTTATATTTTTTGCCATAGGGAGGAATAAAATTACAACTACAGCCCACATTTTATATTCCGTTACAAAAATAACTTTCACTATTAAATCAGGAAAAAGATGATTAATGTCCTCTTTAGATTAAATATTGGAATAAATCCAGACTAGAACATTTCAGACTTCCAACATTCATAGTCCATAACCGAGAGTTGTAAATCTATGTGGAGACCTCTTTTGTTTCATATGGAAAAATGTAAAGTAGAGCCTCGATTATCCGAGCCCCGATTATGCGAGTTTCGCCTTAACGGAGCAAGTAAAAAAATGGCGTTAAAATATAACAAAACTAAAAAAAATGCAAGTTAAAAAAACAATAATAAAACAAAAATCGAATCTAAACTTACCAGACTCATAGAATAACAAAGTAACATAGAGAATAGCACAACGAACTATAAATTCCACCCCAGCTTTATAAACCTTACAAAAATTCAGAAAAAATAAAAATACTAGAAAATAGCACTAAACAAACATCAAACCAGAAATACAAAACCCAATAGAAAACCGTATAGTTGAAACAGAACTTGCAATAAACCTTATATATAATGAAAACCTAGATTACATTAGAAACACAGCATCGTACAAAATAAATAAATTGAAACAAAAACAACAATGAAATAATAGCAATAAAAGCAGACAAAAGCAACGTTACAGTGATAATATAAAAAAACAGAATACAATAAAAAAAACAGAACTCTTACCAAAACGAAATCATACAAATTTCATAAAACTAACAATTTATTCAGCCAAAACACCCCTTACCAGTACACAACTCAAGTCAAATCCCCCATCCGTATACAAAACTCGCATACACACATACACCATCACACAAATCTTAAAGTTCTTCATTCCATCAAAAAAGCAATAAAGAAAACATTACAGAAAACTTCAAAATATACAAACACCAAAAAAAGTCATCCGCAACAATTCTAAACAACAAAATATACTCACAATCAAACAGTATATTTGAACACAATTAAAAACCACTCTATGAACAGACACACCACTGATTCACAATAATACAACACACCTGAGCCACAGTATTTTCCGTGATTTACAGCATTGCAAAATTCACTTATCTAGTGCGAAACGGGCCTGCTAAAAAATATCAGTAAGTAGTGTTTCTTTTGCCAAGTGATAAAAGTAATCAATAAAAATAATTGTTAAAAAACCTCAAGATTTACAACACATAATCAGCAAAGACAATAAACGTTTAAGGAATAAACAAGCAACTGAGTTTTAAAACTGCGTCTTAATAGTTTTAAAAAATCCATTCATTCAAAAACGTTTAATTACACTTCTTACTGCACCAAATTTTTTTGTAGAAAAATCAAAATTTTCTGATTCCTTCAGAAACAACGTAACACTTCTTTAGGCATTAAAAAGTTGTTTCACAGCAAATTAAAAAAAAGTGATTTCGCAGAAATTGAAGAAAAATCAATTCCAAAATTTTTTCAGATATGTCTCAGTAATTGTATTTTTATTCACTTTAAGTAAAATAACAATATTGTCTTCGTACAAACTAATCTTGTGAGAACAAAAACATTTCAGTAAACTGCTATGTCAGTACTTACGGCATTCATGGACTCCACGTTTTTTGACAGACAGGCAACAGATAGACCGAATAGAGACAATAATGACGACCACATTTGCAAAACTGACGACCGCTGGATGGCCTTCGCCTTTTATATGCTGCCGTCACTCCTGGTATATTTATAAAAACCTCAACAATTGATTATTCGCCAATCTCTCAAATACAGTATAACTTTTAATCATTTTGCCTAGTGTATGCTACGAAATTATTTTTTTTTATTTGAGTTTCCTCTTTGGGTATTTCACTATGAAATGGGCATTATGAAATGCTTTCAAATTTAATAGATATGTTTGTTAAATATTTTTAAACATTATCATTTATTTTGAGCTCAGCACAAAATAAAGTGTTGCAAGTAAACATTTAATCGACATAAAAAAGTCATATATTTACATGTAATATAAATTAATAGTAGCCTTAAATTATAATTTAAAATTATATTTAAAGTAAATTTCATGAAAACTCGCCGAGACAGAATGTTTTCTATTGCGCTAGATAGTTATTTTTCAAAGTTCTACAAATTTCACTGAAGTTCAAAAGTAGTTTTATGGGAACATAAACAATATAAATTAAATGCTAACAAAAATAAAATTTCGATTGATATTGTAAAAGTCAATTTTATGGGTAAATGTGTTTTATCAGCTACTTTTATAAGCTACTTTCGACCTCTATTCAATTCCTAGATTTTTCGTGAATTTTATTGTCCATAACGATCGGCAAAACTTCAACATTATTATTAATCTTATTAGCGGCTTTCAGAGCCAATAATTGGAGTAATGTTATGAAAATTCCCCTTTCATAACTTTTACTTTATACTTTCTTGTGTATAACTTTTTGTCTTAGTCATAAATTCTCTTATACAATATCAAGAGTACAGTGGTACAATATATTACAAAAATATAGGCGAAAAACCCCAAAACCACAAAAATTAATAAAAAAATAACTAAAATAAGTTACCTAAGATACATATCCTTATGTACATTTCGATGACAAAGTCATCATCTTCAGACCTATTCAGTCTAGTTTGTTAATTTTTTGTATTCTAGATTGTACTTTTGTAATAGGAACCTCTGAAGATGATGACTTTGTCATCGAAATGTACATAAGGATTTAATCTTAGGTAACTTATTTTAGTTATTTTTTTATTAATTTTTGTGGTTTTGGGGTTTTTTCACCTATATTTTTGTAATAAATTCTCTTAATTATAAGTCCGACAAATTGTTAATTAGATTGATAAAAAAATGCATTTTTAAAATATTTTTGTTTTACGTAAAACATTGTTAAATACCAAGACAATATCGTTTTACACATTCAATTTTTTTGTAAAAAATGGGAATTTAGTACATCGAAAAAAATTACAAAAGTCTCATCAAATTATTATCCAGTATTAAATTACAGTTGATTTTAAATTAAAGTTGATTTTAAATTAAAGTTTAAAAAAGTTCGATTCTGAAATAGCTTATATTAAATTTATTTATGTTTTAATTTCTAAAACATCTGAACGAATAAAATGGAGTAATTGATATAGAACTTATCATATATAAAATTATTGCCTTAAATGAATTATTATTGATCTAAAGTAATATTAGTGAGCAAAGCAATCAGTTGATGTTTTGAAATTATGAACATTTAAACAAAAATGGGTAGATTAGAACCAAAAAGGGACTAACATACTAATAGTTACTGTATATTATAAAACACGAATCCTCGGTTGCAGCGTCGCCCTCGAAATAAAAAAAAAATATATATGGTTTAATCCCAAAGTCGTTAAATTATGTTGTTGAAATAATAAGGGTTAAAGTTTTTTTGCATTTGATGTACCTTGTATGTAATAATTTTACGAAGTTCAATAGCAATGGAAGATTTAATTGACTGTAACATTGTTAGTTAAAGTAACACCTAGATTCAATTTTATAATTAAAAATTTATTGAACATTTATTAATGCTAAAATATTTGGCTTCCTATATAGTATCTCTTTTAAGATCTCGCTATGTGGTCAGATACATATTACTAGCCACTTACTAGCCAAGGCCCACCGTTGACAGGTTAGCCATTTGGCGGCGCGCTGACCAGTAAAGGCGGGCGATCTCCCTGTAGTTGTCTTCTTCTTCGTCCACAGGGCTGGCTGCTAGGGCCGGACACTGGGGCTGGTGGGCTGCGTCCATCCTGGGGTGTTGGTACAGCGTATGGGCCGCATCTGCGTTACGTAGCTATATAGATATTACTAGCCAACGCCCACCATTGGCAGGTTAGCCATTTGGCGGCGCGCTGACCAGTAAAGGCGGGCGATCTCCCTGTAGTTGTCTTCTTCTACGTCCACAGGGTTGGCTACTAGGGCCGGAGATTGGGGCTGGTGGGCTGCGTCCATCCTGGGGTGTTGGCACAGCGTACAGGCCGCATCTGCGTTATGTAGCTATATACATATTAGGTCTACTAGCCACTTACTAGCCAACTTCTACCGTTGGCAGGTTAGCCATTTGGCGGTGCGCTGACCAGTAAAGGGGGCCAATCTCCCTGTAGTTGTCTTCTTTTCTTCTTCGTCCACAGGGTTGGCTACTAGGGCCGGAGATTGGGGCTGGTATGCTGCGTCCATCCTGGAGTGTTGGCACAGCGTACAGGCCGCATCTGCGTTATGTAGCTATATACATATTAGGTCTACTAGCCACTTACTAGCCAACTTCTACCGTTGGCAGCTTAGCCATTTGGCGGTGCGCTGACCAGTAAAGGGGGCCGATCTCCCTGTAGTTGTCTTCTTTTCTTCTTCGTCCACAGGGTTGGCTAATAGGGCCGGACATTGGGGCTGGTGGGCTGCGTCCATCCTGGGGTGTTGGCACATCATACAGGCCGCATCTGCGTTAATTAGCTATATACAGATTGGGTAGTTTATTCAAAAAATTTTTACAAACAAAAATACATCTTTAGAAACAAATAGAAAAAAATACAATTTATTGAAATACAAAAAAATACTTATTTTACTAGGGAGGCTGCTTCTGCTTCTTTCCGTCGTCGCCTTCGCCATGCGCGCTGCTTGTTGTGCCACCGGCGTTTAGTCCTGAGCTCTTTTTCCTCATTGTCCCTCATAAGTTCTTCGTAGAGCCGGATGTTGCCTTCGGCAAAATCTTTGTCCGGGACGTAGACCCACGGAGTCAGAACGAGCTCAGTAATTTCTTTAAAAGATGTCCTAAGCTCAGAGCCGGTTTCGTCTGCTTCCTCGGAGTTCCAGTAGGAATACTTACTCTTGAGTTCCTCGATACGGGCCAGCTTGGTCTTCGGCCAGACTCTCTCCCCGCCGGTAGCTACAGCAGCCCTCCCTGTACTCGGTGATGCGGTACTTCCTCTTACGAGGGCGAGCAGTCTTCTTGGATGCAGCAACAGTATCCGGCGGCGACGACGACGACGCAGCCTCTCTGCTCTCCGCAGTGTTGGCGGCAGCACCTCGGGGGAGACTAGAGGTCCCCCGAGAACCTGGCGATCGCTTTTTGGTGCGGGCGTCTGCTTCTGTGTCTTCTGTCGGCGGGGCCGGGACTCGTGCTTGGGACAGCCGCCGTACCGCTTGGACGCATGTCCAACGGTCCCGCAGTCCTTGCACAGGCTCTCCTGCAGTTCGCCAAAGAGACGCTGTAGGTCCTCTTCGCAGGCCACTGGAACGGGCAGGAAGTCCTGGCGTCCATCTACATCGGTCTGCTTGCACATCCTGATGCAGGAAGGACTCACTCTCGTGTCTTGGAAGAGTCAACGTGCAGATCCACACAACATTAAGCTGATAAGAACAGATTTAAAAGCCATTTATTAAGACAATAATAGTGCATTACAAAGATCATTCTTTAAAAAAAAAATTTTAATAGGTGCAATAAAACAGTACTGTTTATAAATATCTAATAACAATTACTATAATATTATAATGTTCTGCAACACACGATATATTCATATTAGTCTTCCTAGATTACATGGCACTCACTCTAACACAATTCAAAATGGTAATCTAAATACAAACTTTCGGACAACTCCGAGCTCTTAACAACTAAATGATAACAAAACAAAGGATTAAAAATGGATAACAAAACAAAGGATGACAATATTTTTTACTAATAGCACCAGCCACGCAAACCAAAAACAAAGGTTTAAATGTAATGTGGCTGGTGCATCCCTCCCAAAGACATTTAAAATTTTCGTCCAGCCGCAACATGCCCAGCTGCTACCACTGTTGCTGACCGGTGATGTGAGTTACATATATGTCCCGGGACCATCTAATGGCATCCGACACCATTAGTATTTTCATTATCTTCCCGTAACGAGGCGATATCTTCAGCAACCGGATGACCCCCTCGTTACGTTGGTCCCACGAACCAAGGGCTCCTACCACTAAGGCATTGAGGGTCACTTCATAACCCTGTAAGCGGAGCTCCTCTGCCAGGTGTGAATTGAGGTCCGGCCTCAATTTGGAATTAATACCTGGCACTGTTTGGTTTACGCGAACATCACCAGTCCGCTGCGGCACCGCCTTTGATAAACGCTTTAATATAGCATCGTGGTGACCCTGCAGGACCGCGCTGTGCTTCATACAGTGGTCCAGTACGTGCGGAAGCGTCTCTGACGCATAGCCACACCGCCGACACCGCCTGTCTCCGGTCCCGAAACGCCGGCAGCCATTGAGCGGTACCGTTCCTAGCCGGGCTCTATGGACGAACCGTCAGTCAGCGAATCGAGTGTATCGACCGGTGCGCATAAAATGATTAGAAGTCTCGCACCGTACCAACACATCGACCACCTTCCCTTGGTCCGCCTTCCCTAGTAGTCTCCGACGGTACCCAGACCTCACGGCCGCTCGCAGTCGTCGCGAAAGGACCTGGAGGGCGTTCTCCGGAACGACCACGGGGTCTATTGGAGCATCGGGTGCCGGAACAACCACTTGAAACTCGCGCAACACCGAGCTCCAACGCCACTTGACCCCAATCCGGCTAAGCAGCCGTCGGGCAGCATTCCTTGCGACAGTCCACACTGACGCAATGTCACCACCGTCTCTACCAAACTGCCCATCAAGTCTCCTCGATAGGTAGCCGGCAAGGTCTTCTTCGGTGGGAAGCTGCCCTATACGTGTACGGACTACACCGCCCAACACGGATAACGCCAAGTCCTTAATAACTGGGTCCCGACAGGTGATCAGTCGGAAGGCACGAACGGCCAGCTCCCCCCTCCAACGGGTCCAAGTAGACGAACTCCGCGCTCGCTCGGCGAGGTAGGTAGAGCCATGACTTGGCCATGCGCCTCAACGCCTCGTCCAGTTTAATTAGCGGGGTCTTCTCCACCCTGGCACCCCTGAGTATATACTCTAGACGTGGCAGGATGAACATCCTGACCACTTCTAACTTCTGCCAGGGTGCAAGGAGACTCCGGTCGACTGCTTCTAGATCTTTAACCATAGTGTGCTGAGATGTGTATAATAGAAATGACAGAAAAAGTAGAAAATAAACAAAGAAGAAGAAGAGAGTGGCAGGAGGATACCTAACCTCGCGACTTTAATCCTCCTCCCGGAAATACACATTATAAGAAGAAAACGGAGAGTCTACCCTAGCATGTGAAACCACTACCCCCACGAAACCTTTCCTCAATCCATGTACCCGGAGGACAGAACCTCCGTGGGCTGAGTACATGACCCGTGGTACCATTTTTGGCAATGAAGCCCCGAAGCCCTGAATGGTCGCGGGCCCGTGATCCCAAGCCACTTGCCAGGGATCGCTACAGCTTGTCTAGCCCTCCAGACGCCGGCTGGGACTTACCGCGCTTTCCAGGCTCTTTAACCATAGTATTTATACTCTCCACCGGGGTCTGGCAGATCTTGAATCCAGTGGGGACACCGAAGTGAGAGTATTCCTCGCCTTCCCCAAGGGCCGCCATCTCTTTATTATTGATTTTAAATACCGTAGCGGTCACTTGTCGTTTCATTCGGCAGTCAACGTCGAGGTTGGCATATTTAGTAGAATTGAAACTAAGGCCAGCCCATGACGCGACCTAACCAGTGACCGCGAGCAGCTGGCGCATCTCTACATAACACCAGGAGCGATGAGGGCCATGTCGTCAGCATAGGCCAAGGCCGATAAGTCATGGCCTAACAAGCTATACCCGTTCCTCGGGGCCAACCTATGAGCCGCTCGATGACGAGGTTGAAGAGGATGGGGCTCAGCGGGTCTCCTTGCTTCACCCCAGCCTCCAGGGGGATTGGCTTCGTATAGCCCTGCTGCGTCCTAATCCTGGTGCACGAGTTGTTGTACATTTCTAAAATTATATCTACAAGTGCACCAGGCACCTGGTGTAACAGGAACACATTTTTTAAATACTCATGCGGGATCGAGCCAAACACGTTTGAGAGGTCAAGCCACGCAACAACTGCTCGCTTGTTCCTCCGCCTAGCATCATCGATGACAGACTGCACGATAAAGTTGTGTTCAAGGCACCCCTCGTGCTCCGTAAAGCCCTTTTGGGCTCATGAGAGCCGAGAGGTGGCAGCCGCCCACCTACCCAGTCTGTCGGCTAGGACACCCGAATAGACCTTTAAGATGCAACTGGCCAGTGTTAGGGGACGCTAGTTGTCGAGGTCTCCTGGATCTCCTTTTTTACGTACTAGGACGGTATTACTATCTTTCCAGGAGGAGGGGATTTTCTTTTCAGCCATACACCGATTCATGACAGCTGCCATCACGACACACCCGGGATCAGCCTTCCGCCAAGCGCTATAGGACACACCGTCTGGTCCTGGTGCCGTGTTCGGCATTCTGGCCAGACGTTCGCAGATCTCCTGCGCGTCAATTTCCTGCAGGAGGTTACTCGTCATACTGTAAGCACCAGAAGGCAAGGCGAAGTCTCCTACCACTCCCGGAGCCCCACTCCAAGAGTAATTACTCCTAGAGAACTGGGCCCGGAAGTGATACTCAACCCCACCCGCCCCCACGGCACAAAACAGGTCATCGCCTCCGAGAACCTCCCGCACTGTCTTCATTCTGTTGATCCTGTATAGCTTCTGAATTCTTGAAGCCTCAACAGGATCATAAAGGCAACGCTCATAGGGACGACGACGAGCACCGTCCCGACCGCCTTTAACAGGACGGCCACGAAAACCCGCACGTCGACCCATGACCAAGACTCACTCTCGTGTCTTGGAAGAGTCAAAGTGCAGATCCACACAACATTAAGCTGATAAGAACAGATACCACACTTTGATCTTAGCCAAGAGGCCGAGAAGCGATCCACTTACTAGCCAACGCCCACCGTTGGCAGGTTAGCCATTTGGCGACGCGCTGACCAGTAAAGGCGGCCGATCTCCCTGTAGTTGTCTTCTTTTCTTCTTCGTCCACAGGGTTGGCTACTAGGGCCGGACATTGGGACTGGTGGGCTGCGTCCATCCTGGGGTGTTTCAATATAGATATTGAAACAGTCTTAAAGCATTTCTTTTCTAAAAAGCATTAAAGTTTGTCGTATTTTATTGCGCCTTATAGATTATGCAATGGATATGTTCAATCGAAATCATTTTTTTGGGTTTAATATTTTCATCTGTTTGTTGATCAGTCAGTCAATCAGAGCATTGAGTTTTATACAGAGAGATCTGGTTATAATAATGTAGGTTTACATCTTCATATTTTCTAATATTGTGAACGATATATGTGCAGAAACAGAATCAGTGCTCTACGTATGGAGAGCCTTTCAAATAAATAATGTATAATGTAACAAATCGCAGGTAGGCCTACTTAGAATTACGGCAATTATTTTGAAAATTTTCTGAGCCTAAATGTTTTAAAATTTTATTTGACAATCATCATCAACATTAGAGACTTGTCAATGTAGTATAAACAAAAACGTTTCTTACTATTTTTTAAAAATCTTTAACTGTAAGTTGATGAAAGCGGTTGGATCACAAAGCTCCGATTTACAACAATTTTATTTAAGAACAGAAAGAATAGGTTGTATATGATCACTTTCCAAGACAAATCACCATAGGATGGGCCTACTATCCTATAAACGAACCCAGGCCTAATAACGTTAAACATTCACTAGAATATTTTTTCATGAATAGAGCTAAAAGTTTAAAAGATTATTACCTACGTAGTTCCTCAAGTCACTTCCTAATTTAAATTCAGAAGCAAACAGGTTAACTAATGGACTGTGTTTAAATAGTCGCAAGAAGCGATTGTTTACTGTTTTACTCGATGAAGTTATTCTAACCTTGTGTCTAGTCGTGATTTCACCTCGTGTGTCCGTGTTTCTCAATTTGTTAAACTATTATTGTCTAATTTGTTAAACTAAACTGAATTAGAAACATACATATATACACACGCGCGTGAATGTGCGCATACACACACACATATATATATATATATATATATATATATATATATATATATATATACATACTTTCATACACACATATACATACACATATATCTATGGGTACACACACACACACACACACACACACACACACACACACACACACACACACACACACACACACACACACACAAACGCGCGCATACACACACGCACACGCGCACGCATAGAAACATACATACATACATAGATGCATACATACTACATGAATACACACATACATGCATACAAACACACACACACACACACACACACACACACACACACACACACACACACACACACACACAAATAGGCTACACACAGAAGGTCCTGAAAACTTAAAACTCCTTTTCTGCCAGTCATGTAATTTCTATTAGATGATTACCCATGAAATGAAACAGGAATTCATACAAAATTTGATGTAATGAAAAGAAGATAAGACAAATCTACAAGTGATTTGACAATATTAAAATTGCACATGAAATAAAAATTCATTAGTGTGATGACATTAGAAAACATTAATTTGAATTTAATATTTCTCATTCTCTTTTGAGATTTCTTATTGAATGGAGATGACAAATTTCTGGTAATGTGAGAGGGTCCGTAGGCACTGTTACCGCAGCAGTTGTTTAAGGAATACTTTTAAAATTTATAAAGAACTTTTAAAAAATTAAAGAACTGTATGCAAGTTTGAAAAGAAAGGGATACTAACCAGCAGGAATCTAATTTACATAATCACAAGTTGAAATTAATCAAAATAGCCTTATTTACAACATTTGGTTACAAAGTGCTTGTGAGAATTTACTAGATGTTAATTAATAAATATTCTGATGTATCTTGAATATATTAATTTCTTTTTTATTTGAACGATTCATTTAAAAGAAATTAAATCTGAAGTTGTTGAAAATAAATTAACCCACTATTAAAATTTATTATTAAACATACCTTAAATTTTTCTTGATATAAACATTTTGTTAATACATATATCCAATAAAAAATATTTTTTAAAAATCTGTACGCCTGTATTCAAAACTGTTTACACAACACAAATTTAAAAAAATTTATCTAAAATTTTGTTAAACCGATTTAGTAAAGTTTATATATTTGTTTTGTTTATAATAGTATATATATATATATATATATATATATATATATATATATATATATATATATATGTATGTATATATATGAATGCTATTATCTGTTTTATACAGCTTGTTTTTTTTAACTATTGCTGGGAAACACAAATTATTTTAAAACTGGATTTAATTAATCTTGACGTTTGGGTGACGTTTGTTTCTGGCATAAAATACCTGCTCTACCAAATAAAACATGTAAAATGACTTGTGATTCATTTAAATAACCTTTAAACAGATCACTAATGTGAATTTTTTTAATTGGTAAAGTAACTACTGCAATAATTTGTAAGAAACTTAAAAAATAAGATGTAATATATTGAAATAATAATAATATGAAGGAAAACAAATTTTAAAACAATTAAATTAATCAATATCTCAAGTAGTTTTCCTCTATGTTGTGAATTCCAAATGAGCTCTTAACTGAAACAAAAATATTTTTTTGGTAAAAGTACGGTAACTGAATATATTTCAATTACTCCCATGTTATTTATAATTTCTCACTTTGATAGAGTCCTCAATTGTGTACATTGTACATCACCAATATATTAGTAGGTGTTTGGTACAGTTCTTGAAATTCATCCAGCATTGCTTTCTATCAAACTACTGCGCAATACTCTCGCTATTTCCGGTAGTGTGAACTCAACTCCTGACACTGACTGACGCGTTTTCCCTCTCGTTCTTTCTTTGACATTTTGGACTCTTTCTTGCACGTATTTTCATCCTTTTGGATCTTACAAATCCTTCGCAAATAAGTGTCGAGATAAATCTCAAAACAAAGACTGTGTATTTTATCAAATTTAAGTAATTAATAGCTTCATTTGTCTCATTATTTTCTCATTTAACCTTTTCAACAAGATTGTTAGTACTCGGTAAAAGTTGAACTATTTTATAATTTTTTTAGTGAACATTTAAATTATCCTCTTTAAAGTGTTTAAGTGAACAGTTTCTAGTGGAAAGGCGGTAAACACACCAGGTTTCATCGACTATATTTACCAGAACATTTATTCCACGTAAGCTGAGTGTTTTAGTTAATTTCCTTTAATCCAATTTTGTGCTTAAACCTCTGTGAAACATATATCAAGACAACTCACAGATTTACCGTTTTAAAATTTATCTGTGTGATCGTCCGGTAATTAATTATTTTTTAAAATTATTAAAATTTTTTTTTTTTATTGGTCATTCCGGGCACGGATGCTTTAGAGTATTAAAAATTGAACCACCTAATTTACAGTTTTGTCATCTTTTTTACTCAATCTAGTTTTTGTTTATGTTCTATTATTCTATGTTTATTAAACCATGGTAACCACCTCAAAAAAATGTGAGGCAAGAGTTAGCTTATTAATTCTTGACCTAGACCAAATTTCGGGTTTATCGGCAATGACTCTGTCCCTGAGGTTGTGACCAAAAGAGGGGCACAGCATCCAAGAAACCTTCGACTGCGTCCAAGAGCAGAGGGAAAGTGCTGCTTTGGCAGAAGGCAAATTCGATAGGGTCATTGAACTTAAAACAAGGTTTAAAAAATTTTGTACACGTTAGTTTTGAAATGTGGGAAGTCAATAAAAAAAGGAAACCGACACCAAATTTTTACGGGTACGAACGGAGGTGCCTACGTTACTCTACTGCACTTCTCTGGTTCAGAAAAAAGACTGGACCAACTTCAATGAGATGTATAACTCCCTAATACACCGCAACACTGAATTAAGCAAGATCCATAAGTGTCAGTACCTTCGAGATGTGTTGAAGGGTGACGCATCAGGTATAATCTCAGGGCTACCTGGCACGCCGGACAACTATCCGATCGTCTATAACGTTTTACAAAGGTGTTATGCCAATCCTCGTCGGCTGGGAGATTACTACGTGAAGCAAATTCTCAACTTTTCCGTCATGAAGGGATCCACTCAACAAATACATTTCAACCCACTCTAATACAGTCAGTAGCCTTAAGCCACTGATTTTGCCAGACTTAACCGACTTTTTGCTTTTTCAACTATCTCTTACCAATCTGGACCCTTCAACTCGTCTCAGTTTTGAGACCCAATTGACTACAACTAGCATTCCGCTTTTTGAGCTTTGAAATAAATTTGTTACCAAACAGGCAAGGGCTATGGAGCTCTTGCAGACTCCGGCGTCTCATTCAAACAATAGTCGACCATACCAAGGGTACTCATAGCTCAAGATACTGGAACTTTTGTTGCTGAGGTCTCTTCTCCTCACACACTCAACCACGACTTTACACACACAACTCTTCTTGCCCTGTTTCACCTACTTCTTGATCATCTCGAATGCACACACCATCACTTGGAACTTCTTCTTCAAGCTCTAACTCTGGCAGCCCCACTACCACTTGTTTCTTTTGTGCTGATGCGCATAAAATATTCTATTGCAAAATTTTCAAAAGTCTCCCCATTCCTGAACGTCGCCACCAAGTAACACATCACAAACGCAGCTTCAACTGCTTAGGCTCACATTTTCAAGTTAAATGCCAGCACTACAAACAAAACAACACTCTACTGCATGAAGAAGGGCCTCAATCACAATGACATTTTCGATCTTGACAACACGAAAGCCTAAAACCCCCTCAACCTCTCTTGATTACTGGACAAATTCATTCTAGTTCACTTCATACAAAAAATTCTCTCAACAAGCCATCTCTTGATTTCACTGAAAACTTTCTTGTTTGGCCATCTCATAATGTAAACTCTCGGGCTGGATCATCTCATATTGGACAACCACTTGACCTGTCTTCTTCGTTTGCCTTGCTAGGCACTACTGTCTGTGTTCAGGACTCCTACACCATACATCAGTTACTTCAAGCAATAATAGACCATGGCAGTCAAATCTCTGATGTAACTAAGAGAGCAATTGGTTCATTAGGTCTCTGTACCAGGAAAGCTAATCTCTCCTTGATTTGTGTTGAGTAGGAAAGTACTCCTATAACAAAACAAAAAACGCTTAAACTTTCTTTTTGTAATGACTCTCTCTTCAGATCTCTGCAATAGTGCTGCCACAGATCACTGACTCTTTTCCTTCACATACTCTTTCTCGACTCATATGTCAACAATTTAATCCACTTCAACTTGCTGATCCTCAATATGACTAACCTGGTGAGATTGATCTCATCATGGATGCCGGAGTGTTCATACACATACTCAAGTACAAACTACTAGCTGTGCTTAGAGGAGAACTTGCTGCTCTCAATACTACCTTTGGATGGACCACGTTGGAGACCATACCAGATTCTGTTCCAACTTCACTAGAAAAATCCTCAAAACCCTGAGGACCAGCTATGTGAAAAGATTTTTAAACAAACAACCTCTCGTTACACCACCTGTTGGTATGTAGTTGCTTTACCTTTAAAAACTGACGCCATTTCAATGGCCAACAATCGCAACTTTGTCTTCACCAGTTATAAAGCTTTGCAGAAATGCTTACTCCAAGACTCTTCAAAATTACAACAATACCATGACTTGATACAGGAGTACATCAGCTTAGGACATGTATACCCTGCTACTTCTTCTTCGACCTATCCTATGCCTCGTCATTGTGGGCTTAAAGCCTCGAGTTTGACTACCAAGCTTCAGGTAGCTTTTAACGCCTTATCTTCAGAGATTGTAACAGTAATACTTTAAACCAACAACTTTTGCCAGGCCGTAAGCTGAAAAAAGAGCTATCAAACCTCTGACATCTTTCCGGTTTTTTATTTTCGCTGTCTGCACAGAATGATGTGACACCAGATTCTTGTTCGATCTTCTGACCGACTGCACCAGCACATTCTTTATCAACCTTTTATGGACTCCCCTATAGAAGAGTTTGACCTTACCACTGTGATATACGGCCTTACATCTGCCTATCTTGCGCTTCGGACCCTAAATCAGCTGGTTGAGGATGAAGGTCACAACTTTCCTGTTGCCTCTTGGGCAGTTCCTAATTACGCCTATTTTGATTAATTACTGGGGTTGATTTAATATACAAAGCTTACTCCTTGACATGGGAGCTGAACTCTCTTTTCGCTCGTACTGCTCTGGAAATATGGAAGTGGTCTTCTAATAATGCTGTTATTTTATCTCAATTTCCTGACCTACATTTGGAAAACCTTCTTCTCTTCCAGGATGGTTCTACTTCAATCAAAATTTTGGGACTCCAGTGGATCCCTGCGTCTGACTGATTTTCGTATCATGTACAGCTATTTACTGTTATAGCTACAAAGTGCACCATTTTATCTCTTGTGACTCGCGGTTTTGACCCTCTTAGACTACTTACACCTGTGACTTTCTTCATAAAATATTTTGTTATACTTCTCTGGGCTGTGAAGTTGGAATGGGATCAGGCTTTGATGGATACTCTTCTTCATCAGTGGACTGACTTTATTCAACACTTTCCATCTCTTTCAAACATTCAAATACCATGATATTTTGAGCCTTGCAAAGCTACTCACCACATCATTGGCTTCTGCGACGGGTCTGAGTCTGGATATGCTGCTGTCTTATCCCCGCACTGAATTGAATGGTTCTATCAATACCTACCTTTTAAGAGCCAAGTGTAAGGTAGTTCCTCTGAAGGTGTTGACCATTCCTAGTCTTGAACTCTATGGAGCTATCCTATGAGCTAAACTCTTTGACTCTCTTCTCACATCTCTATCTGCTATTTATCTTGATGACACTCTCTTCTTCAGCCACTGTGAGATTGTATTACATTGGATTTCTTCGTCTCCACACCAACTTAAAACATATGTGGGAAACCGTGTCATGTAAATCACTTCAATTGTATAACGACACAAATGGTATCATGTCTCTTCATTTGACAGCCCTGCAGACGTTGCTTCTCAGGGCTGTCTATCTTCGGAACATTCATCTCATCCACTTTGGGGTGGCAAAGCCCCTCATGGCTTATACGAAAACCTTGTAGTTGGGTGTTACACCAGCCCAAAGGACCTTCTGAACATAAGAGTGAAGCTAAGATCTTATTTCCTCCTCAACACCTTATAACTATCTCTTGGATATCATGCAGAACTACTCTACTCTCAATACTCTTCATCATGTTTTACTAATGTCTTCAGATTTATTCGCAACTGTTGACATAAGGAGACTCATCATCACAACACTTGGTTTCAAACTGAAGTCAAGAATAAAGCAAGATATGACTCATCTACACCTCTTACTCTTTCTTTCCAAGAGATAGAATCAGCCCAATTTCATTTGTGTCAATCTGGTGCAAGAGCACGACTTTTAGGACTCTATCAAATCACTGCAGCACGGCCAAATCCTTAAGATCTCTCTTAGGCCTTTGACACCTTTCCTTGACAAATTGGGTCTTCTCAGGTTGGGTGGTCAGTTGCACCATTTTACTTTTACATATGGTGCTAAGCATCCTCTGCTTCTTCCTAAGAAGAACCATTACACTAATCTCGTGTGTGACCACTTTCATCTTCTGTTTCTGTACTCTGGTCCCCTACTACTCAGACATTCATCCTCAAGGCATATTGGATCATCTGCATTTGCTCTCTTGTTTCGCAACGAGTTAACTCTTGGATGCGTTGTTTCAAGCTATCTTCAAAACATCCACATCTAATGATGCCAGACCTACCCTCCTATCGGACAACACCTGCTCCTCCGTTCTCTAACTTGGGCATTGATTTTGCTTTGCCATTTAACAACAAGGCTCACTGTCTGAGGGTATACATCATCGTCAAAGCTGTGCATCTACGTCTGCATTTTTACTAAGGCAGTGCACCTGAAACTGATCTCTGTACTGAAGCTTTCCTAGCTGCTTTTCAACGTTTTACTGCCAGAAATGGCTTACCCACCAATGGCTACTCAGATAATGGCGCTAATTTTTTCGGCCCTGCTAATACACATAAGGAAGTCTAGCAATTTTTTCATCCCTCTGATAGAGACATTCAATATCATTTGGCTGATAGTCACATAACTTGGCACTTTAACCCTCTCTCTGCACCTCCCTTTCGCGGACTCTGAGAAGTCACTGTCAAATTAGCTAAACTGCTTCTTCATCGCCCCACTTCATCAGTAACACTTTATTGACTGCTGGAAAACTTTCCACACTCTTCACCCGTATTGAGGTGATACTAATCAGCTGCCCCATCTTTTACATCTCTCCGAACCCAGGAAAACCCTTTCTCACACCTGGTCCCTTTCTTGTTGGTCACCCGCTTCTTGCACCTTTTTGGCTCCTATCTATTGGACAACTAGTCTTTATTTATGGAGAACAATTTGATCCTCTTAAATGGCCAATGGGTCGCATCCTTCAGCTACACCCTGGATTTGATGCGACCACCAGAGTTGTTACTATTAAAACGTCAACTGGTTCTCTCAAGGAACCAGTCAATCATCTTGTCATCCCCCCGACGACATATCTGGTTAAGTTCACCATATCAACGTTGAGCTGTCCTTAGTTTACAACATAGATAACTTGTCTCTTCTATACTCTTCAAAGAAATCTTCCTATAAAGGACAGCTTCGACACTCTCTCTTCCTCTTCTTTGTTTTCCATCATCACCCTTGCCTTGTCACGTGTCACCTCTGGATTCTTCTCCTTCTCTCTTCTAGCCTATGGTTTAAAACTAATAGTTTTTTGGTGGGTGGTATGTTTGGTACTGTTCTTGAAATTCATTTAGCATTACTTTCTGTTAACCTACGTTGTACACTACTGCACAATACTCTCGCCATTTCTGGTATTGTGAACTCAACTCCTGACATTGACTGTCGCGTTTTTCCCCTCGTTCTTTCTTCTCCATTTTGGGCTATTTCTTACACGATTTTTCATCCTTTTGCATCTTACAAATCCTTCACAAATAAGTGTCGAGGACAATCTCAAAACAAAAAATTGTGTATTTTATCAAATTTAACTAATTAATAACTTCACTTGTCTCATTATTTTCTCATTAAACTTTTTCAACCACCCACAAGAGTGTTAGCACGTGATAAAAATGAAACGATGTTATAACTTATTGTTTTAGTGAACATTGACATTATCCCCTTTAAAGTGTTTCAGTGAACAGTTTCTAGTGGAAAGGCAGTTTCATCCACTAAATTTACTCAGAACATTTTATTCCACATAAGTTGACTGTTTTTATTTAATTTCCTTTATGCCATTTTTTTGCTTAAACCTCTTTGAAACATATACAAAAGGCAACTCACAGATTTGTTATTTTCAAATTTTTGTGTGTGATCTTCCAGTAATTAATTATTATTTAATCACTTTAAGTATTATTATTTATTATTTTCTGTCTTTGCATCAAACTTAAGAGCTGAACGCCACAAGTAGCTAATAAATACATGTATTTTAAATTGGTAAATAATTGAACCAAAAAAATTTTTTTTGTATATGACTTTCATTTGTTAGTTTTTTTTATCCTTGCCAGATGGTCACCTACCATCAGATGAAAGAAATATGCTACGTCACCTTATAAGGAATTGGGTCAGTAAATAACAGTAAAATTTTAGTTTGTATTTAGAATTGAAATTTTGTAAATTAACTACTTCTATAACCATATAATGAAAGTATTTTTTTTAAAACTTAATGGGACAAAAGATATACTGTATAACTTCATTAGGAAATTATCGTCGAGTCACTAGTAGAGGAACTGATGGTTATTGACTAGGTGATACATTAAGTACAGAAACTTTGTCTCAATAAGTTTAAAATATTTTACTTTGATTATAAATCCATGCAAATTGTAAGAATGTAAAGTTTCAGTTTAAAAGATTCTGCATATGTCATGGGCCTTAAACCAATTATGTTTTACTTCTATTGGTAAAGGTTTTCTACAAAGTGACACCAATAGAAGTAATTTATAAAAACTTCAAGATGTACAACAAAAATGCAAGTTATTATTTTATTTAGTATTGGTAACTACACATTTTTTTACTTAATTTTAATTTAATGAAGATTTAATTTAACATTAACATTAATTTAAGATGAGACCTCCTTTCTAGTATTTACTATTTCTAAATTAGACTTCAATAAAAAGTTTAATGTATTGATTTTTATTACACTTTTGCTATTACTTGCGACCAGACTTTTTGTTAACTAAAAGTTGTTAAATTGGCAACTTACACTTGGAGGAAACGTTTTTTTCTTACAACTTCTTCAGCCTCCCCCTGAAGGGATACTTAACAGTACATGTCTTAAATTGTTGGTCTAATACCATATATAAGTATAACAACTTATATTTTAATACTGGCATTATTTGGAAGAGTTGGTGAAGCAAAAATGTCAGTTGCTGTAAGTGACATGCCAAAAATTTCATCTTTAAGTTCTTGACAGTAAAATTATCTCTCTATGTTTTCCATAGAAAAGTTTTAATTTACTAGAGGGAAATTATCTATATAGTTATAAAATGTTATTCCTAAAGGAATATAAATTTTACACAAGTTATTTTTTAAATTTTTAGTATTTTAAATATATTTTTCTCAATTTATTGTCAAGTTTTCAATTTATTAAGAAAAATCTTAAAATGCTAATATTAGCAATAAAAAACCTATTTTAGTTATTATTACTAATAATGTATAAAGTAAAGTATAATCTACATATTACTAACTTGTACTAACAATGTAAATCTTGTAGAATACTTTTTAGTAACAACTTACATAAATTAAACTTTTAAATTATACTTTTTTTGTATTAACTTGGCATTAAACCACTACTTACTGATTTACTCAGCAGCCACATTTATAATAATAAATCAGTAAATATTGCTTTTCGCCAAGTATATACAAAAAAAGTATAATTTATACAAAAACCTCAAGATGTACAACACAAAAACTGCAATCTTTGCTTTTTTTAAAGCCTTTAAACTTGTATAACTACAATCCAATTGTTGATTAGACTGACTTTTCTCAAGTCAAGTGTTCTAAGTCACATAGCAAGTTACTTGTGTGTTTAAATGATTTGTTAAGAAATTACAAATATATATTGCTATTGGACGGATTCTTCATTTTTTACATAATTAAAACATTTTTATTTGAATTATGTGTCACAATTATATTTGAATTTGTACAGCCATTTGATTTCTTCTTTTAATGTTTTTTTATGATTTTGTTTAGTTCTTGAGATAAGCAACCTAGAAGTTGTTCTGTTATAGTAAATTACATCTTTTAAATATTACTCATTGTCATGTATTGCTACTGGAAAGAAGAAGCTCATTTAATAAATTTAAAGAACTTAAGTTCAAGAAAATACAGATATGTTAAAATAGGTTGTTCATGAATCATTCTGTGTTCAAGTAAATCTCTCTAATTACTCTGTATTTGTTTTCCTTTACTTATTTACCAAGTGCATTGTGTTACAGGTGGAATTCGAAAGCCCCTATTAGGTTACATTCCTTTAAAGCCCCTATCCTTGTGGAATTTATACATTCCTCGCAGCCAAACTCTTTGGCATGGCCAAACGTTCAGTCCATCAACACATCCAGGCTCTCAGTAATTCGACTGTACTCCCTCCTATCTTTAGGCCATGGTCAAAAGTACTCCTAGAGCCCCATTACATCCTTAATCTAAGTCCTATACTTTCTTTCTCGCACCTTCCTTCATAACCTAGGTTAATTAATCACTTTAACCACTTAACCTAGGTTAAGTTGTAGCATAAGTCCTATTGTACCTAGTTCGTAGGTACCTTCAAGCTAATTTTTCAATTTTTTAAAGTATAGTGATAAATCCCAAGTCACATGTACTTCTAGTTTAAGTTGCCTCGTTAGCTGTAAGTTCCATTATAGATATCACAAGTAAATCCCCATTCAATAAATTAACCTTATCCACCCCCTCCCAATTAAAAGCCCTTCCACTAGGAAATGTCCATCCTGAATCTCAGCCAAATAACAAGAGCCCTGATCCCCATTTTCCTACCTGCAGCCATTGCCACGTAACAGATGATGCATAATCTAACCCCCTCATGTCTTCACTGACTGGCCATGTTACAGGCCCAGTTTTCCATCAGTGTTCTAAAAACCAGGGCGATCTGTGTGTTCACTTCTTTGTAAGTGTCTTGCTACAATTACTATCTAGTGAGACATAAACTACGTTGACAACAAAATATTTTTACACTTTTTTATATTAACTTGGCAAAAAACCACTACTTTAGCATGAATAAATCAAATGAATAATAGAAAAAAGTGTAATTTCTACAAAAAACAATAAGATGTACAATACAAAAACTGCAAGTTTTAAAATACTTTTTATTTAATAAAAACTAGTTCATTTTTTATAAAAACAAACATTAATATTTATATTAATGCTATGGTCTGAGTTGACAATGAGACACACCTCCCGTAATGGCTGTCCTCAATTATCAAAAAAGTAAGTGCTACTATAGGCAAGTGTAACAAACTAACATATGCACGAATGTATTTAGTTAAACATTAATACATAAGACTTAGAGGTAAAAGAAACTTGAAGTATGCAAAAGTTTTGCTAATGTTGTTATACCTGTAATGTCTTAGATTTATAAAAAGTTCTTTCCCACAGTAAAACCTCCATATTATTCAAACATTATTAAATCTTAAGATGTCGACATGTTTCAGATAACTGCCATCTATCAGCACGAAATATAAAGCCTTTCTCTAAGAAATGTATACTCAGAGGATGTACTTTATTCTGATAAATGAAAGTTATCTGAAACAACTCAAAAACTTAGTATTTCTCTATACTAGGTATGGCGGAAAATATCATACTTAACTTATTTAAAATTTTTTCCTATTTTGTTTTTAGGCCTTTTATTTTTCTGTTAGTTAATAACGTTTCAAGTAATTTTTCAGTTACTATCAAATTTAGTGTATATTTGGTTTTTCTCAATTTATTTTCTGCACTGATTGGTTAAACACTTCAAAGTTTTCTCATTTTGTGCTAACATCAACATATGAGTAAATATAAATTTTATTTATCCTTCTTTTTAAAATCATTAATCCCCCAATGCCTTTTTTTCAAAAAAGTTCTTCACTAAATCCTACAAGTGGACATTGAAAGCATCTTTGTGCTACCCATCTCTTGTCTTTTGATGTCTTCTATTGTGTTTTCCCAGTATCATTTTTATATTCTGCATGTTATTTTATTTTTTAAGAAAAGTTTATTTAAATACACAAATTCAATTAAAAGGAATATGAGTTTCTACTTAAAAACCTCTACTAGAAATTATAGCACGACAAAAGGTGAGTCCTAGGAAAGATATTGAGCAGGTTTGTGGCTCAAGTTCATATATTCTTCCCTTCTAAAAAGTAATATGGGATGAACAAGAATGTTATGAGTTTGATAAATAGAATTAAAGTTATTGATTGGAATTATTGTTGATTTGATGATAAAGTCAATGTACAATTTAATTTGGACATAAATAGATAATTTATCATTTTGTTTTAACATTGCTTTAATTCATAAAATTAATTAATCCAAAATAAAATTATTATTCCAATAATAAATTCAAAACAATACTAAATTAACATGTTCATTTACAAGTACACTACACGATTTTAGATAATACTTAAAACAACACTATATTATCCAGCTTGTGTAAATATAAATGAAAATATGTTATTATTGTTATGAACATATATATATATATATATATATATATATATATATATATATATATATATATATATATATATATATATATATATATATATATGAAGTTAATATATTACTATGTGAGTAATTTTATCCACCACTGGTGGATAAAATTACTCACATAGTAATATATTAACTTCATAAAGTCAGTGCAACGGAAAAACAATGGATAATGTTAAATATCAAGAATATATATAAATATATTGTAAAGTATTTATAAAACGCTTTACAATTATTATTTTTTTTTATTAAATATTTATTTTATTGATGATATCAAATTTCTAGTTAAAACAAAAACAACTACTCAGGAACAATTCATAAATTCTTTATTATATTAATTTTTATTTCAACTTTTAAACAATACACAGAACAAAAATAAACTTAACAAATTTTTTTACAATATACTAAACTCACTTTCTTTGATTTTTAGTTACAAATTTTCATATACCCTAGGCTAATTTTAAGATCTCTTACTATCTCGGGGTTTATAGCATGGGCTATATTTTTTAATTCTTAGGTTAATTAAATAAATTTTGAAAAACAATACTAAATTTTGAAATTAGTTTTAATAAATATTTTCCTGATGGAAAAACTTTAAATTGGAATAAGCAAAAAGGCGAAACTATTTGAACTGGATTATGATCTTATTACTATTAATCACAAGATATTCTAATGTACAAAATTAAACTTCCCTATTATCTTAAAGGTATATATATATATATACACACATCGCAATATGTATTCTTGTGTATTAATAATTGCGTTTAATATTCTTGTGTTTAATATTCCTGATGATGTTGGTACTGTTAGCCAACGAAAAGCTTTGAATTGTAAATTCAATTATAATTCTTGTATTTGTATATTGACTTATGTTCTTTATATATATATATATATATATATATATATATATATATATATATATATATATATATATATATATATATATATATATGTATATATATATATATATATATATATATTTATGAAGCTATTATTATTACTTGTAAATAAATTTTTCTACCACTAAGTGCATTAATTTTTCTTTATGGGATGAGTCACCTTTCGGTCACTTGACCATTGTCGAATCACAGAGTAACTTCATAAAGTCAGTGCAACAGAAAAATAATGGACAATGTGAAATATGTTGTCCATTATTTTTCCGTTGTACTCACTTTATAAAGTTATTATTGTTATGTTTTTTTCTATTTTTTTGTGTGTTATAGGTGTAAGTGTATTAAAAGTTTTCATAATTTCTAAATTAGTTGTATACAGTTGTAGGTTAATTTGACATTTATTGTGGTAGGCCGATTTGATATTTTCTTTAATCACGTGTAATTCGGCTATTTTTGTTGCTTTGTTAATGATGTTATTTTGTTTATTTCGTATTTATAGTTTAGCATATTTTGGTGTAATGTTAATATGATTTGTTATATTTTTTCGTGTATTGTAGGTGTAAATGTATCAAAAGTTTCCATAATTTCTACACAGTTTGTTGTGTACAGTTGTAGGTTCAAAAACTTACATACATGATGGTCAAAAACATCATACATGCAGCACAAGAAGAAACATATATGACGTCAACAAATACCAACATCATGGACCGAAAAACAACACCAGAAAAATAGAGAAAAATAATTCGGTGATTAGACAATGGTCAAGTGACCGAAGGTGCCTAATCACACAAGGTAAAATCATTGCACTTAATGGTGGATAAAATTACTTAAAATAGTAATATATCAACTTCATATATATATATATATATATATATACAGTATATATATATATTTATACACATAATATATATATATATATATATATATATATATATATATATATATATATATATATATATATATATATATATATATACACACACACACACACACACACACACATTTATTTTTAATCACTTAAACAATAGTTTATGACTATCCGAACTTTAAATTTTGTAAATTTGTTAAAACTTACTGAGACAGAACGTTTTTGATCGCTATGTGCTATCTTCATCAGTCTTCTGCTTGGAGATGTCAGGTCAAGTGGTGATGGTTTTAAAGGTAGGTTTTCGATAGTATCAAAGAGTATGTGTGATTTGTATTGTGTTTGTTCGTGCAACATGTTTGTACTTTGTGATTTTGTGTCTCTGTAAATTTCATATTGTTCTAGTGTGTTGAGATGGGGTCCTTTTTTGTTGATGTATAGGGTTTCTAGGTTATGGTAAATGTCTGTGTATTTGTGTCCTGTTTCTTTTATGTGATTGTAAAATGTTGAGTTGGTGCTCTGTTTATGTTCCTCGACTCTTTGTTTAAAGCTGCGACCTGTTTGTCCAATTGTAGAATTTGTTACATTCGTCGCAGTTCAGTTTGTATACGCTTATGCTTGTAGTTTATCTTTGTTGTTGGTGTTGTGTTGTATTTTGTATTGCAACTTGTTATTAGTTTTGTATGCTAATTTGTATTCTATTTTTTGATATTTGTGGGCTATTTTGTTTGTTATTTTGTTTATGTATGGTAATGTGATGTATTTATTTTCCCTGTCTGTAGTGTTAATTTTAGTGTTTTTTTTTTGTATTTTGTACCATAGTTTGTCTATTATTGTGGTGTTGTATTCATTTTTGTATGCTAAATATTTAATTGTGTCTAGTTCTTTGTTTATGTTTTCTGTGGTCATTGGGACTTTTTTAAGTCTATGGAGCATGGATCTGAAGGCAGCTCCAGCTGTGTTGGATAGGGTGGTTTGAGGTGTGGATAAGTGTGTCTGTCGTTGTTAGTTTCCTGTAAATGTTGAAGCTGGTTTTTTGTGTGTGGCTTTTTTTGGGTGTATTTTATTAGTGTAGGTGAGGAGTTTTTCGCATTGTCGGATGTTTCCTCTGTATAGTGATATGATATCGTCAACGTGCCAGTAGGTGTCTGTGTCAGTAAATGATTTTGTGTGCGTGGGTATTGTTTGTGAGTATCTTGGTGTTTTCTATGTGATGTAGAAGAATTTCGCTTAGGACACTACTGATTGGACTTCCCATGGGTAGGCTATCTGGTTGTGAATAGAAGTTTGAGTTGTGGGTGAAATAGTTTTGTTTGGTGATGGTTTGGAGGATGTTTATGATTTCGGTAATGTGGGTTTTAGGTATGTTGTTCTGTATTAATTGGGTTTCTAGGATGTTGAGCGTTTCGGGTATGGGTATGTTGGTGTATATATTTGTTACGTCGAGTGATAGTAGTGTTGAATTGTGTGGTATGTTTATGTCTTTAATTTTATTTATGAGGTTTGTTCTGTTTTTTATGTGTGTTTCTGTGTTTACGTTTATGGATTGTCTGATTATTTTGACCAAGTATTTTGCTAATTTATGTATAGGGGCATTCTGGTAGTTGATAATGGCTCGGATACCAGAATGGCCCTGCTTTCTCCTAGCAGAAGACACTGATGAAGATCGGCACATAGCGATCGAAAACGTTCTGTCTCAGTAAGTTTAAACAAATTTACAAAGTTTAAAGTTCGGATAGTCATAAACTATTGTTTAAGTGATTAATATGACTCACAGAACGTAATGGACTACAAAATTCAAGAATTCAACACACGTTTAGTTTGGGTATTTATTTGAAAATGCTTGGCTTATATTGTCCTTTTTTGAAGAGTCACACTGATAGCTGTAACAAATTATTACATTTGATTAAATTGCTAGTGGAACAAAGGTTTTCAATAAGAAACTACACCTGATTATAAATATTTAAAATTTATCTTATAATCTAAAAATTATGTAGTAATTACCTGACCCTTACTCATACCATTGACATGGTTTGAATAGATAGGGTATAGCTGCCTCGCTTGGGCGATACCATATTCAAGAAAATAATGTGGCTATTAGTAAACTTTAACTATTGTTTCTGACCTTAGGTACTCATTTTTACAAGTCTAATCTGTCTGGAGGCTGAAGGAGCTTGCTGAAATTCTTTGGTGTTACTAAAAACCGAAGCAGAACTTTTAGGTAATTAGACCAGAAATTTAACCTGTTTAGAATGGTACATAACCTCTTGTCAGAATATGCCCAAACATTCTTCGTTTTCTGCTGCGACATTCCAGCTTACTGTCAGTGCGGCTTTTTGCGCTAAACTGCACTATGTCTCACTTTGGTCGACCCATAATTCCTTACTGCCATATTGTCTCTTTCTAGTTTCATTCCATAATGGCCGCAATGTAACAACCAATTCTATAGTGTGTTCATTCCAAAGTGATTACCCACAACTTTGAATGGGCCGTTTTCATGTATTTACCTGCAAAAAGTAACTCAACAATCTCAATTCAGTTATGGTAAACCGTAATTAAATGAACGACAGCATGAATGTAAATTCATCGATGATGTTTTTCCATCACATTATTCATTGTATTTTGTCCTAGACAATGTTATATTATTCATTCCACCCAAAGAAACTGTAAAAGTGAAACAAACCACAAGCACAATTTAAACTGTAGAATAGTGATTCACCTTATGTTCATGCCAAATGTTTTGAGTCCACTTAAAACCTAAACAAATTCTGGTAAAGTGTTTCAGTTCAACATTGATCATACCTGAGACAGTTCTTGGTTGTCTACTTGCCTTGCCCAAAATTAATGGTAATACAATATTAATTACTTACTAGTACATGTGTTTCAATATAGATATTTTGAACTTTGTACTAACCACTACATTCCTTATGTGTTACATGAGGTGGTCCTCCTACCAGAGACTATATATTTAGTAATTAATTTGGCATGGGTAACTTCAATCTAAAGGTTTAGGGCGAACCCCAACATACCCATTTGACCACCTTTTTGTCCAACTTCAAAATATGTGGAAGTTCTGTATTCGATCCGTATGTTTTTTTAATGTTTATTCCAGACAATTTTGGAAGTATTGAAACAATCAAAGTGAGTTTGCTTCCAAATAAAAGGTGAAACCCACCCAGTGGTCCCTCTATAGTTCCATCTCAATCCATCTGATTTTAAGACAAAATAGAGGACACTATTTAAAATTTTGTTTAACTTGTGAAGTGAAAAGGTTTCTTTTAATAAGGATTATGAACTATAAAACAACTATTAACCAAAGTATGCAATCACAGAATTTATTTTTCATGGAATTATATCATATATGAAAGTAATATAGAAAAAAAGTATAAAACTAATAGATTTTTTTATTTCTTGCTTGAGAAAACCGCTTAGAACCAGCATCAACAGATTCTAATGGAAGAATTTTCCTCATGAAAGCGACTTTTTTCGATTGTCAGTCCATATACATAAATTGGTATAACTCGAATGAGATAAACCAAAATAAATACACTGAAAATACGATTTAGTTCATTTACCATAAACGAAATATTCAATAATCCTCAGGTGAAAACATCACTAATTATCAACAGATAAATTCATTTAATATAACTATCAATTTTTACTCTATTTTTTTTATTAATATTTTATGTGTAAAATAAGTTCCTCCTCATAATTAAAGATAGTACTAATGTATATTTACCTGAGATTTTACATTACATTATTATTATCATGTTTTTAAATTGAAATGAAAAAGAATACTTTAATTTTAAGATAAGAAACAATATGCACGATTTTAAAAAAATTAATCAAGGGAATTTTCAACATAAAGTACACAATGTATTCATCTGACTAACTGTTATGTTTATCGTATTGTTCAAAGCCATGTCAATTATTTCAAAAACGATCAAGCAATATGATTAGAGATATATACAGATCGGAAATTTGTTTGGATAAATATTGGCAATTTTGCCAACATAATCAACGCATGAAAAGAAATTCAATTGTAATGTAGAAAGAAATTAGAAATCATACCTCTTTTTTTAAAATGAAGAAATAAAAATTTAAAAAAAGCAGAATCTACTTCAAAAAAAGAATCTGAATATATCTTTTACTAACCAAAAAATAATTTTCTAGTAATGAAAACATAATTTATCACGAGCTTATTACCCACAAAATTTTGAATTCGGCGCCACTATCATGCCTTGTATTTGCTAATCCATCAATCTATTTCAAACATTTCCAAAAATATCAACTGTTTTATTGCTTGATTTCCCATGATTAATTATAGAGAACCATTAAGTCTTCTCACGAAATAAAAATTTGATGTGTTCCATATTATGAGAGTATGTGGGACAATAACTGATCTTTATTCTCAGAAAAGACCATACAATTTCAGATTTAGTGTGATAAAAAAATATGTGATTGCATATTATTTTTCGTTCAGATATACAGATTGCGGAAAATTCAACTTTCTTTGAATGATTTACACAGACTGTGATTACTGTAGAGGCTTATAAATATGAGATAATACCTCTCTAAACCTTTTGAATCATAAATTTCTTATATCTAGAAAATAGGTCTATTGAAGAAATGGTTGAATAGTCTGTGTTTATGTCCTAATTTGTTCTATTTGCCAAAGTGATCCAAGACATTGTAAAAACCCTTATTTATTCTGCGCCAACTTCAACATTGTGTGAGCAAAAAGCTTATGATAAATTATGTTTTTGTTATTGGAAAATAATTTTTCATATTTTAGTAAGTAAAGATTATGTATTTGGATCCTTTTTTTTAGTATGGATCTGTTTATTTGAAATTTGTAAAATAATATTTGCAAAAGTTCAATCCAAAACAATATTATAATTTTTTTCATCTATGCCAGGTAGAAACCATAATTAGGTAAACATTTTTCTGTATAATAATAATCAAAAAATTTATTCTTATGGAAAAAATGTACAAATCTTGCTTTCATTCTTTAACACCATTTTATCTCATTTTCCTTCACTAATATTTCTGACATTACATATTTCGGCCTTAAATTTCAATTGGCTTTCTTTTTCTTTTAATAGATGTGTCAATTTGTTTGATACAAGCTCTAACCTCTTTTAACATAGCTTGACTATCTGTCAACTATTAAGCACGATCTACACACGCACTTTAGGTGTCCAAATCATACTGCTTTACTCTTTTGTGATCTCTGTTCTATGCAACTTAAATCATTGATGACTAACTTTAACAGGCATGTGACTTTGTCTTCCAAACTCTTGCTATTTCTGTCAGTGATAATGATTTCCTTGAACTATGCACTCGTGTCTCTTTTCTTGGTTTCCTCTACATTTTGGCTTATCTAGCATGTTTTTTCATCCGTTTCGATCCTAAAATTATTCTTCAAATAAGTGTTGCTATCTCAAATTAAAGAATTATTCATTTTATCAATTTTAACTAATTATTAAATTTACGTTTTTCATTATTTTCTCACATAATGTTATTCAACCCCAAGAATGTTAGCCCGTGATCATATCATTAGTGAAACTACTTGTATAAATTATCGTTTTAGTGAACATTTAGACGTAATCAATTTAAAGTGTTAAATGAATAGTTCACATGAAAAAGTGGTGTGCACCCAATGTGTTCAACTATTCCTGAGTGAGGTGTTTTATTGTTTTTCCTGTCAAATTCAAGGACTAAACACCAGTAAATTATTGTCAATTATGTTCATTTCTACATATTCCACATCACCAGATGCATATTACTTTAGAAATTTTAATACCAAATTATTTCCTGTTTAATTGGTGATTTTTTTCTTTAGAGTAATTGAACATTTGCATTTCCTATGTCTCTATCATGTTTGCAACTTATGATTAATTATAGTTAGGAAAATTTTCTAACGTGAAGGTTAACCTTGATGTGAAGGTTAATTATTCTTTACATTGTAATTAGTGTTAGTTAATTTTGTCAGGATTGTAACAAAATTAATCATTAATTGTCTAAATAATCACTAAAAAATAGTTCCAACTCATATTCATATCCCCATTTAATAATAAATGTAATAATAAAATTAATAAAACTACTGTATCTTGAACGTTATAAGTAATTACTTGAATAAATAAGCGAAATCTATCAACGTACTTGATGACACGTTTCGAAACAGTTGTTTCATTGAGGAAGCTAATCCCCTATTTAATGATTTATTCAGAGAATTCAAGTTGATTACAACAAGCAACCTCTATGTTATATATTTACTTTTCTACAGTTTCCTCTAAAGTGTAAAAGGAAATCGATTTACCAAATATTTCTTTATGATATTTCACTAAGTTACTGTCTGATATAATTCTTTTTTTTATTATCAAATTCAGATTTTTCATTTCCCCCCTAAAATCACTTATGATTGACAAACTAAGGGAAAGACTAAAGATATGAAAACCTTTACATTACCAGTTATTAGATATGTTCTACCATTATTACTTTTACATTAGTATTTGTTGATTCCATCTTCAAGTGAGCTACTAGTTTAAATAAACATTTAAAAGGTTTTACATTAACTTATGACTATCTGAACTTTAATTTATTTTGTAAATTTGTAAAAACTTACTGAAACAGAACATTTTTGATCGCTCCGTGACGATCTTAATCAGTGTCTAAATTTTCTGCTTGGAGTTGTTAGGTTAAATGGTGACTGTTTTAGAGGCAGGTTTTCGACTGTATCAAAGAGTATATGTGATTTGTATTGGGTTTGTTAGTTTAATATGTTTGTTTTTTGTGTGTTTGTAAATTTCATATTGTACTAGTGTGTTGAGATGTGGTCCTTTTTAATTGATGTTTAAGATTTCTAGGTACTGGTAAATGTCTGTGTATTTGTGTTCTGATTCTTTAAAGTGATTGAAGAATGCTGAGTTGGCGTTCTGTTTGGATGATTTTTAGTTTTATATATATATATATATATTCCTGATATTTAATATTATCCTTGTTTTTCCGTTGCACTGACTTTATGAAGTTTATAAAGTTTAAAATTACTCAAAATTGGTAATTTATAAACTTCATATATATATATATATATATATATATATATATATATATATGATATTGTGATGTATTTGTTTTTCCTCCAAGAAGTGGTATATTGTGCCATAGTTTGTCTATTATTGTGGTGTTGTATCCATTTGTGTATACTAAGTATTTAATGATGTCTAGTTCTTTGTTTATGTTTTCTGTGGTCATTGATACTTCTTTGAGTCTGTGGAATACGAACCTAAAGGCAGCGTGTTTGTGTTGGATAGGGTGGTTTGAGGTGTTGTGGATAAGTGTGTCTGTCGTTGTTGGTTTCCTGTAAATGTTAAAGCTGTGTTTTTGTGTGTGGCATTTTGTTATGGTGAGGTGGAGGAAGTTTAGAGATAGGTTGGTTTCAGTCTCTGAGGTCAACTGGAGTTTTGGGTGTATGTTATTAGTGTAGGTTAGGAATATTTCGCATTGTCGGCTGTTGCGTCTGTATAGTGTTATGACATCATCGACGTATCTGTGCCAGTAAATTATTTTGCATGCGTCTGTATTGTTTCAAGTATTTTAGTGTTTTCTATGTGTTGTAAGAAAATTTTGCAATTTTATGTTGTATTTTGTATTGTAAAATATAACACGACACTAACAACAAAGATAAACTACAAGCACCAAGTGTATACAAACTGAACTGTGACTAATGTAACAAATTCTATGTTTGTTGGACAAACAGGTCGCTGCTTTAAACAAAGAGTCAAGGAACACAAACGGAACACCAGCTCAACATTTTACAATACATAAAAGAAACAGGACAAAAATACACAGAGATTTACCATAACCTAGAAATTCTACACACCAACGAAAAAGGACCACTTTTCAACACACTAGAACAATATGAAATTTACAGACACACAAAAACACAAAGTACAAACATATTAAATGAAAAACCATATAAAAATCACACATACTCTTTGATATTATCGAAACCCTGCCTGCCTTTAAAACCGTCACTGCTTGACCCGACATCTCCAAGCAGAAGACACCGATGAAGATCGCCACATAGCGATCGAAAACGTTCTGTCTCAGTAAGTTTTAACAAATTTACAAAGTTTAAATTTCGGATATTCATAAACTATTGTTTAAGTGATTAAAAAGATTCTCCGAACGTGATGGGCTACAAAAGTCAAAGATATATATGATTATAAGAATAATAATTTAATAAACAATGATAATAACTAATTCAATTTTGTGTACTTTAATGGATTAAAATGTAGTAGCCTACTATATATGTATAAGATTTTGCAATTTTGATTTTTTTTTTGAGAAAATGTTATTGTTATGGTTTTTGCTTTTGTTGTTGTGGTTGTATTTGTAAGGAGTGGCTAAGCCCCGCCGATGTACGTATGATGATATGTGTTCGATCGAGATTGATAGTATGAAATGGTGAGGTTTCTTATTTAACAATCGTAAATTAATTTTAAACAGTACTTCTGAAGACGATTAACATGTAATTAAAATGTACAATAAAGTAATTGTAGTAATATAAAAAGATTTTTATATTGTGGTTTTTTGGGTTTTTATTTATTTAATTTTTTAAAAACATGATTTATAGAATATTTTGAATTTTTTAGAAATTAATTTTTTATATACTGATCCTTTGCAAAACACAACCACAATTTACGGAGATATTTAGGAATTCATGTTGGTCAGACTGGGTGTAGTAAAATTAGTTCTATTCTTGTTTTGTTTGAGCTTTGTCAGTGTTGAGTGTGAGATGTAACTAGGTTTGATTAAATGTTCTGAGGTGGCTTGTGAGAGAACTAACACCATTATGAAATAAATTGGATGAATTAAAAACTGAGTAAAATATTCATGAATAAAAATGTTGCGAGAATCAATCAGTTGAAATAAATACACTTATCGCATCATTTATAACATGAATCTTGAACTTTTAGGTGCGTTCTGTATAGAGTAGGCTAAAAAGAAAACGAGTTTTTATTTTGAATTAAAAAGAGTCTTTTAACATATTATAATAAATGTTACACGCTATGAACTATATTTAGCACAAGATAAATTTGAAAAATAATCTCAATTTAAAAAAAAATGTTTTTTGTTTCAGACAAGTGTCTTTAACAAAATTATCGAAAAACTGTATTAATATTGAGGTTAGGAAAACAGTTTGATATTTCTTGATTCTATATTCAACTTGAGTCACTAGTTTACACTAAAAACTTGAAAATGTCTTGATATGCCACTATAAATATATGAGAATTCCAATTTAATATCTCAAACATATTTGACGTATTAATAGATAGCTTATGTGCAAGTGTTTTTGCATAAGGTTGTTTAATTCTTTTACTGGACCCAGTCTCTTGATAGATGTGGGTAAAATAATATGTATTTAGTGGATGTTTTAAATCTATAATGCTCTGATTATAAAGAAACCTTCCCAAGCTTATAAACGTTTGTTTTTTATGAGGTTATGTTTTGGGATTTGTTGAAATGTTTTAATTTTTGGGGCATCAGTACTAGGTTTTAATATTTTTTCTGTATTTCCCCATCAAGAGGTATATTTCTTGTCTAATCAAAAACATCAGAGTAACCAATAATTACCAAAGTGTTTTTATTTAGGAGAAATATAGATCCTGGAGAATAGGGCAAAATAATGAAATTTCTCAATGGCATACCACAAATAACTAATATTGAGAATTAACAATCCTATTAGAAAATAATACACAATAACAAACACATTTTCTCAAAACAAAAAAAAATTCAAAATTGTAAAATCTTAAACATATATAGTAGGCTGCTACATTTTAATCCATTAAAGTACACAAAATTGAATTGGTTATTATCATTGTTTATTAAATTATTATTCTTACAATTATATATATCCTTGACTTTTGCAGTCCATCACGTTCGGAGAATCTTTTTAATCACTTAAACAATAGTTTATGAATATCTGAACTTTAAACTTTGAAAATTTGTTGAAACTTACTGAGACAGAACGTTTTCGATCGCTATGTGGCGATTTTCATCAGTGTCTTCTACTTGGAGATGTCGGGTCAAGTGGTGACGGTTTTAAAGGCAGGTTTTCGATAATATCAAAGAGTATGTGTGATTTTTATATGGTTTTTCATTTAATATGTTTGTACTTTGTGTTTTTGTGTGTCTGTAAATTTCATATTGTTCTAGTGTGTTGAAAAGTTGTACTTTTTCGTTAATGTGTAGAATTTCTAGGTTATGGTAAATGTCTGTGTATTTTTGTCCTGTTTCTTTTATGTGATTGTAAAATGTTGAGCTGGTGTTCCGTTTGTGTTCCTCGACTCTTTGTTTAAAGCAGCGACCTGTTTGTCCAATATAGAATTTGTTACATTCGTCGCAGTTCCATTTGTATACGCCTGGTGCTTGTAGTTTATCTTTGTTTTTGATGTCGTATTGTAACTTGTTATTAATTTTGTATGCTATTTTGTATCCTATTTTTTGAAATTTGCGGGCTATTTTGTTTGTTGTTTTGTTTATGTATGGTAATATGATGTATTTGTTTTCCCTGTCTGTAGTGTTAATTTTAGTGTTTTTTTGTATTTTGTACCATAGTTTGTCTATTATTGTGGTGTTGTATCCATTTGTGTATGCTAAATATTTAATTGTGTCTAGTTCGTTGTTTATGTTTTCTGTAATCATTGGGTCTTTTTTTAAGTCTATGGAGCATGGATCTGAAGGCTGCGTGTTTGTGTTGGATAGGGTGGTTTGAGGTGTTGTGGATAAGTGTGTCTGTCGTTATGGGTTTCCTGTAAATGTTGAAGCTTTATTTTTGTATGTGGCTTTTTGTTATGGTTATGTCGAGGAAGTTTAGGGATCGGTTGGTTTCAATTTCTGAAGTGAGGTTTAGTTTTGGGTGTATTTTATTAGTGTGTACCTGACAAGTTTTTCGTAATGTCGGGAGTTGCCTCTGTATAGTGTTATGATATCGATGACATATCTGTGCCAGTAAATGAAACACAATACAAATCACACATACTCTTTGATACTATTGAAAACCTGCCTTCAAAAACGTCACTGCTTGACATCTCCAAGCAGAAGACACTGATAAAGATCCCCTCATACTGATCGAAAACGTTTTGGCTCAGTAAGTTTTAACAAATTTACAAAATTTAAAGTTCAGATAGTCATAAACTATTGTTCAAGTGATTAATAGTAATATAGTTTAATATATTTTGGTAATTCCTAAAAAATTATTTTATGAGGATTATGTTTCAACAAAAAATGTTTTGTTTCCTATGATGATAATCAATGTAAATTTTAACTATTATTTATACTGAAACATTGAGATTTACTTTCTTTGTGTTTAGAATTTATTTTTAAATGTAATATATACTCAAAATACTGTAATATAAAACAAAATAATTGTTGATCTGATCTTAAACTTTACATTGATTTCTAATGTTTAATTTGCTGTACCTTGTTCTCATTTCACTGTTATTAATTTCATGCCAAAAGCAAAAATAGATATTGTTATTTTACAAAACTTATAACTAATCTTAATTGTAAGTTAAATATTTTTTTTATTTTTGCAGAATCTTTTGGACAAAATTATCCAGAGGTGAGTTTTTTAAGTCAAATTCAATATTTCAAAATTAAAACTGAATAAATTATTTTTAGTGATGGAGAAATCATTTAAAAAGAAGTCACTGCTATCAGTGCTTATATACATTTCCATAAATTATACATTATGTCCTTGATATAGTTCAATTATTAAACTATTAGAAAGGTTCTTCTGTCTTTGTTAACTCTATAAGTTTCTAAAATTTAAAAAGGTTTTAAAGAAATCTTCTTTCAAAGATTTTAAATGAAATTTAGAAGGAATTATCCCTTTAAAAGAAGGTAATAAAGCGTTCATTATGGTAATAACAATCTTTGAGTGATAAAAAACTCCATACTTTATCATTATTTCACCATGTAATGATAATTGTTTCAGAAATATTACTTGCTACAATACCATTATAGGAATTCAGTACTTGCTACAGTAAAATTGCTTTCAGTTTATCCCATATATCAATTCTTTTCTGATTATATGAAAGCCATGAATTCAGTTCTGTAACTCTAGTTTTCTCATCAAGTGCAGCAATCTTCTCCTTTTTTCATTTTTGGTGCCTTCAGTGTTTATTTCAAGCTTTTAAACTTCTGCAACAAACAAATTACCCATCAGAATTTATTGGAGCGACTGATTGAACATCAATCATTGTCCACTGATCAACTGAGACAATTACAACTACATTTCCTGACAAGAAAGATGTCTTTGAAGAACCATGGCACTCTTAGATGTCTTAAAAGATCAAGCCAGGGTTTGGAAGGTAATACTGTGGTAGCTAAAATAAATAGAGAGTTCTGGGGTTTGGATAGTCCTTTAGAGTCTCTTTGTCAGCTTCAGCTTCCTAAATTTGTTGATCCTGAAACGGAACAGTTATTTTTGTGCTCTTTGGTAAAAGTGCTAGGAGAACTCCTAGAACGGTGCTGAACCCCTTTGGTCCTCTGAATTTTTATTTTATTATAATGTGTTGCTGATAGAAAGGTGTCAAACTTGAACTTTCCAGTTTCAGAAAATTAAGTGAAAAATATTATCAAAGGGAAACAAAATTTTAAGAAATTTCCAGAAAGAAAAAGAGGATTTGTTAGAAACATTTGTACAATGGGTTTAAGCATAGGGTTTTTAATAACAAGGTAACTACACCCACAACAACTGTCAAAAGTGTGGATCTTCGATAGGCCTGTGGTAACGACCTCACATCGGACATACTGGAAAAGTCAAGTTTTTAAAGTTGCTAAGAATTCTATTACTTACTGGGAGGGCAGGATTGATGCTGAACCCTTACAGAGAGTTTATAGAATGTTATTCCCTGATAAATGGATGAAGGAATAGGAACAATTCCAAGAAGCTGCAAAGAGGGATCATTGTAAAAATTGGAAAAGTTCAAGTATTGTACTTTTTCCATGAACTTCTGCTTCTTTCACCTAAAGGTACTTATGTTTAAAAGTTGAGAGAGTTTATTAGATCAGAATACAGGAAAAGAAGGTCCAGGAAGTAGCCACACCTAATATTTGTAATGCAAAGTTTTGCCAAATATATGGCCATTAAGAATATTATGCCGACAGTATGTATGACTTTGATATTGATAAAGAGATGTTCACACTAAAATCTATAAAATGAGTTGGCCATTGTTTAATATTTGACCATTGATTATCATATTGGTCAGGACTTCCACCAAGATGGCAGATGCTTATATTCTCCATCAATAGAAACATTCAGGAGTGTGACAGGTCTAACTTGTGTGTGTCATTTTCAGCAAAATGATGCTCATATATTGTGTGCTATGTCACAAAAAAGAACTTGCGTTTTTTAAGATATTTCTACTCTGTGTTAGGGTTTACATTTCAGTTATGTATTTTCACTCATCTAGAGAATTTTCAGAGAGGTAGGTGTTTGGGACCAAGCTGAAAAATAATTAGGTACAAGTCTAAATGAGTTTAAAGAACATGGAGATGAATACTGGGGATGGAGTTTTTTTATGGATTGATATTACCATAGTGGATTAATTACATAGTTCACACCAATTTACTACTATTCAGCTTAATTTTCAACTACATATTCATCGAAAAAAGACTTGTCCTATGATATTACTGGGCAATATTAAGACTTTTTGAAGTGATGATTGTTATCATTACAGAAAATGCTGCTGGAAAATGACCATTCTAGTTGTCATCAAGCAGTGCATGGTTATACCAGTTGGTCCACTGTTTAATGGATATGCTTTTAAGGAAAAGCAGCAAATTTATGAAGCAGGTTTCATATTGGTTGATGTTAATGTTGATGACATGATGAATAAGAAAATTAGCAATGGTCAGAGTTTTTAATATAACTATCTAGTGATTAGTGGAATGTAGTTGAGTGCTTCAACAGTCAATGTCCGCACAACAGATAATCAGGTGCTGCTTTGTAAACTTAATATTTCTGCATTGATTTCTAAGTTTTCAGAAATTTCATGAGTTTAAAGGAAGAAGTTTTCTAAAGCTCAGTGCCAGTGTATAATTAACTCTGGTTTTTCGTATTATGGTCTAACAAAAAAAGGAAAAGATGAGACATCACTAGAAAAGGGTTTTCCTCTTAGAATGAATTAAACAAAACACTATTGCCTGCGCATTTTTACAACCACTATTATAAATGAATAAAGTATATTCATCATTAGTGTTTTAACATATTTTAAACAATGTCAGAGGAAATGGGATCTCTATTTTTATTTGAACCTAGTTTCTTAATAAAAAAAAACTTCATTGTTCTGAAAAATATCAACCTGTGTTGATACGTAAACACACAGGTAAAAATGATTCACCAAAGTCATAAACCAATGTTCCAATAAGTTACTAAATAATTTTGCTATATAAATAACTGTTAGATAGCAAAAGATTTTTTCCTCTGTTTTTGAGTTCATAGGAGTTAATAATTTTAAAATAATTTATGTCTATATACTGTTTATCAATGCTCAGTAGTAAAATAATATAAAAAAGTTGATGTTAAAATATCAACTAATGAAAAATTCTGTTAATATTAACATTGCAAAATATTTCTTAAAATGTATTTGATTATAAAATATCAAAACTACCTGAAATGTTTAATATTGAAACTTTGGAAATAACAGTGTTATGTGAAGATTAAAATTAATTTGTAGCCATCTTTTTAATCCTCAAAGAAGAGAATTCAGGTATTTTATTCAGAAAAAAATTATAGTTTCTTGATGTAATCATCTTTGAATTCACTGATTAAACTATAATTAAAAATTACTTAACTAAGTGAATACTTAGGGCTTACTTGCTGACGCATCAAAACAATCGTTCCTTATACGAAGGAGGAGGAGTAGAGTCTACTTTTACTGTGAGTAGAGGCTTTGCTTCGTAAAAGGAATGATTATTTTGAAACGCGTCAGCAAGTAAGCTCTATGTATTCACTTAATTAAGTAATTTTTAATTATAGTAAAAAAATTATATTGAAGTTATAAGATGAAATAAATATTTTATCATTCGCAATATTCAACTAAAGCATTTTATATTTACTTTATTATTGATTCAGCATTAAATGAACCAATATTTCATTTTACAATGAACCTCTGTAGTCTGACACTTTACAGTCAGGCATATTCTATACAATGAGGCTCAGTCATAACATAATTCTGTGAAAATAACTAACAAAAAAATTGACCAAATTTGGTACAAATGTAATGCTCGAATTGTTGATCAATAGACTTCTTTTGTACAAGCTATTGACAAAATAACAGAAGTCGCCAACCCATTTGAGATGGTAAAAGACTGGACTCAATTTTTTGTTTGTTTTTAAATTCATCATTTAAGGTTGAACACGTTTTTGCCAAACTGATTTAAAATTATATTAGAGATACTGAGGGAGAAGATTCCCATGAGAAAATGGATAAACTTGCATATAGTTCCTCAAACAATCATAACATTGTTAGACTTTTAGTTACTCAGAAGTAACGGATTATTTCTGTTAATACAATTTTTGTTGGTTTTTTAAGGCAAAAAGTACTATAGCCTGTAGTGATTAAAGTAGAAGGAACAAAGTGAATTATTAGTAAAATTAAAAACATGAGCTTGAACTTTTCCTGGTATTGGAATGTAAAGGGGCAATGTAACTAGTGTGAGCAAAGTGTTTCCTTTAAAGTAGACTTTTTGTGTTAGAGAGACGAATTTATTAGCATTAACTTACAGTTGCCGGATCTGTAATGTGGCAAAGGGAGTAACCCTGAGTAGCCCCGGGACTTGTGATTCCAGGTGTAAGTTTAAATAATACCCTTATTTTATGTTGTTCTGTACTAAGGAGATAAGAGACAGTGTCTCAGTAGCTATTACAATTTTTTTTTGATAATTTTGACCTGTTAGCTTAATGTCAGTTAGATTGTTTTAACTATCTGTTATCATTAGTAAGGTATCCATAAGGTCTTTTTAAAAAAGTATATAAGTATTGTTAAATTTAGATAATTGAGGTCATACAATGGAAGAAATATTTTCCATTATAAGTATAGATTAAACTCTATAAGTAAAATTATGTGATTCCATCTCCAATGTGAACTACTTGTTACATTTTAGGAAAATGATATTTTGCGAACAAATTGAAATTTTAATAGAAAGTGTCTGTAAATATAAATTTTTGTTTGATGGTTTAGACGATCATTAGAAAAATGTTTTACAAAAAACTGAGGCATAAAATGAGATGGCACAAAAATCAATATGACTAGTAACTATCATTTTATTACTCCAAGTACAGGGGGAACACATAAAACATCACCAGCATTTTGTAGTACAAGTTCCACTGAATTTGTGATACAGGGCATCCCTATATTGATTATTGTGAGGAGAGCACAAGAATACTTTCTAATAACAATTAATTCGTTTCTGCACATGATGTATATGAAGATTTTAATTCTAACATATTTAAATTCTTTGGTTAGTGTATGTTCTTTTAATTATAAACATTGTATAATGCTATTCGTTATTAATATAGTTCATAACTGACCTTAAACAAATGATTAGTCTTTGCCTTGTTTCAGTTAGTTTTCAGTTGTGATCATTTGTGCAGTTACCAATTCTTTAATTTATCAAATTATTCAATTCTTTGAAAACATTTCTCGAAACACAAAATACTTATATTTATTTTTTAATTTTCATTATTCGCTACAGTTTTAATTTTTTTATGACTAGGAGTTTGATGGAACGTTGGATTGCATATCTCTGGCTGTAACTTGTGCGTTTAACAAACGAGGAACATTATTGTCTGTAGGATGTAATGACGGACGTATTGTCCTGTGGGACTTCTTGACCAGAGGTATTGCAAAAATAATCAGCGCTCACATGCATCCAGTTTGTTCTCTTAGGTATGTAATTCAAAGTGTTTTGAACTAGAATATTTTTTTGTTTTTATGAGATGTTATTTTGCTTGTTATAATAATCAGATGAAATTACATCATATATCTGAGAATTGTTAGACTTTTATTCTTGAAATGAAATATGTTTGGGTCTATTTAGAATATTACAATAAAAATATTGAAAAGAACCCCAATACCACAAAAATAATCAAAAATAACAAATAAGACAAGTTACTTAAGATTAAACCCTTATGTACATTTCGATGACCATGTCATCATCATCAGAGGGTCTAGTTACAAAACACAATCTAGCACACAAGAAGTTACAAACTAGAATGATACCAATCGTTCTCCGCGGTCTCTATATATAGGAGTGAGGTAAGCTCCGCCCCCTCTCCGCCCTCGACCGACAAATAACGATCGGCCATCAGGAACCAAATAGGTTATGTCAAAAATTACATTATAATAATACATATGTAATAAAAACTACAGCAATAACAATTAATAAACTAAAAGTAATTAGATTAAAACATCGTAATTTGAAGAAAGCTATTTAAGTAAAGTATATAATGGTGAGTAAGGAGTAGGTCCTTTATCTGCATTCATTAATTTACAATTTGATTTGACTATAAAAACACTTTCATAACTATTAAGTAACTTTTTTGAGTTTATACATTTAGCTAAAATAACATTTTTATCTAAATCATGCTGATTACTAAGGACATGTTCTGCTACACTTGATTTTTCAGGTCTTTCATATTTAATATGGGCAAGATGTTCTTTAAATCTGGTTACAATTTTTCTTTTAGTTTGACCTATATACATCTCGTTACAAGTACTACAAATTATCTTATAAATACCTGATTTTTGTGTGCTAGATTGTGTTTTGTAACTAGACCCTCTGATGATGATGACATGGTCATCGAAATGTACATAAGGGTTTAATCTTAAGTAACTTGTCTTATTTGTTATTTTTGATTATTTTTGTGGTATTGGGGTTCTTTTCAATATTTTTATTGTAATATATTGTACCACTGTGCTCTTGATATTGTGTGTTCTATTTAGAATAGTTTTAAAATTATTATTTTATCAAGTAGAAATAGTAATTTCAGTTTGCAACAAGGTATCTAAAAATATATAAATTTCACATTCAGTGGAGCTCCACAAATACAAACTCTGTTTATTTGAAGACCATAATAGTTTGGGACAGGTCTTTTACTAAATATAATTTAAGTAATTAAGAATATTTTTAAAAATAATATTGTTTACAGTAAATGTTATCTGTAATTTTATGGTGCTGAATTTTTAAACAAACTGAAAAAAAAATAATTTAAGTACTAATAATTAAACATAAACGTTTTTAATTCAACCTGTTCTATATTTCAATATCTCCAATTGTCATTTTCAGAGATTGATACAATTCAATCTTCAGATATTAATTCTTACTGAAGCAACTTCCGAAGATGGAAGTCATGTTTGTTAAAAGTATATTACATTGAAATAATAAAGTATGTATTTAATTCCTGTATTGGTTTTTTATTTCTATGAATTAATAAAAATATTAAATCTGTAAAACATAATGTTACCTATTTTTGTAAACAAACAAATAATTGTTATTGCCTATAGCAATATATAATTTTATTAGATAATCAAATATTTAATATGTTTAAAATAACAATTTTTGCTTTACTGATGTTGTATCTCCTTTAATTGATGCATTTTGAATAGTACACAAGTAGTTCTGACTGGTGGGTGTAACTAAAAAGGAGATATAACAAAATTGCCCTCTTGAATTTACGCACTTAATCCAACATTCATAGTGTTGAAATCAATGGAAGAAGTAATTTCTAAAATGTTTTTTCAAAGGTGTATTACATTTTTCATCACCTGCTTTGAATTAGCAAAATGTCCTTCAATTTCATTGATGGAAACGGGTAAATATTCATTGGTGTTAGATCAAAACCTATGAATGATCAGGGAGTGGTAATAATTGGATTCACTGAACAATTTTAATTTTTTAATGCCAATGAAGCTTGAAATATCTATTTAAAATGACAGAGCTTGTATTACTTTGGCCCGAATAAAGAAGTCAATTTTCTGTAGAACATGGTAACCATATACCTTTGATGTAACCCACAACCTTGTAAAATGTGAGTTTTGAGTATGTAACTTTCAAAAACTTGCCCAGATACCCCTTCTAGTAGAGGACCTATTATATTTCATCGTCCTAGACCCCACAAGGTCTAGATCCGGCATTGGTGGAAATAATTTACCTATCAAGGTATTGTTTTAAAATCAGGGAGTCATGTAGCAGACCGTTGTTATGCAATAAAAGCCAATAATTTCTTGCTCATTCTTCAGATAATTTTTTTGTTGAATTGCTTATTGTAGCTGCCTTAGGGTTATTTGTTGATATTTTTGCCTTGAAGAATAAATTTGTAGTAAACACCTTAAAAAGACACACCCAGAAAAACGTTTTTTTAGATTTTACTCCAGCAGTTTTTTTTCTTTTTGATCTCTTTATAATTATACTCTGACTGACTCATGAAAATTCCATTAATACAGTGACAATCCAATGAACATACAAAAAAACACTTAGGAAAATCAAGTTGTAGTTTCCACCAACAGCTACTGCTGTAGTGGTCTGGAATCTAGTAATAATACTAACAAAATATTTCCTTTACAGTAAACAATTTTTTCAATATAGCTAACCATTCTGGAAACTTTTTGACCCTACCTTGTATTTATATGATAGATCCTAGTAAAAGCCTAGAAAGTATCATAAGAAATTCAAATTGTATACATGTTGAATGTCATAAATGGGATAAATGTTCTAATATTTAATTGTTTAGTGAAGCTCTTGAAACAAGTATCAGTAATAGAATCATGGTTATCATATTGCAGTAGGAAGACTGCATATACCAAATTTAATTTAAACTAGGATTGATTCATAAATCGTTATTTATAGCTTAAATTTATTAAAATTTTAATGAGCTTCTACAAATTATTTGTGATAAGTATAATTAGACAGAACCAATTAAGCAGTTTTGAGGAGTTATAAAAATTAAATCTAGACATATAGAGAAATTTCATTTTCAAATTTATGGTGGTTATTAGCATTAATAGACTGTTGTATACGAGCTCTAGAGATTTGAACGGCTTTCTGATGAGAAATATGCAGGCCTATTACTAAATTGTAATAGAGCGCACCACACTCAGTTTAGGAGATTGTGGCAATTTTTGAATATTTTGGGGTGTATTTTTAAACTCGGAACAAAATTATGGTTTATTCACACAAATTTCATTTCAGGGTAAAAAAGTAAACGGTTTCATTAAACTGAAGAAAGCTGTATTCCCCACACAGATTGAGGCTGTTGCCATAGGATGTGCTAAGTTCTTGACCCATTATTATTTTAAAGTGGTGGAAATTGAAATGGAGGATCCTTCTCAAACTGTAATCTGAAATACTCAAAGTAACGACATGCTTTAAAACACAATATTTTGACTATTTTTCAACTGCTGTTCTCACCAGTTGCATATTTTCTGGTGTTCTGATGGATCTGCAAGAAAGATGTACGAGCTCATATATCTATTCTTAGTGTGCTACTTGTGGTCTCAAATTGATAAATCTAAACTGAATTGTGTTTATATTAGAAACACCATTTTTGCATGGAGTGTTGAACTGTCACCATAGAACTTATTTATTGTTTGTGATCACAGACCAGTTGTTTTAATAATATACTTGCACAGCAAAACCATGTTGTACTCAACTTCACACTATGTTGGCTACTAAATTGGGATTACTCACAGAACAGAGATAGACCATGTTCTTCAACTAACTTCTCCAGCACCGCCCAGGCAATAATTAATAGTAAATGGCTAGTCTGTTTTGGCGCACTTTAAACATTAAGCGGTTTTGAGCTTTTATGAATAGCAAAACTGATTATTACTGCTGTAAAAGATTCAAATACATTTTCTAGTTATGATTATTTCAATGTCAGAACGGTTTCAAGATTATTTTCTTTCTGAACCACAAACGATAACATGTAAACAAGGTTCAAGGAGACTAATCATTCAATGACTGACTATTGATGACGCATATGTCTCAAGATTATACTGTCTGCAGCAAATAATCGACAAAGCACAACTTGCGACAGTAAATCCGCAATGGGTTGAAGAAAGATTTTTTTTTAAAGTAGTTCAGTGGTAGTAGTTAAGTATTAAGTTACTAAATTTAATTGCTCTTAAATGGTGTCTTGAAAATTCATATAGATTTTTTTGAAAAAAGGAAGAGTGATGATGGACATTAAAAAAATTAGGTTATGAGAATAAATGTGTAATATAACCTTGTATTGAATGATATATTTTTTAAAATTTTAGCCTATTTATAATAATATGATTACTAGGTAGTCAGTAGTCATATTTCAGCTTTGTATACAATCTGTACTGGTAATTTGGAAGAGAGTAGTTCTATTGCTAGGAAATCTGGTAAGCAGTGTTTATTTTACATCCCCAGTACTATAGGGTATCTTAGGTTAAGTTGAGGTAAGCCAGGTAGCTGGAAGCCTATGAATAGGCTGGGACAGCCTTACAAGAACTTCGCCGATTACTCCACTTAAAAAACCTTAATCTAATAAATATGCATTATATGGGAAAAACGTTGATAAGGTTTTCTTAATTATTATCAAACAAACAATTGCGCGTTTGTCTCATGTTAATCTACTGACTTTAAGTATAATTACTGACTACACTTCATATAGCGTAACTTTCCTTAGGCATTGGTAATCACATATAAAGTCGGCTGATTAACATGAGACAAACACGCATTTGTTTGTTTAATAGTAATTATGAAAACCGTATGAACTTTTTCCCAATATAATCCATATTTATTAGATTAACATTTTTAAGTGGATTAATTAGTGATGCGTCACTAATGGGATGTTCTCGTCAGGCTGTCCCAGCCCAGTCCAGTCCTAATCCCCTAGCTACCTGGCTTCCCGGACTTAACCTGAGACGCTGCATAGGGGGTTTCATGTTCTTTTTCTTTTATATGTATTTATCTTGTACCTGTATTTATTCGAACTAATCTTCTTTTCCTCTTCCTACATGAAATTATAGAACTGAGGTAGGCTGACATCTCCCTTATGATCCTAGTGGAGCATAGACCCTCAACATTTGAACCATGATGTTTTGATGTTTTCTTTTATTCAAAAATGGGGCATTAAATTTTATCTCTATCTTAATCTTGTCTATTATATACAATTATCCTTCACAGGGTATAAGAATCTAATTTGTTTTATTTACCTAAAAACGCCAAAAAAGTATAAAAGATTATTTTTAGAATTTATATAATAGTGAATACGATGTCATTTTTGTTTCCAGTTGGTCAAGAAATGGTTTTAAATTGTTAAGTGCTTCAACTGATAACAATGTTTGTATATGGGATGTGTTATCAGGAGAATGTGAGCAGAAATATAGATTTCCATCTCCAATTCTAAAGGTAAAGTAATTGTTTCTAATTGTATATTTTACTGTGATGATATTAAAACATCAGGTTCTTTGAACAAGTTTTGTTTTAATTCATTAAATATGTATTTGTGTGTATATGTGTGTATATATATATATATATATATATATATATATATTCTTGATATTTAACATTATCCATTGTTTTTCCGTTGCACTGACTTTATGAAGTTAATATATTACTATTTTTGAGTAATTTTATCCACCATTAAGTGCAATAATTTTGCAAAATTATTGCACTTAATGGTGGATAAAATTACTCAAAAATAGTAATATATTAACTTCATATATATATATATATATATATATATATATATATATATATATATATATATATATATATATATATATATATATATATATATATATGATAGTTTCAATTTTTGTTTAAGCATAAACAACTGATTTGTGAGGTTAATCAGAATTTCACTGTTTTTTCAACTTATCGTCTGTGGCAAAGGGCTTGTTACCAAGTAAGCCCTTTAGGTAGCATAACAAGTGAAATTTGCTTGACACCAAATCTGGACTATACTGTGGGTGGTTATTTTGTTTTTATCCAAAAATCTGATAAAATCTCAGGTTTTATACAAAATTTTAGGTCATATTCAACTCAGAATTTTAACTCATTTGTCCTCATACAAAAACAAAGTAAGTGGTACTCAAGATTTACAAAAAATATTTCTATTATTTGTAAAGTACATATTTTCTTAAAAATGCATGTAAAAATTAACTGTAACACCTCTTTTGTTAAAATAATAAAAATAACAAATTAATACAGTTTAGAGCTTTTATTTTTTTGAAGTGATTAAAACTATATTATCTTTTATTTGGCAAATTTAGACATAGTTATTTACTCAATGTTTTGAGAACATTTAGAATTGAATATTAATTGATTAACTGTAGAAATACGATGTGAAATTAAAGTGTAAGTACAAACAGCAATATTGCGAGAAGTAGAATCGTAATGTTATAATCAGTTTCTTTTTTACTGAAATAAAATTAAAATGTGTTACAATCATGTCATGCATGTGTATTTCAAATGTCAATAACATTAAAATATACATCATGTCGAATGCTCTCTCCATTTTATATATATATATATATATGAAGTTAATATATTACTATTGTAAGTAATTTTATCCACCATTAAGTGCAATGATTTTACCTTGAGTGATCATTACCAAGGTAAAATCATTGCACTTAATGCTGGATAAAATTACTTACAATACAAGATAAAATCATTGCACTTAATGGTGGATAAAATTACTTACAATAGTAATATATTAACTTCATAAAGTCAGTGCAACGGAAAAACAATGGATAACGTAAAATATCAAGAATATATATATATATATATATATATATATATATATATATATATTGTAACATTTATAGAATGGGCTATATAATATTATTTAAGAATTGGAAGAATATATTAGAATTAACTCACACAAAATTTAAAAAGAAATTCATTAAAAGATTGGTTAGGTTAAAATTGAAACTAAATTTAGGTAAAAGCCTAGATTAGTAAATAAGATATTTGAACTGTAAATACATAAAGAAATTTGTTGTATCAAATAAAATTTAAAACAAGATAATCTAATAATAGTTATATGTTAAACAAAATTGTAAATATTAGTAAAATAGGGCATAAGTAATTACTTGAAGAAAAAAGTGAAAAACGATTGTAAACAAATTGAAAGGTTATGTTCTCTGAATTCAGCTCAAAACACACACAATTCGGAAATATTACAAAAGTAAAACACAAAGACACTTCACACACTAATAATATTAATTAAATAAACACTGGAAGGTTTGTTAAGGATCGGAAAATTGAAACAGTATGTTAACAAAATTAAAACTGGTGAAAACAATCGCGCTATTGCATCAGCTGTAAAAACAAATATAAGTCGGTCAGGTGCAGTTTGACTCTAGTGAGAAGGAACGGAACTTCGTTAAATTAGAGCATATGATTTTTTTTTTTTTTTAAGAAGGAGGCCGCCATATTTGTAACATTTTAAAAGAAAAAACAAAGTTTTAGTTTAGTTAGAGTCGGTTCTGGCGTGGTGACGCCGAGGAACGGACCTGCCCTGTGCAGTCAAAATTCTATTTATTAGAAATTTCGTCAAAATTATACAGATTTGTGAAGAAACTTGGCCAGATTAACAGGATTAAGTGAATTAAAAGATATAGTACAGGGTTAATATAATTTGAAAGAACTAAAACGAATTTAAGTGTGTAAAAAGTGAAATTTAAAGACAACGGAATTCTACGTGTGAGCAAGCAGCCATTCGCCGTTATTTGATAAGTTAAGTACCTAGCGCTATATAAAAAAATAAACTTTAGTGGACTCTTAGGATAATAGGGAAGTTTAAAATTGTACATTAGAATATCTTGTGATTAATAGTAATAAGATCATAATCCAGTTCAAATAGTTTCGCCTTTTTTTTTTTATTCCAAATTAAAGTTTTCCATCAGGAAAATATTTATTAAAACTAATTTCAAAATTTAATATTGTTTTTCAAAATTTATTTAATTAACAAAAGAAGTAAAAATATAGCCCATGCTATAACCCCGAGATAGTAAGAGATCGTAAAATAAGCCAAGGGTATTAAAATTGTTTAACTATAAAATCAAAAGAAATGAGTTAAACAAGAGTTTGTTAAAATTTGTTAAGTTATAAATTTTTGTTTTGTGTGTATTGTTTAAATGTTGAAATAAAAATTGTGATAATAAAGAATTATGAATTGTTCCTGAGTTGTTTGTGTTTTAACTAGAAATAAAATATCTTCATTTAAATAAAATATTTAATAATATAAACCCCATTGTATTGCGTCATAGAAATATATGTTATAATATATATATATATATATATATATATATATATATATATATATATATATATATATATATATATATATATATATATATAGTTATGAAAATAACTGATAACAGAATCTGTTGTGAACAAAAGGCTATCTTTTTTATTACTAAGAACACCACAATATCGGTTACATATATTAAAAGAAACGTAGAAATTTGCAAATTGGACAGTGTTATGATCATAAGTATGAATAGTTTATGCAAATGAAATTTGAATATGGTAGTGAAATTACTGAAATTTTGTCACTAATATTAATTATATTCATTTAATAATAATAGTTTAAATAGTGTTTCTGGTAACTAAGTAATTACATTAAAATAATTTGATATCTTATAGAGGCTAATCACAATTGTAGATAGCTACAAATTTTCCATAAACGTTTTTAAATTTAAGTTGGTGTATTTGTGATAATGTTATTTTTAGTTTTAAAAAAATATTGAATTTTCAGGTTCAGTACCATCCACGTAACGACAAAGTATTCCTTGTTTGTCCAATGAGGCATGCAGCTGTGGTTGTTGACACAGAAGGAGATCATCAGATAGTTCCATTAGATGAAGATGTAAGTTAACTATGAAAACTCTTCCATTAATGTTTTTAATTACTCAAAGAAGCTCAGTATATAGCAGAATATATATTTTCAGTTTTGTTATAGATAATTTTCACAAGCTTAGGTAAAACTGAGAATTTAGGAATTTGTAAATTTGTGCACTTTGAACATTTTGTTGGAATATAAAAATTGTGTACAAATTATTCTACAAAATTTAACTAGAAAGAAATTTCATGCTTGTATTTTACGTAAAAAGTTCAAAAAGGCCTCTTTTAACTAAATTAAAATACTGTGATGAAATACAAAAACACAAAATGATTTCAATTACAGAGTTTATTTTAGTTTAAATTGTCTTTTTTCAGTTTATTTGCAAACTATCTTTTTATTTGGTATCTTTATACAATGAATAACACCATTTATATGTCCATACTCTTATTAATTTCATCATCTTTTTGTTTTTTTTCTTCATTTATTTATTTGTGCATTTGTTTGGAGTTTATTTCACCGCCTCCACTCATGTCTAGAACAATATTGATAATAAACTAAAGAAATAATTTGTTTAGCATCCATCATTTCAGAAGCTTGTATGAGCCTAATCTGTGATTATAAATCTTTCTAAAAATTTTTTAAAATGATTGCAAGGAGTTGGAGGAATTAATGAACAAAGTGAGTTGAATAATATTTTTGACAACTATACTTCTGTTACAAAGTTCTATATTACGTAGCGTTATAGTGTTGCAGAAATTGGATTATAAAATTTGGAATTTGTATGAAAGTTATTGAATATTGATTCAAATCTTTTAGTTCTTGTAGCCACTATAAAAGTTCTCACTAGCTCTTTGTATGGAGTTGTGCATTCCTTGCTGTACTGTGGTCAAACAATGCTTACTGCAAATATATATACATAACACACCTTTAGATTGCTAAATAGTTAAAGCAAGGATAATAATTTAATAACGTCTTATTTATTCTAACTGACATTAAGTGAGTTACAGACTTATCGTTTTAAATACATTTATGATGATTCAATCACAAATCTTTAAATAAAGAACATTATAAAGGTTCTTGGGGTCTTTTGTTCTTTTAATACAACTTATTAAAATACAGTGTTATTTATTCATAAATTTCACAGGTCATTATTTGGGATCTTTGTAAAGTATACAGAGATGTAATATAAAAAAAAACTTGAATAATATTTACAAAAAGAATTAATTTTATAAGTGATTGGTTAAGCTATTAAATCTTTCTGCTTGGCTGAAAATGTAATCTAGTAAAGTTGGTTGTTCTTATCTGTTGAGAGTCTCCTGGATTCCACCCATTGCTCTTGGGATTTAACTCGAAGCACTATAACTTCTGCACAGTCATATTTAATTTTTACTAAACCCTTTCTCTAATACTTTATTTAATCACTCTAAGCACTTTTTACTAATTCTTTTTATAAAATTAACACTTACATAACTCTTCTTAATTCAGTAAAATCTTAATTAACAGTTCTACTTACCTAAAAAAAAAACTCCCTTATTAAGACAATATTTTACAACTTATATCTTCGACTAGACTCCCAAACCCTTCTATACTCCCTTGAAGCTGAAAACTTAGTTCCTGTTTTTCTCGATAGCCTTCCTTTCTAACAACCATTTTATCCCCCATATGTTATTTCAACCAATCATAGTTTGAGTTTTTAAATATTTGAACGAGTAGCATTTACCAAACGGTTTTGACTAGTTGAATTTTTCTTGTTATTTAGACGTTTACACCCATTTTTTGAGTTCTTTAGTCCTCCAGATGTCAAACTTTCCCTTACACTTAACAACTTTAAAAAATCAGTTTACACCCTTATTTGGTGTGAAAGTCCCAAGACTGATTTATGACACTAAACTGATATTTGCAATAGTTATGCTTTTTTTGTCGGCTTCTAATATACTGTCTTTGTCGACTTTCTCTTTATTCTTTTTCTAAAACTTCTGACATTATTTCCAAACATTAACTAATCATTTTATAATATGCCTTGTATCTTTATGTCATAGTATATAGTCTTTTAATCCCTGCAGATGAGGTGAGGACTAGCGCCTACTAAGAGGGGTTTTGCATCCCTCACGGTACCCCAGTCTAACATAAACAATACTGACAACAGACACTACACATTACACACTCTACTACACTTTCTACTTGCATTACATTATCAACACAATCTTTACATATTAAACCTACATCTTCTCTTAGGGATTTTTGACTGGTCAGAACCGTTGCTTGTTGGGAGTGCTGAAAAGACCAGAGCTTGACAAACTCTGCTCTGGGATGCTGATGGGAACTTGCTTTTCCAAGACGTAAGTGCGGTTACTGGTATGCCAGCCACTTCCGCCCCTGGTTACGGAGTGTCCGCGATGCACAGGTGTCAGCCTGTGCACAGTATTACGAGTAGTTGACTGATGTCCATCTAGTTGAGCTAAGGAGAATATTATAGGCTCCAGAGTTCTGGAGATTGGAAATGATCTTTATGTGATCCAAGGGTGCACCCTTTTCTATAGTTTCGTCCATAATGCCTGACACGATGGCTGGTTTAAAAACATTCTATGGAACATTCAAAAACGTCATCTTTATTTAGTTTGAAGAGCGCATGCCAGGATTCTCCTGACAATTCTAGTGTTGCAGATTTGAGTAAGAAGTTAATGGTGGCAACATCACCAAAATATTGCCAAAATTGCCATCTCCAAAATATTTAATATTTTCAAGTGGCGAAGATAGAAAAGACATATCTAAACTATCTCCCTTTCTTATTAACAAAGCAATCACTTTTGTGCTGGATGTCCGGTCACTTCTATTCAAAAATTAGGAAATGGGACACTACTTGTTGCAACATGTACCGAAAAACAAACCCGTTCTGTTTTAAGTATAAGCTCCTTCTTTGACTATGTCAAGGTATCTGTGGTTCCTCATAGATCCTTGAATTCTTCAAAGGAGGTCATCACATGTAGAGATTTGATGAGCATCTCTCTCGACAAAATCAAGACTGAGCTTGCTTCTCAGTTATGGACATCATGCCTATCATGAAGACTGACAATGTCACGAAAGTTGCAACGGCGTCTTTTATTCTTATATTTGGTAAACCAGACATTCCTGATTTTTTATATGTATGTTACCAAACACTTTCAATAAGAAGTATGTGGCTAACCATCGAAGCTGCTTTAAGTGTTAGAAGTTTGGTCACATCATTTCCACCTGTTCGAAACAAGGCCATGATGAAAATGATTTCATTAATGCTCCAAAGTGCGCTAACTGTGGTGGTGAACACACTTCATCATTTAACTATCTTACATTTAAAGAGGAGACGGTAGTTCTTTGCATTATGGCTAAGGAGAAATTAGCAAGGAAAATTTATAGATCTGTTTAACCGAAGGTTGACTGTAAGACTTATGCCCCTACTGTGACCACTACAAAGTCTTCCTGTGCAAACTGTATTGACCTGACAAAAGAAATAGATGTTCTTACCAAACAAGTAACTTGTCTTCTTTCGTTTATCACTAACGGCCCATCTTTAAATTTGATACAACCTGCAAATACATTACAAGATTTACTTCCTTCAACGACCTCTTTCACTGGAGGGCTTGGTAGATGAAGCAAGTCGTTGACCGAAACTTCCAGAAAAAGAAATTACTACCCTGTAATAAGCCTTTTGCATCTAAGGTCGTAATGCGCAGAGATGACAAGAGAGTTGAACAAGCGAAATCAACACCAACAGTAACGGGTGCCAAAAAAAACTACTATCAAAAGAGGAAATGGTAAAACCATCCCTCCTAAATCTAAAACCTCCTCACATTCCATCCCCGAGCAGGTAAATTAAGAGTCTGAGGATGTCTGATGGAGTCTATGAACATCCCAGGCAAGAAAAGAGAGCGCCAATGGGTGTTAAATAAATCCTTTGCTAAGTTAATAAATGTCTTCGCTTAGCAAGTCAGTGATTCAATGGAACGTAAACGGAGTTGAGTCACATAGAAGATCTAAAGGTACTCATGTGAGATGTGTAGCCAATGTTTGTATGTCTATAAGAGACACATCTCTAGAAATCGCAAAACTTTCATGTAAGGGAGTATTTAGTTTTTCGATCTCACTTCGTTTCAGAAGATAGAGTAAGAGGTGGCGTAGACATACTTGCCTGTGACTGTATCGATGCAGTATCTCTAAACTTAATAACCCCTTTACAAGCTGTAATCATTCAAACAGCTGTCCCATATAAGTTCATTATATGTTGTGTCTACTGACCACCAAACGGCACTATCCAACACAGAGACTTAGCGGATTTAATAAGGCAGTTACCAACTCCGTTCTTATTAGTAGGGGGTTTTAATGATCACACTTGGGGATCCTTGAGTTACAACTCTCGAGGACTTGTGGAAAGTATAAGAATGGAACTGAATTTATGTTTACTGATTGATGGTTCTCCCACTCATTTAACAGCATCTACTGGTAGAGGGTCAGCTGTTGACTTATCGATCTGCAGCTCTCTTTTGCGTACTAGATGCACATGGTCAATAATTATCGACACATATGGTAGCGACCATGTGCCTATTAATATAAATTTGTGATTCTTTGGCCTGTTACGCTTGACATCTGGTTGGATTTTAGCCAAAACCAACTGGGACTCCTCAAAATATATTGTATCACTTGACATGGATGATCTGACACCCATTGATTCAATTGTTAATAATTTTACCAAATCAATTTTGAGTGTTGCCGATAAGACCATTTCTAAAACGTCTGTGTATCCACGTCGCCCACCTGTGCCGTGGGGGAAAAATGAATGCTCAGAAGAGCTTTAAGTAGATTTAAGTGACATCCAAATAGTGAAAACCTTCAGGAATATAAAATTCTCTGGAGGATATTTAAGCTCAGTAGACAGAATTCTTGGGGATAGTACATTAGTTCAATTAAGCGAACAAACCTATGTGGAGAAAATTAAGATCAGTTTGTGGTACTTCCATTCTGTTGCCAGCCATTGCGTAGAATACAGATGGAAGATTGTCCACGAACAGTGCTGATATTGCTAATGTACTAGGAAGGTTATTTTCTAACTTTTCTTCTACTGCAGCTTATAATATAAAATGAAGGAAGAAGCAACACCTTTTACTTTTAAGTTGTCTGGAGACTCTCCTTTGAACACTCCATTCTCTGTTGGAGAATTGGAGTCAGCTCTCTCGTCAACGAAGGATTTTTCACCAGGTTCCAAATTCATTGTATACTCTATGATTAAACATCTTGCGTTATCATCAAAGGTATTCCTACTTCGTATATACAGCCGTTTATTCGAGAAGCAGTGTTTAGTAGGAGGGTTAGAATCAACTCTTTTAAAACCAAGTAAAGACAAAACCAATTGCAGTAGTTAGAGGGCTGTATCCCTAATAAACATTTTATGCAAACTATTAGAGAACATGATCAACAAACATCTTGTCTGGTACCTAGAAACCAACAAGCTTATTTGCAATGAACAGTTTGGTTTCAGACAAGGTCGATCATCTGTTGATCAATTGGTTTTGTTTGGATCCGCTATTCAAAATGCCTTTCTCTACCGTCAAACACTTGTTACTGTTTTTTTCAACACAGGGGTATTTTTTGCTGTGTTTTGGGGTATATACCGGAATATCCTAGTATTCATAGCCAACTTTCTATCAAGTAGGTCTTTTTGCGTTCATCTTGGAGGCTCATAGTCAACAGTTATAAACAGGAGAATGATGTTCCGCAAGGCAGCGTGCTAAGATTCACTCTATTTGCTATTAATAGTATAACATGTAATATACTATCTCCAGTACACTGTTCTCTTTTTGTAGATGATTTCTGTGTATATGTGGCTGCTCTTAGTATGGCAACTGCAGAAAGATCTTTGCAGTTAGTTATACACAGGTTAGAGGAATGGTCAAGAACTACAGGCTTTAAATTCTCTACTTTGAAGACCGTTTAGTTGTTATGGGAAACACCAGGAGCATATCCTTTATCTTGATTGAATTCAGCTTCAAACCATGAAAGTGTTCGATTTTTAGGTCTTTTATTTGATGAAAGACTTTCATGGATCCTACATGTTCATATTCTGAAGGTGAGATGAAGCAAGACATTTGATATGTTAAGAGTCCTTAGTGGTACTAATTGGGGAGCAGACAGCTTTTACTACGCGGTCATTAGATCAATTATAGATTATGGCTGTCAAGCCTATTCATTTGCACAATCTAGAGTTCTGAAACTCTCGAATCCATCCACTACTCTGGACTTAGGCTTGCTACTGGTGCGTTTAAAACTAGCCCAATCCCTAGTCTTTTTGATAAGGCTGGAGAATGTGGCCTGTCAAAACGACGTTAAACACTACAAATACCTTACATTTCTGGTCTTCAAAGTAAACCTAATCGCCATTCAAAATGGTCTTTAATAACATTCACCAACATGATTATGATGCATGTCAACGTTTGACTGCTCATTCAGCATACGAATGTTACGAATAATGGATAACCGTGATTAGCAAATTCCTGCTATGTTTGAACGATCAATGAGTTATCTATCTTCATGAATAATAAAAACGCCACACTTCGATTTTTAATTGTCCAGTTACATAAAACACAATACTCCTGATATGGTCTACCACCAGGAATTTTTGACAATTTACCAACACAGTGAAATTATCAACACTGGTGGGTCTAAACTGAACAATGTTGGATGTGTTTTAGGCTTTGAGATATACCTACTCATACAGATTGCTCTCAGCTTGCAGTGCTTTCATGGCAGAACTATTTGCCATTTTCAAAGCTTTAACACAATCTCGATCTTACCACTACCTTTCGTGTTTTGACTCCAAAAGTGCTCTTGATTATATTTTCTCTGTTAACCCTTTAGTCCCTTTAGTTGGGGACATTTTGTATGCTATACACAAGCTTCGATTGGTGGGGGGGGGGGTAACATTCTGTTAAAATCCTGCTCACTGCAGAATACTCAGAAATACAAAAGCGGATGAAGCAGCAAAGAATGCTACAGGTTTGGTGCCAATTACTCATCAAGTCATGGCATCTAATGTATATTTACTGGTAATAGTTTGCAATGGATATTGTTTCTAAACCTATATTTACTTAATATTGTTGATTTCAACTTAAAATCTAGCAACATACAATGTATATCTTATATTCATATAAAGTTAAATCTTAAACCTTTAAAAGTTATACTAATTTAAATGTTGAACTTAAATACTGTAGAAATATGAGAATTATAATTTAAGGGTAAAGCAACTTTGAGTATCTGTATTTCGCTTAGTTCATAATTTTCTGTTAAGCAGTATTTTTATCGTAAGTAAAATTTCAAGGGAATATATATTGAATCTTTATTGTTAATTTTGAAAGTATCTTTTCTGAGTTTAATAATCCTTTGTAACTATGTTATAACTTCAAAGAAGGATTTGAATTACTGTTTTCCAAATTATGTTAAAATAATTTCAAATTGAGTAAATAAATTTGCTGGAATATACGTCTTTAAATTCTTTTTTTACTGGGGAAACTGTAGCATTTATTTAAGGTAAACAAACAATTTGACGAGTTACAGTTATTTGTTTACAATAAATACATGAAGAGGCCTACAACATTTTCCCCTACAAGCCTAGCCTTGAAATACTTTATAACAGAAGGAAACAATTTTTTATAATACACATGTTTACAATTTTTTTTAATGAGAATAATTTAAAGCTTAGCTAATTTTTTAAGCTCATGTGGAGTACACTGATCTCTTGGGGGATAAATTTAAAATCACCGTATAAATATACTACTGTTTTTAAATGAGCATTACTTTTACATAGGAAAATAATTCTTTGAGGCATATAGTTGAAGAGTTTTAAAGAAATATTTTACTCCTCACTACATTGTTTTATTTTATTAATTTTAGGTTGTATCTTGCCAACAAGTAGATTTGACTATAGTTGCATCTTTTGATAGAAGAGGACAAAATATATATACAGGAAATGCTAGGGGCAGAGTACTTGTTCTAGAATATCCTAGTCTTGATCTGAAAGCATCATTTAGAGTCACTGCTAGTGCGACAGCTGTAAAAAGTATTGAATTCGCTCGGAGAGGAAAGTAAGAAATTTGACTTTCTATAGTTATTCCAAATTGTAAGTTATAATTTGAGAAAAATGTTGCTGGTTGTATTAAACATATTTTACTCATTTCATTACCAAAAGTTTTTCTTTAGGAAACATTCCTTTATTTAAACAACTTTATTATTTCATCACTTTCACATTAGTTTAGGACTATTTAATTTTGTAAATTTGTAAAATCTTTATTATATTATAAATATGACAAGTTTTACTGCATATATATATATATATATATATATATATATATATATATATATATATATATATATATATATATATATATATATATATATTTAAATAAGTTCTAGTAGAGCTTAAAGTTTATTTAGGAATAAAAACACATTACACTATTGAAATATTTCGATCATACAATGATCTTTTGCAATCATAAAAGACTGAAGTCAACCTCAGATGTGTATAAAAGATTAAATATCCAAATGTCACAGATGCACAGATTTATAGCACCTCAGGTTAAGTTGAGGGGGATGAATAGACTTGGACAGCCCGGCGAAAGCATCCAATTAGTGACAAATCGCCGATTAATCCACTTAAAAACGTTAATCTAATAAATACGCATTATGTGGGAAAAACCTTGATATGGTTTTGTTAATTGTTACTAAACAAACAATTGTGTGTTTGTCTCATGTTAATCGGCCAACTTTAAGCGAGATTACTTATCCCTTTAAGTGTGAAGGAAAGTTATGCTGTACGAAGTACAGTTGGTAATCACGCTTAAACTTGGCCAATTAGCATAAGACAAACACACAATTGTTTGTTTAATAGTATTTAAAAAAACCGTATCGACGTTTTTCCCATTTAATGCGTATTTATTAGATTAATTTTTATAAGTGGAGTGATTACGATTGACGATGCGTCACTAATGTGGGATGTTCTTGCCGGGCTGTCCTATTCATAGGCCCAGGCCAATCCTAATCCCCCAGCTACCTGGCTTGCCTCAACTTAACCTGAGACGCCATATAGTATTTCTTAATACTACTTTTTGCCATAACAAGCTTTATATTTGACAAAATCTTTATACTTAAAAAATGTTATGTCATAGGTGTTCTAAACAATGTTAATAGAATAAAATTTAAAATAATTTTTGTGATTAAATTCATAAGAATTAAAATAATAGTAATTTATGGTTACAGTTGTTTTTTAGTGAATACAGCAGATAGAGTTATCCGTGTTTATAACTCAGATGAGGTGTTGGCATGTGGCAAAGAGGGAGAGCCAGAACCCATACAAAAATTACAAGATCTTGTTAATAAGTAAGTAGGTCATATTTTAATTATAATTTTGATAGATAAAACATTGTTGTTCCGCTTTTTGAATAGGTTAATTACTCTAGATTTTAATGATGGACTTAGAGAAAATATATTAAAGTTTAAATAAGTTTTAGTTGTCTTCCTCTAGATGTCAAGAAAAAGTTGAAACAAAAGGGTATATTGTTGCAATCACATCTACTCTTAGCACTAGGATATCATTATATATCTTCATTAGTTTACCTGTACTCCATATAAATATTTTTACATCCCTATGTATCAGTTGGAAAGAAGTCCTTACCTTGAATTTATCCATTCTCTATCGATATTTTGTACTTATAAAGAATAATAGTCAACTTGATTGATTACAATAAACTTATAACTTGATCAAAGATGTGAAAACCTTTTCTAACAGTCAAAAGTCAAAGCACACATATTTTATGCAGCTTCTATAATGTTCTGACGATTTGGATTGATGTACTGCTCCTGGACCTCCTTATTTTAAATTCTACAACAAACATGAAATCCAAGTAGACATCATTTTTAATGTGTGAAATTATTTATTATTTCTTTAATAATTTTTTTTTTTTACTACTTCATCTATTGTGCTGTTATTAATAAAACTTGATGTGAATATTTACATCATGAATTACTAATAAAACAATAGAATGTATATCAATGGTAGATAACAAAAATAACAGTAAAACTAGAAAACTATTTTTTTTTTATTTATAGGAAATTACTTGTGTTTGTACCAAAAATTAGGTAAAAAAATGTTTTGCTCTTTTTGGAGAAAAACTTGCTTGCTATATTGGATTGAGGACGATTTTATAAGTACATTATATATATATATATATATATATATATATATATATATGAAGTTGATATATTAATATTGTAAATACGTTTATCCACCGCTAAGTGCAATAATTTTACCTTGTGTGATGAGGCACCTTTCGCTCACTTGACCATTAATCAGTGATTTGACAATGGTCCAGTGCAATGGAAAAATAATGGACAACGTAAAATATCAATATATATATATACTTTTATATATACAGTTTATATATATATATATATATATAAGCGACTTGCTTTGAGGGGGGCAATCGATGCATTATATATATATATATATATATATATATATATATATATATATATATATATATATATATATATATATATATATATATAATATGTGTGTGTGTGTGTGTGTGTGTGTACACGCGCGCGTGTGTGTATGTAAAAACATAGAACAGAAAAGTTCTTTCTACACTTGCGTTAGAAATCGGTAACGTGATAAAGATTCGTAGCAAACTAGACTTTTTAATAAATAATTATTCCAGTTTCGATAACACTTATGACTAGAGAATATTATTAATTTCATAATAAGCTATTATTATAAAAATGGTTTATTAATTAATATAAGTAGTTATTCTTCCAACACGAACAATTCCGGAGTCAACTGCGAATATTACGCTTGCAAAATTACATATTGAAAATCATATGTTCGAGGCTAAGCTTCACTAGCGCTATCTGTTGTTAAAACGTTTAGACGTTTACAAGGGTATGCCAAGGGAACGCGTCACATTTTCAAATTAAAAATTAAAATTTTATTTTTTATTTACAATAAAAGACGAATTAACTTAAGTAAAAGTCTAATTTAATAGTAAGTCCTAATTTAATAATATATTGTCGATTTTAAACCCAAAGTTCTTGAGGGTTGGGGGGCGATTGCCCCCCCCCTCTTGGATAGCGCCTGATATATATTTAGGTTAGTTTTGGTTGGTAAAGATTATTTAGATTTTTTGGATTAGGAGACTGACAGACGTACCTTGGTAAGAGTCCACTCTGTAGTCTTGAAATAGAAACAGATAAAAGCAATTAACCAATGATATATTTCAACCACACAGTGGTCTTTGTCAATGAAAGAGAAAACACAAAAAGAAATATGAGAGAATGAAATAAAATAAATATAAGTTGTAATCACAGATTGTGTAGAAATTAGATGCCACAGATGCACAGATTAAAGATATATGTATTGTTTCCACGAGCATATGAGTGATTATACTTTATATAAGTCTGTCAGGGGAAAAGAGATTGGAGACATCTGATGAGGCTATTAGGAAAAAAAGTGGTATATAAGTGGTATACCAAGTCCAGAGCATCCCCTAACCTCAACATCAGATAAATCCATTCACTTTTTTTTCCTATAGCCTCATCAGACGTCTTCACTCTCTTTTCCCCTGACAGACTTACATAAACTATAATCACTCATATGCTCATGGAAACAATACATATATCTTTAATCTGTGACATCTGATTTCTACACAATCTGTGATTACAACTTATATTTATTTTATTTCATTCTCTCATATTTCTTTTTGTGTTTTCTCTTTGATTGACAAAGACCACTGTGTGGTTGAAATATATCATTGGTTAAGTGCTTTTATGTGTTTCTATTTAAGACTACAGAGTGGACTCTTACCAAGGTAAGTCTGTCAGTCTCCTAGTCCAAAAAATCTATATATATATATATATATATATATATATATATATATATATATATATATATATATATATATATATATTAGGTTAGTTTTGGTTGGTAAAGATTATTTAGATTTTTTGGACTAGGAGACTGACAGACTTACCTTGGTAAGAGTCCACACTGTAGTCTTGAAATAGAAACACATGTGTTTCTATTTCAAGACTACAGTGTAGACTCTTACCAAGGTAAGTGTGTCAGTCTCCTAGTCCAAAAAATCTAAATAATCTTTACCAACCAAAACTAACCTAAAAATATATAAACATATATTTAATCTTTCCATTTTCATATTCCTTCCCTATCTTTGTATGTGTTCTTTCCTCCTTTCCTATCTTATATATAATGAATCTTCCTAAGCTGTATTTGAAACAGCTTAAAAACCTGGCTTTTAAAATCTCAAAAATAAACATGCATATACTGTTTTTAGAAGCATGTCTAAATCTAGGCATTACACCAAAGGGTTTAAATATGAAATCACCACTGTCAGGTATGCCCCAGTATATCAAAACTGTTATTTCTCCAATTTACAAAAACAACTCTTTCCAAATTACAAGTTTGGTTTTACAGTGTCACAAACAAGAACAAGTCAAATTATCTGAATTACTAACCTCAACTGCCAAATTAATTACCTCCAATTTCCCATATCTAATACAACAAATGGAAGATACTCTCAATAAAGCATACATACTGCAAGACAATCTTGCAAAGAATAAAATACATAAACTTTCAAAACTCTGCATTCAAGAAATAAATCTTTTTGGCCAAATCAAAAAATATGATAATCCAGTTTTACCTGCCGACAAACCACCTCTTGTTTGTGACAAACCTAGCCTAAGTTCTGTCTTCAAGATACCAGTACCCTGTGGACAACTCCCTAAACTGCCAACCCAATCATTATTGCTAAATAACAAAAATAATAATAAAAACAGTCCTGATATAAGAAATAACCCTTCACAAAAAACAGTTGCCGTGCACAATATTTCCAACCACACACTCTCGGAACATGAACTACAAGTAATTTCTAAAGGCCTGTCATTCACACCAGCTAAGGAAATAGACCAACTCAAGTTAGGAAAAGATGTTTTCAGCTTTGCCAGAAAACTTAGGATAAAAAATTATATAGCTCAGACACCAACTTTCAAAACGGATACAAACATAGACGTATGTCTTGCAAAATTCAAACCCCCCTCCAACTGGGATCCACCACCACTACCACCTGATCACCCCATTGAACTTTACATCAACTTCATCATGCAAAGCATCTCCGATATAAATTTCACTAAAAATCTGAAGACTAAACCTAACCTTACCAAATTAGAAAAAGCGGCAATATTTTCGTTGAAAAACAATAAAGATATTATGATTCTTCCAGCAGATAAAGGTTCAACCACTGTCATTATGAACAAAGAAGACTACATCAAAGAAGCAAATAAGCAACTGTCAGACATCACAACATACAAAATACTTACAGATAACCCCACTACAGAATTCAACAATTTACTCTCGGACCTACTCAAATATACAGCTCCTGAACAAAATATTTCGGAAACATCTCTAAAATTATTATATAATGAAAACCCCTCTACTCCTCAATTCTATATATTACCAAAGATCCACAAAAACATAATCCTTCCACCTGGTAGACCAATAATTGCTGGCTGCAGTTCAATAACGGAAAGAATTTCAGCTTTCCTCGACTCACACCTTCAACCCTTAGTAAATAACCTTCCATCACATACTCAGGACACCAATCATTTCATAGATCGACTCTCACAAATATCTGTACCTCTACCCCCGGTAACTATTTTGGTCACCATAGATGTCACCTCTCTCTATACCAACATCCCTCATGCACACGGCCTATCTGCAATAGAGAATTTTCTAAACAAACGCCCAGGCAAGCCGTCTCCTACTACACCTTTTCTTGTGAACCTGACCAGGTTCATCCTCGAGAAGAACAACTTTCAGTTTGAGGGAAGGAACTACCTTCAAATAAAGGGAACAGCAGTGGGCACCAGAATGGCACCATCGTACGCAAATCTGTACATGGGATTGTTGGAAGAAAGTTTTATAAAGACACAAACACACCAGCCATTATGTTGGTATAGATATATAGATGACATCTTCCTAATTTGGACACAGGGTGCTTCAACACTTGAGGCATTTTTAGACAGCCTGACACAATTCTCCACACTTCAATTTACCTGGGAGAAATCTACATCAGCCATCACCTTTTTGGATGTAGAGGTAATACTCCAGAATGGAAATATCAACACAGGAATTCACATCAAACCGACGAACCACCTACAATATCTCCATTTCGACAGCAACCACCCAATAAACATAAAACGATCCATTCCATACAGTCAAGCAATCAGGGGTAAGAGAATCTGTTCGAATAATAGGGAATTGGAAGATTTTAATAGAAAGATATCAACAGCTTTCTAGAGAAGAGGATACCCAAAAAAACTCATTGAAAACCAAATTCATTCAGCACAATCCTCGGTTCACCATAAACCACAAACAGAACAAAATAAACTGTCTTTAATAACAGACTACCATCCTGGTCTACATAAACTCAACAAGATATTGAGAGATGGCTTCAAAATTCTTCAAGCTTCCGTCCACACCAAAAATCTTTTCACCGATCCACCGCAAATTTGGTACAAGCAACCTCCCAACTTGAAAAACATCCTAGTACATCCTAAACTACCAGACCCTTATGCAGAGAAACCACACAAACTTCCTCATGGCTCCTTCCCATACAATAGACCTAGATGCAAGACGTGTCCAATACACCCCTCAGCAAATAGATTCAACAGCCAAACAACAAAAATGGTCTTCAAAATACAGGGTCATCATAATTGTACATCGAAAAATGTCATATACCAGCTACAATGTAAACTTTGCTCAGCACAGTACATAGGCCTGACCACGGATGGTCTGAATATCAGAATGAATGGCCACAGACATGATGTTAAAATTATGAATATGGATAGACCAACAGCTCAACATGCTGCGAGTCACAACATCACAACTTTTGATGACTGCTATACCACAAAAATAATTAAATCACTCCCCCTTGATTGCAATCCCTCAGAACTGAGAAGGTGGGAACTATCATACCAGTGGTATACCAAGTCCAGAAAATCCCCTAACCTCAACATCAGATAAATCCATTCATTTTTTTTTCCCCCAAAATAGCCTTATCTGTTTTCCCCTGACAGACTTATATAAACTATAATCACTCATATGCTCAAGGAAACAATATATATATATATATATATATCTTTAATCTGTGACATCTGATTTCTACTCTACACAATCTGTGATTACAACTTATATTTATTTTATTTCATTCTCTCATATTTCTTTTTGTGTTTTCTCTTCGATTGACAAAGACCACTGTGTGGTTGAAATATATCATTGTTTAAGTGCTTTTATGTGTTTCTATTTCAGTTCTAGTAGAGCTTAAAGCTTATTTAGAAATTTTTGGACTAGATAGGAGACTGACAGACTTGCCTAATGGCAATAATCCAAAACTGCAATCTCTTGGAAATTCCAAGAGATCATCTGGAAATTTATTTCCAAGAGATTGCAGTTTTGGACTATTGCCATTAGGTAAGTCTGTCAGTCTCCTATCTAGTCCAAAGATTCATATATATATATATATATATATATATATATATATATATATATATATATATATATATATAAAACTGTCTTCATTTATTTATTCTGCTGTTGATTAAAATAATCAAATCATTTATAAATAATGGAAACGTGACTGAAATATGGAATTTGAACTCTTATTACAATTTTGAATTTCATGGAAATTCATTATTTTTCTACATGGAACTTCTTTGGTGAATAGAAAAAAAGACAGTTGTTTGGCTCTCTGTAACTAAATAATTATAATCATTAACTGTTTAAGGACTTTGCTATACAGCCTAAGTAGGATATGGATATGCGGGAAAGAAAATGTGCAATGATTGGCAAAAAGAAATATAAGATTACTAAAACATAAACAACAGCTGTGATGTATTCAAACAATAAACTTAGTAAATAGAAAAATTACTCAATAAAGACAAGAAATCCAAGTTAGTTGAAAAAATATTTAGACAAGAAATGGGAGAAAACAAAAAAAAGGCAAGAATTTTTACTATTGTATTATTTTGCCCCAACTTAGGTCATGATTGTCTCTCTGCTCAGGAAAAATAGAATTAACTATAAGTCAGAGTATTGTGTAATTTGCAACCAATGGGAATTATGCCATTATGAACAGATGTTTTATGCTCCTGTGCTGAGACCTAGATCCTAACCTTAAGAATGAGTCAATAGATGATTACTGGGATACTAGAAGCCATTACTCGGATACTGTGGGGCTAACTGATATAAGCAACAGCTATAGTTAGGATTCTATTTGGAAAAGAAACATCTGTTACCAATAGATACGTTTTGGGTTTAATATAGTTAAAAAACTTGAATACAAACTATCAAATATCTTTAATTTAAATTAAGGCAGCTGAGTAGTCTAATAGGTAAAGTACTTGACTACTAAAGGTCCTGGGATTCATCTGAAGTAGCTCCAAGTGTTTTTGTGTCCTTTTTCAGCCCTCAGGTGAATTCAGCACAACAAAGCCTAGGGTTAGTGGGTAGTTGGAGCATAGTAATGGCTACAGTACTTTCCTTGAATACAAGTTGCTCAAGTAAGACAGTTCAGCCCTGTGTCTCTTAGATCATATTAATGGTACACAAAGGAGTCATTACTATATTATTAATATTAATAGTCTATGAAAAAAAAATGTAAAAGTACCAGGTAAAGGTAGTTTTCAACAATTGTTTCTGTTTTTGGTTGTATTTAAAAACAATACTCATGCAATATTTGAATGTATCACTTTTTTATAAGTAAAGAATTTAGTTGGTGCAGTACAGACTACCAGTTTTTCATGGTTGAAATATTTTACAATGTAATTTATATATTAAAGCTTTGTTGTTTCTTACAGGACCATGTGGAAGAAATGTTGTTTCTCAGGAGATGGGGAATATGTCTGTGCAGGTTCAGCAAGACAACATGCACTATATGTGTGGGAAAAAAGCATCGGGAATTTAGTCAAAATCCTGCATGGGACTAAAGGAGAGTTGCTATTAGATGTAGTGGTAAGCATCCTCTTTGATTTATAATATTCAGTGAGTTATATTTTATTTTGTAAAATTTAGTTCACTGAGCATGTTGATTTATAGTTTTTTGTAGCAGTAATTTTGTTTTATTGGTTATGGTTTGAGATAATTGACAGTTTGGAAGTTTATGTCCGGATGAAGTTGCTTCACTCTATTTTCTCTTTCCTGTTTAATTCACCAGTTCTTGTTTATTTATTGTTTTTATTCAAGATATATAATGATTAAATTCCATAAAAAATGTGTTCAAATTCATTTTCACTATTATAAAATAAAAATTCAAATCATTTAAAATATTTTTTTTTTAAATTTTATTAGTACATTTCAATTAAGAATTTTTCCTGTAAGCTGTACAAATTATATTAACTATTTCAGCTTTAAGGGGACCAAGATAGAACAGGTTTCAAAAAGTTTATTTAATTGTAACCCTCCTATGGTATTATTTGTTATAGTGGCATCCAGTTAGACCAATCATCTCATCCATTTCTAGTGGAGTTGTGTCTGTTTGGGCACAGAACCAAGTAGAGAACTGGTCAGCATTTGCACCAGACTTCAAAGAATTGGATGAGAACGTTGAGTATGAAGAAAGGGAATCTGAATTCGATATTAGTGATGAGGATAAGTCTGTAACTGCTGGCCCTGAGAAACAAGATGAGGATTTGGAGGTTAGCCTGAGTCCACCTAGATAACACAAAAAGCATTTTACCCATTGGAAATCAGCTGTTCATGATCCAGCGAGCACAAATTAATTTCTCCCGCCAATTAAGTTGTATTTCCCTACAAAAATATTCTCATTTATAAAGCACTAAAAATTTTATATATATTGTATGGGTGCAATTTTGTATTCATTATTTTGTACCTTAATTAGTTTATTATTTGTTAATTAATTATGTTTTGTAATCATAATTAGTAAAAACAAATTTAAAGTTACTTGTGATTTAAAGTTTTACGGTTGAAGATTCTAGGTTCCCTCTATTACGGTTTACTTTACAGGTACACAAAAATACGCTAATTATAAAAATTATATATGAAGTAGTTGTTAAATTTAGAATTGAACTAAATTTCGCAGTGGACTACAGATTTTACATGTTCACAAAGTATGATACACAACAAACATCAGCTACTGACCGAGTATTACCTATACTGAGCAAGAACTCTACTTGACCTAAAATCTAATGGGTCTATCATGGACTATAAAATAACAACTCATGGCCTAAAAAATATTAATCATTATCTATTGTGCAAATTTCGAGAGGTAATAAATATTCTCTTGAATGGTAAAAACGTCTATATGTCTTATACGTCTTATTTGTGACATCAAAAACGAAATTTGACAATAACTCTGTTGATAAACTTGAAGTTATTGATAACTTGAAGAAAACAAACGATAACAATAATCATTATGGGAAACTGACATCTGTATGATCTGTACCGCTAATGTATTGTGATGAATAAGTATCGTCCATAGAGTAAAATGGATTAATAAAAATTTAAGAAAGTTAATTAATTGTTTTTTGGGACAATATATCAGATAAAAATTCCCAGATAAAATTCTGCTGTTCTTGACATGTCTGCTGGTTTTTAAGTAATGAATAAAATTTATAATACAATTTTAATTGCATAACCCTTTTTACAGGGGTTTTCTTGTGGATTGGTAATAAAAGAATAATAAATACTCTTCAATTCAGCAATATATATATATATATATATATATATATATATATATATATATATATATATATATATACATATATATATATATATATATATATATATATATATATATATATATATATATATATACATATATATATATATATATATATATATATATATATATATATATATATATATATATATTTTAGGTTAGTTTTGGTTGGTAAAGATTATTTAGATTTATTTTATTTCATTCTCTCATATTTCCTTTTGTGTTTTCTCTTCGATTGATAAAGACCACTGTGTGGTTGAAATATATCATTGTTTAAGTGCTTTTATGTGTTTCTATTTCAAGACTACAGTGTGGACTCTTACCAAGGTAAGTCTGTCAGTCTCCTAGTCCAAAAAATCTATATATATATATATATATATATATATATATATATATATAGAGAGAGAGAGAGAGAGAGAGAGTGAGAGAGAGAGAGAGAGAGATTTTTTGGACTAGGAGACTGACAGGCTTACCTTGGTAAGAGTCCACTCTGTAGTCTTGAAATAGAAACACATAAAAGCACTTAAACAATGATATATTTCAACCACACAGTGGTCTTTGTCAATCGAATAGAAAACACAAAAAGAAATGTGAGAGAATGAAATAAAATAATTGTAATCACAGATTGTGTAGAGTAGAAATCAGATGTCACAGATTAAAGATATATTGTTTCCATGAACATATGAGTGATTATAGTTTATATAAGTCTGTCAGGGGAAAAGAGATAAGGCTGTTTGGAAAAAAAAAAAAAAAAAAAAAAAAAAAAAAAAAAAATGGATGTTGAGGTTAGGGGATTTTCTGGACTTGGTATACCACTGGTGTGATAGTTCCCACCTTCTCAGTTCTGAGGGATTGCAATCAGGGGGGAGTGATTTAATTATTTTTGTGGTGTAGCAGTCATCGAAAGTTGTGATGTTGTGACTCGCAGCATGTTGAGCTGCTGGTCTATCCATATTCATAATTTTAACATCATGTCTGTGGCCATTCATTCTGATATTCAGACCATCCGTGGTCAGGCCTATGTATCATAATGTACATAGGCCTGACCACGGATGGTCTGAATATCAGAATGAATGGCCACAGATATGATGTTAAAATTATGAATATGGATAGACCAGCAGCTCAACATGCTGCGAGTCACAACATCACAACTTTCGATGACTGCTACACCACAAAAATAATTAAATCACTCCCCCCTGATTGCAATCCCTCAGAACTGAGAAGGTGGGAACTATCACACCAGTGGTATACCAAGTCCAGAAAATCCCCTAACCTCAACATCCATTTTTTTTTTTTTTTTTTTTTTTTTTTTTTTTTCCAAACAGCCTTATCTCTTTTCCCCTGACAGACTTATATAAACTATAATCACTCATATGTTCATGGAAACAATATATCTTTAATCTGTGACATCTGATTTCTACTCTACACAATCTGTGATTACAATTATTTTATTTCATTCTCTCACATTTCTTTTTGTGTTTTCTATTCGATTGACAAAGACCACTGTGTGGTTGAAATATATCATTGTTTAAGTGCTTTTATGT